>JAOUZG010038069.1:9908545-9949553 GCA_026289955.1 Argiope argentata | reverse complement strand
GAGTCTGACGACTTTTGTTTTTGGTTGCTAAGTCAAGTGAGTCTGACGGCTTTTGATGTGGGTAGATGGCGCCAAGACAGTTGCTCGAGATTGCATTGTCTAGGTCTCTAATGTGGCAATTGAAGGTCGAGGTACGAGCCCGCGACGCTAGTGTTTGTAGCCGAGTAACATATCGACAATACAAAAGTATACTTGGGTATCGTAGATGTTATCTGGCTTATGAAAAAAGCGCCACACTTTGACCACATGGCGATGGCATTATTTGAATTTATTTCGCTATGTGAACAATTTATAATATGCAAATTAATTTTGCAATGAGTTTTACTCTCATTAAAAGTAATATTTTTAAATTTTATTAGTATCCTAATCATTTGATATTTACTATATCTTGATTGCTGATTTTATCAGATTGATTCTAATTAGTATATAAGTAGTAAAATAGCTCATTAGAATTACTGCAATTAGTTTATTACGATATTATTAAAGAAGTATTTTAGAAAAAAATCTGATAATCCTAATGTTTTTTCCAGAATTAGTAGATAAATATTATATTCTTACATTTAAAAGTTTAAAGTAATATTTTGACAAAATAAATTTATTTAAACATTAATTTAACTTTTAAGATAAATGAATCTATTTTTTATATCATGCAAATATGATATTTATTATTATTATGTATTATGACGTCATGTAATATGAAGTTTTAAAATTTTTCAAATATGACTATATTTTATTGCAATTATGAATATACCATTTATAGATTCCTCTTTTTGAAAATAATTACAGTTAGTGTATTAAGATATCATAAAAGAAATACTTTATAAAAGTCTTATAATCCTTATGCCTTGTTACACTGAGTGGATAAATATTATATTCTTAGATTTAAAAGGTTAAAACAATAATTTGCCAAATAAATGTATCGAACATTAATTTAACATTAAAGTTACATGAATCTATTTTGTATGGTTAAAAGTTCAGTTCAGATTTAATAACGAAGTTGATTGAATTGGAACTAAACAGAAAGTAGTTATAGAAGCTGTTTGTCCTCCTAAATCGGAAAAAGATAAAGTAGAAAAAATGATTATATTAATAGCGTGAAAAGTTGGTTCGGAAAGAAAATACTAGATTGCATGCTATTGTACCTTACGTTAAAGAAGAAAATATTCACATATTAAATTGTTAAAATTAAGTTCATATATATCAAAATAAGTTCGTATATGAGTTTCAGAATCAAAAATTCTTTTTACTTTAATTGGCTTTAAAGAAATTCAAACTCGTTTTCGGGAAACCAATTTCTTTAAATGAAAGGCATACGTAATTTTTGTTATTTTTTATTATTTAAAAATGTATTTGTAAAAGATTGCTCGCATTTTTTTATAATATTAAAGAACTAATATTAAAGATTTTGTTATAATATTAAAGAATCAGGTAGAATTTTTGTATTAAAATGATTTCTATAATATTTTAAATTTTTATATATTCTTTAGTAGAACCAAAGAAGGCAGTATTCTTCCATTATTTTATCTTCACTATAGTTTAATTCACGCTAATAATTTTTTGTTAAAATATAGAATTCTAAGAGTTGGTAAAGGCTTTATAAGGAACTATTAAACTAATTTTTTTATCATCAACATTACATATTTTCGAATAAGATCTATATCAACGAATAATAATTTATTCTAGAAAAAGCATTTCCATAGTAGCGCAGCAGTCTTCTATTTCACTAACTTTAGAAACTTCGACATTGATTCAAATTTATCATTAATCGGTTTTTAAGAAAATGAAAATCCAGATCACGTGTTCAAAACAGCTCATCTGCGAAAATTGGCAATTTCTCAAAGTCTCAATCAAAGTCAAAGCCAATTATCCTCTTTTCGAAACTCCAAAATTTATGGCTTCCTATATCTCAATATCTTTCCCGAGCTTAAAATGCAGGTAATGAAAAGCCTTTCCAGGAAGTGTTTCTCTTTACCATGTTATTACTCCGGAAATGCAAACTCTGCCGTATTAATGACGCAGAATCATGCATGGACTGTGTCGTATGTTAAATGCATTTCAACGATCGCAGTATTGCTTTTGTTAGCGATTCTATTTTCTGCATTATTACATGTTTTCGAAAATTCGATATCAATCTATCTTTTGTTGCTCGGTAACATTATTATTTTAAAGAAAAACACGGCATTAACGGTGAAGCATTATATTTTGGTCGATTTGAATTGTACTTTGACTTTCGAAAAAATACGTAAGAGCAAAAGTAATTTTCCGACAATCCTGGAAACATTTTTGAGAAAAAAATGGAAATATTGATCTTACATTTTTATCACTTATTCCTTTCTATCAATTTGCTGAAATTCTGTTGAAATTAATTTCAGATTTGCATTTTTTTAAAAAAAACATCCTTTAGACTTAGCTAAACTATCATCAAATTCGACATTATTATTATTATGTTGCTTTTGGAATGAGACTTTTCGAATCAACAAAAGTCCGTAGACGAAAAATTTAATTTTATTATCTTCACGAGCATCTCAAAAAATCAGCTTTTAATACTGCGTTGCCATTGCATTTACAAAAGCTCTAATTAAAAAAATAAGTTAACGACTACAGCAAATAAAACCTAGAAAAATGTCATTTTGACACGTGATTATATGAAATGAAATAAATAGGAAATGTGATATTTTTCTAAACAATAAATGTTGATCGTTTGCAATACTATAGTGACTCATTCAATGAAACCATTGAAATGGATAAAAATATAATTTCCCTTGCACGAGCACGTGGTGCTTGGCTATTCAAGAAATGATGTCCTGACATGATACATTGAAATATTCATAGCATATTTCATTTTTATCTTTTTTATTGTTATTATTATAATTATATAACATGAGTATGGTTTATTACCACCTTTTATATGTATCTGAAACATTTTTATTTAAACTTTTAATCCGTTTCATTTAAACAATTATATTAAATATTCATACAACATGAAAAGCTAATGTTTCAAACGCTTCTCTTCTCCCTTTATACTTCATCTGCAAACTCTGATGCCTTTTTCGGGCAGTCCATTGATTTTATTCACTCCTCATAATAAAAAAACTTTCCAAACTAATAAAACTGCTATTTTGTATTTTTTTTAATGTTTTCAAACACGATTGATTTCAGTAAAATAATTTTTAAATTGTTTCATTAAATTTTTTACTATAATTGATTAAAATATAATCATGTATATTGATAAGTTTTATAGGAGTTCAGATTTACCAGTCCAATCATATTGACTATTCAAGTCAATACGATTTGACTAATGAGACTGATTTTCATCTCACTCCTTAGCACAAGGAACCTCACTGCCTAGAATCAGTAGTATAATGAGACACTCCTTAGTACAAGGAACCTCGCTGTCTAGAATCAGTAGTATAATGAGACACTCCCTAGTACAAGAAACCTCGTTGCCTAGAATCAGTAGTATAATGAGACACTCCTTAGTGCAAGGAACCTCTCTGCCTAGAATCAGTAGTATAATGAGACACTCCTTAGTACAAGGAACCTCGCTGTCTAGAATCAGTAGTATAAATAGGGTTAGCTCACATTAAGCGAAAAGGTGTTTTGGTTACTTCATATTTGTACGCCATGAGATTACAGAAACAGAAATGAAGAAAGAATATTTCTCTGACTTTAATTATTGCCCCCTATTTTTATTGTTTTCTTAAATAATGTAATTCTATTTGGCATAAGCAACTACAATTTAATTGTCTAATTCATTCAATAACACTTTCAACTATATTAAAATCTATTTTATTTGTATCTGAAAATTCTGATCTAATTTGTATCATTTGATTAGATTTAAAAATTTAGAAAATATAATATTATAATTAAATGCATCTAGTTAATTTTAGTAAAATAACATTTATGACATATTTTTTAATTTTTTATTTATCATTTATTAAAATATAATCATAATGAATAATTAAAATTAATTAATTATATAATTAAAAAATATAATTAATTTAAATATAATCATATATATTGATAAAGTGTATAAGAGTTTAGACTTTTAACCCCTTAACCGGTTTGCCCGTACGCCGTACGTGCATCGGTTTATTGAATTTTAATAGCTGTAAACAAAAATTAAATCATTCATAACAATTATAATTCAACAGTAAAATAACTTCGAATACGTAGATAAGACAAGTATTCCATGGATTTCCATTTGAACAATATAAGAAAATATTCCCAAAATAAAAGGTGTCATCTTATTAGATAGTAAGAAAAATAAATCAGTTAAAGGGTTAAAAGAAAATAGAATCTAAAAAAAATGAAATCTACGACCCCATACTTCAAGTTTTTATGCGGAAAATTAATTGTTTTTAAGTCATTAATGGTTTTTATGTATTTAAGTCATTAAATAATTTAAACCAATTTGAAAAAGCAATAAAAACATCTTAAAAACACATCTTCTTTCAAAGATGTATATACAATAATATTGCAATACTGTTAAAAGCAGGTCAACCTTTTAAAAACGCATCTCATTTCAAAGATGCATACATAATAATAAAGCAATGCTTGTAAAAACAGGTAAAATATGCGATTAAAAGATGTCGCCATTTATGTTTTGTCTACACGATTTCTAGATTCAATTATTCGTTGCCTTCAATTATTCAAAAACCCTTAAAGGAAACAGCACTATTTTCTCACATTATAATAGAAAAAATTTCTTCGCAGATTGATTTTTTAAAAATAAGAATTCAAATTATGGTGAGGAAGAAAACATATTCCGAATATTGCCTGCTTCTTTCAAATTATAATAATGAAAATATAAGCCTATCTTTCTAAGCTAAAAGCTGTTAAAATATCAAATATAGGCTTGCTAAATGAGGCAGATGCATGTTCAGATGACTTTCGAGATCACTTTTCTCATGCTTTTCTAAGTCACGTTGACTTTATAAGAATAACTGACTGCTAATAGACCCTCGATGTAAAATGATCGCAACCATGTGTATAGAATCGATTCGATTTCCGAAGGAAGCAGTGAATGCCTAATTTTGCCGCAGATGTATTGGAATATCGACAAAGCAATCATTCTGGGTTGCTAATATTTACATAAGAAGCAAAATTTTTATTTGATCCTTAATACTTTCCAACGGAAAATATGCTTTAAATATCCTGGTTACTAGAGTAAATTATATATTTCCCCCTTTGATGATAAAGAAATAATATTATAACCGACCAAAAAAATTTATATTCTTTCGAGTCCAAAATGATTTTTAATTATGTCTTGCTGACTTTTTACTTTCACAATTAAACTATAAAAAAATTAGAATCAACCACAACTGATATTATCTACCCAGTTTTTTAAATCGCCTTAAAAATATTAAACAAATTCAATTTTGTGTGTGAACGCTTTTACAACCAATATGGAATTTGTACGTCCTAAAAAAATTCTGTTTATCCGTCAGCATATATATTTATTTAAATAAAAAAGTAAAGAAATTTGTAATTGCGCTTAATACAAAGTATATTACATATACAAAATCGCTATAAAAGAACTTTTAACGTACATATATAGTTAAACGAACGAAATAAAACTAAATTTACTTGATCGATTATGGAATGCATTGAAAGACGAACCCCGAAATATAAAAAAAAAGAATTCTTGATAAAAATCCTCAATCAAAAGTTGATGATTTTTTTTTGCACAAAAAGAATCCATTTCATTTAAATATTGATTAAGAAATTATTTATAAATAACTTATACTGTACGTCACTCATTTCAGTACATTTCTGTATATTAAGTTTATAATATTTTATAAAATGTATATTATATTTATAATACACAGTAATAACATTAATTTAATTTTTTACTCTCTATTTGTTTCTCTTCTAACAGAGCTGAAATCTATCTTATTGGAACTGCCTTTTTGCCAATTTTTAAGCAAAATTATTAAAATGTGCTTAATTTTTTTTAATTTTATTAAATTGAAATTAAAATTTCGTTAGCAAATTTTTCTGCAAAACAAATTTATTTTTCGTTCCCATTTTTGTATATCTCATTTCTTCCTAACATTTAACTGCAAATGCCTCCAAATAGGGAGAATTATTTTATATATATCCAATGCATAAATTTTGATCCAATTTCTTAAACAATTTGTCTATTTATCTACCAGTCTATTCTGGCAAAGAGCATGAAAACCCAATAAGCTAGATAAATGTAATTTCAGCTATATTATGAGCAACAGAACATCTATATTCAATAAGAAATTTTTCTAAACTTTGTCACTATTAGCATGACTATGAGAATTGCTGAACTGTTTTTCCTACCATTCTTGGAAGCATGTCGTGTAATACCCGCATCCAAAATTCCATTTCCGTACCCTTCTCTTGAATGGTGTACTCATTCAGGAGACATGCATCAGCAAAGGTTTCGCCAACCCATCTTTCCTATAACTTGCACCAGACATTCATAACAATCTAAACGATGCAAACGGATTTAGAGATATAAGAACATTTGTATTCCGCGGTTGTAACTTTACTAAAAATTCAACAAATTTCAAAATAGCTAACAGATTGTTAATATTACGCATCAAACAATTCGGCACAAAACATACCAAAAAAATCTTTTTAGTTTTATTATTAATGATGTTACAAATTGAATTTACATTTAAATATTTCGATACATTGGTTTATTTACTACCCCTTTTGGATATTCTATTCAACAACGTTTTCTCACCTTCAGTTTCTTGAAATTATTTTTTACTATTTTCCATCGACTCATATTTCATTGGGATACTTAGCGACAAGCATTTTGTTAATGAAATAAACAAACATATCTATTCTTTTATAAATTTTACGGAGATCACTCCTGCATCTAATTACTGAATTTTAATGTTAATAATATTTTTGGATAAAAATGAAGTTTCAGGAGCTTCTCTTCACGTTTATTAAACCTCCTTGGAAGTCCTCATCTTTCCAAATTTTCAACATTATTTGTTTCCTTGAACGTTGAACAATATTGAAAACAATACACCTTCTCAATTTCAAATTGTATCGAATATTACAAACTGATTTGCCATTTTTTTCAACGACTTATTACAATATTTTGCATATCATAACCGATACATCATTGTTTCTCCACTTTTTTTCTAAAGGTAATCTTATTTGTTGAAACTTTTAAATTTAAAATAATAGTCTATAAAAAGTGCTACTGCATTCAGTTTTATTGATGTGCTATTTATTTGTTAAGTGTCTCATTTCAAAAGTGTCCCAATATTTTTTGAAACCAATTTGCTTTTGAGTTATATTTGAAAAGCTATATCAAACTGTAATTCTAAAATACCAATGAAATTTTGCTTACAAACTATACATCAAATGTAAATATATTTCTTGATTAACTTTTATTATCATGTCAGAATATGATATTGTTTTAGAAATGAGGTTTGTGGCTTCAACAAAAATCCGTAGGCGAAAAATAAAAAAAACAATTGTAGGCGTAAAAAAAAAAAAAAACGTAGGCTGAAAATAAAAATTATATTACCTGCACGAGCATCTCAAACAATCAGCTTTTAATAACGCTTTGTAATTGTGTTTACAAAAGTTCTGATTTTTTAAAAAATAAGTTAATGACTACAGCAAATAAAACCAAGAAAATTACAATTTTGAGCACGCGATTATATGAAATAAAATAAATGGGAAATGTGACATTTTTCTAAATAATAAATAAAGTTTTTTGGATCGTTAGCAATACTAAAGTGACTCTTTCAATGAAATGATTAAAAGGAATAAAAATATAATTTAACTCGCACAAGAACGTGGTGCTTGGCCATTCAAGAAATGATGTTCTGACATGATACATTGAAATATGCGCAGCAGATTTCATTTTAATCTTTCATTTTAATTAAATGTGATAAATAGTTTTGTCATTATTCACTTCAAATGTCCCAATACTTTTTTGAGCGACTCTAAATCTTTAAATCATGCAATTTATAATACTATAACAAAAAAATATGAATAATAAAAGAAATTTTACTTTAACAATTAAAAATTTATTAAAAATCAGAGAAATTTTGTATTGATATAACTATATAAGCATTATTTGAATTTCAAGATAGTGTAAAAATAGTATTTGTGTAAACTTTTATTCAAACATTATAGCAGATATTCTTATTTCACCATCTCTTAGAGGGCTGTAAAAGCTAAATTAATCTTTCTAAATATAAAAATATATATGATAAACTTCGTTTGAAACCATCAAAGGGCATGGAATTGTATAAAACCCACACAAATAAAGGACTTTCAATTTTATATAGATAATTCAATACAGAAAAGACGTGTAATCAATAAAATATTCAATCTTTATGACAGAATATTTAAATTTCTAAATTGAATCAAAATGACATCTCCAAAATGTATTATGCAATTTAATTAGACAGTTGTGGAAATTGAATTGATCAAAATTTCAAGAATTTATATATTAAATACGATTATTTTACTTTTCATGAGATTAGCATTTCATGAACGATATAAACATTTTTTTCGTTGTGTAATCTCCATTACAGCTGTCTAAAAACTCAGCCGGAAATGCCAGAAATTCTCCACATTAACTTTCAAGATTAATAAGTAAAAATCATATTTTGAAGTTACAGAAATAATCCATTCTCACCTACATCCATTATTAAATATTTTTAAACAGGATTTAGTCTCCCGTCAACACTATTCCCATCAGAACCGGTTTGCTAATTCCAATTCCACACATTAAATTTTAGAAAATGCTATACTAAGGTGGAGGCTGTAATAAACACAATATAAACTTTGATGAAATTTTTAAGCTGTGCTGGGCTAATTTAATTTCCTCGGCGTTATTAACTGTCAGCTATATTTTAAGTAGGATGATGTCAAAGTTCTCCGAAGCGTTTTCATTGAAGTGAAGTAAATGAAATCGATCTAAAGAGAGGATGCCTGCTTTCATCTCTATGGTATTTCATAATTTTATTTTACATCACTGAGATCGGTTGACAATATTAATTTCTTTAGCAGTAATGACTGGTTTTTTTTATGGAGAATAAATTATTTGATGTTATGATTTATGTTTCTTTAATTACTCATATTTTCCCAATTAATTTGGTAGCTTGAAAAGTAAAAAAAAATGGACATCGTATTAAGAATATTTAAACATATCTGTTATGGATTAAACAACTTCTGTTCAATATATCTAAAAACGATATTCTAATCTGAAAAAGGGTTCGACTTGATTGTGTCTGTTTATTTTAGCGTTAATAAAGTTCTCTCTTAAATAAATCGGGGCCGAAGTGGCTGGTGGTAAGGTCTCGTTTTGTGAGTCGTAAGGTTTCAGGTTAAAGAATATTTTTAAAAAAAATTTTTAAAAATATTTAAATTTAAAATTTTTAAAAAAATTCTGTAATGGGGAATTTTTCAGATAATAGTTAATTACTCTCCCTATATATATTTATCTTGTTCAAATTTTCAATCGTTAATAAATTACTGTTTAATTATCCATTCAAGTTCAAGTACATTTTTTCGAACTTGTAGTGGATGACATTTGACATTAATACAGTTTTTTAAAATATTAATTAATTTCTTATTAATTAATTAAAAACTGATTTTGTCGCCAAAAATCTTCATTTCCCCATCGCCAAATAAGAAACTAATCCAGCTTGTTTTTTCCACACGTTTAATGAGGTTACGGTTAACACGTTTTCGGCCAATTATTTCAAATGATTCTGTTTATTTTCTTAATTGATTCATTTAAAATTATATGCTGTTAATTAATCAATTTTTTGGATTCATTTGAAGTACTTTCGAATCAAAATAATAAAAAATAAAGAAAATTAAAAAATTTAAATCTATAATGCGTTACCCCAACTGGCGTAGAAAATTCACGCATTTTCTGTTACCCCAATTGGTTTTTGATCCTCTATTGGCGTTTTAAATTCAACGCTAGTATAATTTTTTGATCAATTATTTTTAATAATTGTAATTGTAGACCGACATAGCCTGGTGTGCACGGTTTTGGATTTGCATCCCTTGGGTTGCAAGTTCGAATCCGCCATGCCGAACACTCTTCGTGAGTGGTGGACGTTACTACATCTGCCATGGTCACAAAGTCCTCTATTTCGAGAGTTATACACCTCCTTCCAGTGTAAAGCGAAACATGAGGGCAACAATTGTAATTACTTAATAAAAAGTAAATAAAAAAACTCTTTGTAAATATAAATATAGATTTTTTAAAATTGTTTTTTTATATATTACTTGCTTTATTGGGACAGTAATGTGAGTCCATGTCACATTTGTATCATCTATCGTATCATTCTTGTGAGCATTTCGAACAATCGGCTACAAGCGAAACTTCTTTCCATTCTTTCGAACATACGTTCGATAGGGATAATATACAGATTTTTTATTAATATCCAACATTTAACGTACATCATATTTTCCCTTCTGATCCATGTTACAAATAAATTTCAAAACTCTATAAAAAGGCCATCAAAATCTTGAATATTTCATGGAAATTAGTTCAGCTCTACAATGCGTATAAAACAATTCTATACAAAGAGAAAAGACTTTAATAAAGCACGCCCTTACTTTAAATAGATTATTGAATTAAGTACATAAAATTTTCTTGATGTGTTTTTGCGTACAGGTTTTGTGACTCGCTTTAAAAAATTCTTTTAACAGAGCAGTGCACTGAAGTAAAAGCAAGGCAATAAATATTAAAGACTCCATTATTAATGTTTGAAATTTGGAAACTTGTTTTTATCGAGGTAAAACTCTCGCCATATAAATTTCATTAAAGAATAATAAGCCATTAAATGTTCTGCAATAAGTCATAAATCTGTGAATTATTAAAGCTCATTTAGTAGACACTCATTTTTTATTTTAATAAAAAGGATATTCACTAGGGTAATACATTGATACTAATTATTAAGAAAAGATATTATACAAAGGAAAGTAGTGCATAAATATGAAGCTAATATATATTAAATATTAAAAAAACGTATTATATAGTTATGAAGAAAGATTTATTCGTTAGAACTTTTGTTTTATTTGGTTTCTTGGAAAGTTTTCGAAAATTATTGCCATGTAAAAATTAGCAGGTTTTTAGAAATGTTTCCAGACAAATTTTATTTTATTCTTATCTTATATATAAAATAATTTAATATCTATACTTATATATATATATATATATATATATATATATATATATATATATAGTGAGCTAATAGTAGGAATTAAAAAATTGTTTTAAAACACGTGCAGAATTATGGAATTGTAATCTGGGAACGATAATCTTTTTAATACTATGATACTTTGAATCCCTAAATCTCATGTTTGAAAAAGCAAAGACAAACTATCGTTTTGAATACATACGCAATTTCCTATGTATGCACACATACTGCAACTTCTAGTATTAAATGCTTCTTAAAGCTGAAATTTTTAGAATAGTATAAAATATTCAGTATCAAATCTTCCGTCAGATATCGATCACATTGTTAACTAGAGAATAATGTATAAGAATTCAAGTACATTTTTCGTTTTTTCAGGAATAAGATATTTGTATGAGAAATTCCATACAAATATGTATTAAACATTATGTATGAAAAATATTCCAATTATGTATTTTCCATACATAATTGGAATATTTTTCATACATATAGTTTTAGATTAAACATGAAATATTTAAACTAGTTTTAAGCAAAAATGTTTAATATTTTAAAAATAATATCAGACACAGGCTTATATAGTTTCTTGGCCTTTACTTCTAGCTTTCCTATAAATAAATATTTTCAAAGTGAAAGAGGAATGACATTTATATTAACAAATTTAAAATAGAATCACAGCTAAAATTAAGATAGTAAAAATTATGCATAAAATATAGCAAAACATTTTTAAACATGTTTATCAATGTTTTAAAAAATGAAAAATTACTTTGTTATCAAAAACCAGAAAGATCAAGAATGGATGTCTAGGACCACAAACAGGTCAGTTAAAAAATGTTAATATCCCAAAATTATAGTATATTTTGCCAAAGAAATAAACTTTTAATATTAAAAATAAAACTTTTTTAAATCTAAAAGAGTTATAAAATATTAATTTTTAGTATAGTATTTACATTTTGTGAAGAGAAACATTGATATTCCTATTTGTTTCGGAATATTAATTTAATTATTGACGAGCATTTACTTAAATAATATTAAGTATATGCTCCAAGCTCAATAAAATAAACAAATAAAAACATATTTTCACAAAGGCACTAATATAAGACTAAAATAAATATTTAACGTATAGATTTTGTTAAACATGTGCTGAACCACGAAACGAAAATGAACAGTTTATTAAAAGAGCGGTCTTATAATATCTGCCTAGAGTCTTAAAACACTTAAATCCCCGATTGTAATCCCCTTACCCAAAAACCAATACTAAAACTAATTCCAATATAATTATTACCGGCTATCGATTTGGAAGAATGTGAATTCCAAATCAGTTTACACCAGAGAAAAGTCGTATATTTTCTCTCTCATTCTCGCCAAATCAAAGTATTGGCGTCATGTCCCTTGAGTAATACAGAATAAGTTTTCAAACCTATAATCGAAGTACGATTTGTACCTAACAAAGTGTATATCGAACAAAACCTCATGTGACTTCAATTTAAAGAAACAACTTAATAAAACTTTGCATGCGTGCTTACTTGTTTTTTTCATCACTTTCTCAAAAGGCAAGAGAATAATTTAATCAAACTGTTTACGTTGATTTCTAAATAGTTGTTACTTTCTAATTGAATAAAAATGCTATATATATTAAGCATACGTATAACTGAAATTTTTTCTTTTTCTTCTAGTGTACCGTAGGCCGCCAGTATCGCTTAACTCTGCTGGAGACATGAAACTGAGAGTCTTAAACTTCTTCGTTAAGGTTAAAATTTGGAAATATTTTAGAATATTTTCGAACATTACTGCTATTCACATGTTTGTAGAGCTTTCTAAATGCCTGTGAAAAGTTTAGAGGATTCGAAATCATTTTCGAATAAATATATTTGGACATTTTAGAATTTTTCATCAATTTACAACATAATGAAGCAAGTTTTAATTATATGAAAAGGAAAGATGATTCCATGGACTCTAGAATATTCTTAATCATTCCGGGATATTCTAAAATTCTTTAGATAAATTTATAATGTTTGGAAAAATTCCAGAAGTTATTAGAAAATTCTAGAATATTTGCGGAAAATGCTAAGTAGTCTATATCAGCAATGACAAAAACATCTAAAGATTAAAAAAGAAAAAGAAAAACAATAACTAGTTCGATATGATTTATTATAAACATAATAAGAAAGTTAAAATTATTATTTAAATAAACTAATTTTAATGTGATTTATAAGCTAGTAATTGTATTTTTTAAAGTTTCTCGCAATCCGATTCAAAGGAAGTATTGAAAAGATCTCACAAATATTTTAAATTATTGAAATAATGTTTTAAAATCTATTGTGGATTGCATATGGTCGACAGGTCTTAATTTGTTAATACTATTTTTATTGTACTGCAGATCGTTTGAAAACTTCATCTATATTTCTTTACTCCCGAATTTTCGCTTATTTATGCAGATCATACTATTATGGCAAATTCGAAATGCTACATTCCAGCTCTTTTCTTTTTTAAAAATGTTAATTTCCAAATGTTTCAACTATCGCTTATGAAACGTAAGCATTCGATGATATAACTTCCTTATTATTTCACTAACGTTCATAATATTAATACACCTTCAGTTTGCAAATATTATGCATAGTTCCAACTAATAGTACCAGCACGGCGTTTCCAGTGGCATAGCATCCAAGAAGAAAAATTAGCTTTAAACTTAAATCTAGCCACATACGACATGAGCATGTTACGCAACATCAAACGAACATAAAAATATGTTTAGAAATTAACAAAAATAGCTACAAAGCAATTTTTATGGCACTCATTCAGAAAATTTAGACTGTTACAAAGGTAAAAATATTATGTATGTAGACAAAACACAGGCGATCATTTCGAGGTTAGATTTCCTTCCTTTCGGTGTAATGAGATTTCAATCGCCTTTTAAAATCAGGCGTTATCAAAGAATTGTATCGCAGATGCATACCATAGCTCTTTCTAATTGCGCATGCGCAGTTTGCGGTTTTTACGCATGCGCAGATAAATTAAAATTGCAATTATAAAACTTCCCTTTTTATTTTGATACCAAATTTAATGTACTAAAACCTTCCCCAATAAATGCCCTACAAAATGGTATAAATATCTCCAATATTCATTAACTATTTCTGGAGTTTTTGTTGTTCCAACATATAGACATTTTCAAGAGACTTCATTTTATACCATGAATAGACAATAAAAACATCGGATGGATCCTAACAGATTGACAATCATGTTTATATCGTTACTTATAATAAGGTTTGATCATTCAAGATTAGATTTCCTTCTTTTCCGTGTAAAGAGAAATTAATCGCTGCTCAAAATCAGACGTAAACAAAGAAATGTAACGCCTATGCATACCACAGCTCTTGCTATTCGCACGTACGGTTTGAGTCTTTCGCGCATGAGCGGGCATAAGTTTCATACATATATTAAAATCCCTATAATAAAACTTCCCTTTTTTATTTCGATATGATTTTAATGTATTTATACTTTCCCAAAAAAATTCCCTACAAAATGGTATAAATATCTCCAATATTAGTTAACTATTTCAGTAGCTCCAACATACAGAGGCTTTCAGGTGACTTCATTTTATACTATGTATAGGTTTACCTGCTTACATCCAACAGTGAAACAAAACTTAACCCAATAAAAACTATTCCCACTGCGAAGATTTTATTCCATTTATCACAAGAAAGAAGTTGTTTACATGTCAGAGTAAAGTGGTGAGACATCGGTCAAGAAATCCATAAAACTGAAAGCAATACAAGGTAGAACTCCAGCCAAGACCTAACGCATTAGAACTCGCCACGCAACAAGGACGAGTCAAATAGAAATAACAACATGAAATAGCATTTAGTGGTGGCATCGCATTGCGACGAAATCGAGATTCTTGGAAAATTGCCAAACATCCAGAAGTTGCATAAAGTAAGACAGGGGGAAAAGCACACAAAAAAGTAAAGAATCGTTTTATCACCATACATAAACTCACGAAACAAACGTACGCAACTGTCCCTTTTTTTCATTCCGGAAGCCAGAGTTGTAGATACATCGTTGTTATTCTTCCTGCAAAGCAATTATAGAGCACTTCGGAAATGAAAACCTCTGTGCATTAGGTCAGCGAATTGGTTGTCTTTCTACTTCTCAATGTTTGGCTGATTTCGTTATCGTTCTGTCTCTCCTTGTAGAAGAAACTTTTGATAGTTTTCCCGGCTAAGTTGGTAGAAGAAATAACGGGTCGATAATAATAGCGATTATCATTTTAAAAAATGGGTTCTAACCTTTTACCGCATATGGGCCCATATATGGTATTGCAGTATAAAACCTTTCCATTATTTTTCTTTTAATATGTCTTATGAATTATTAAATAAAGCTATTTACACCGTTAAACAATATTTTAAACGCTTTATTAATTCATGCAGTAAAAGGTTAATAACATTTTTAAATAAAATGTCCAAGTAAAATATATACGCATGTGAAAACAGCGATTCCTCGATTAGATATTTCAAATAAGCCCCAATTCATTATATTTGGCTATCCATTTCAATTTAACAGTTAAAATAGTTCTAATGTAGGTCTTAATTTAAACTGACTCGATTGATTCGAAACGATCGTGAATTTCAACTTTATAAGTGCTTTTTGCAACTTCATAAAACTTTCTCTCTCTGAAGTTACTGCTCCGTATTTAATATAAAAGTTCAATTCTAATCTAATTAATCTTTTCCAATTATACTAAAAGCAATTAATTAGATAAAACTTTTTTTAAAAAACTCGTTCAAATAATCAATTTTACCAAAAGAAAATGGAATTATGGTGGCATATCCATGTATCAAATATTTATATAATCAAACTTTTTCAATAATTTATATTTTAATTTTATTTGAATATTGTTACAAGCGGGCGAAATCCGCGCCGAAGGCGAAAATGTTGGCGGCGCTTCACTAGGTGCCTCGCGCCAGCCGAGCTGATTTGGCGAAAGGAATATTCTGGTAACCCCGAGACAATTCTGGCTTCGCCGCAATTTCTCTCGGCACTTTCGCCCGACTATATAAGAGACGGGCTACCGCTTTTCGGCGGTTGATCTCTCAAGGAGAAGCGTTTTGCTGGACTAGCAGATTTTCGCTTGTTATTAGAGAGCTGTGTTTGCGTTTGCTGTTAACGCTGTGTTATTGAGCTCACTGTGATTTACTGTTGCTGTGCTATACTATAGCTGTTTTGAAAACCGTGTTTATTGTCCGCAAGACTTGCATTTACGCTGTAAATGACTGATTATTGCTGGATTGTGTTTTCTGAAGTTTTACTTTTTCAAGTCATCCTGTATATACCTGTAAATATCTGTAAATAAATTTGTTTGTGCTGTCCTCAAATGAAGTCCATTCAATCCGAACCCGCTACGCTAAAAAACGTAACAATATATATTTTTAATATTCATGAATTTATGCTGTTGTTGTTTCTAAAGATCACTGGACAAGATCGCTGATTAAGCCGAAGTAAGCGTCTCTTGTTTTGAAAATCTGCCAACTAGGGCCAAGAGTACGAGTTAGCTACTCACTCATCACATTCGCTTGCACAGCCACTTTCTACAGGGGGGGGACATTCACACACTTTACAGATAGAACACAGAAGAGCCATTCCCGAACTGGGAATTGAACTCGGGACTCCCAGATCACAGGGAAGAGGGGCTAAACCTATGCCAGAACTCTGGCATAAATGTATATTTTTATTATAGAAAAAAATACGGTTTAAATATTGAATGAGATTTCTATTCTATGAAGAAAAGTATGTTTATAAAAGTTTTAGAATTATAGCAATCTAATGCGACTATTGGAGTTTTTTCCCACCAGATGATATGTAAATAAAATTTAAAAAAAAAACAGTTTCAATGTGTTTTTTAGTAATAATTTTTTAGTACGCAATATAACGTCTGTTATTTTTTTAAAAAGTAATTAAGAGTTTCTGGTAAGTTATATGTTATTATTAGCTTCTTTTACCCATTTCCTGATTTACAGATAAATTTTCACTTTAAATTCAGTTTAGCTTTAGAGCTCTTATTGTCAATAATGCCTAAAGCGGAAAATTTATGTATGAGAAAGTTGTTCATTTTTTTAAAACATGCAGAAATTATGGTATGGCTAAAAAGTATAACATTTTTGCTTGTGCTATCATTTATAAAAAGTTATTACTGTTTCTACACATTTAAAAATAAATTTCTTCAACCTTTTTATCCTTTATCATAAAAATTTAACTTCGAATATTATTTTTTATTTAAAAAAATTCGTTCTAAGTATATCTATGTATAACAGTTCCTAAATATCAGTAAATCTACTTATCGAATTTTTTTCCATAATACTTCTCGATAAATAGATATTCTTTAGTTTTTCAGATAGAGGTTGTCGATAATCTTTCCACACCTAAATTTTATTCCATATTTGAATTAAATACGGTCATTTCGTGCTTATTAGTATTTTTCTACATGATAAATGAATTTTACATTTTTAAAGCTAATTTCTAAAGTATGTTTCTTTTTAAGTTTTATTGTATCAAAAATAGGTATTTTTAGTATGTTCGATTAAAAAAAATGGGGAATTACTTTACAAGCAACGACATAATCCTTTAGGGCATTTTTTTTCAAATTTTTGTAGGACATTATTTTATTGCTTCTGTTTAATTTATTTACTTACTTTTCTTCTTCCTCAAACTAGTATTCTGAAGTGCATTTCAGAATCTCTTATCCTTTTTTTAACCCTGTATTTACTGACGGCACTTACAAATACCATCGAAATCTGGCTTATCCATTCGTAATATGACTATTTTTGCCGACGGTATTCTAATAGAAACGGTGAATATAACCCAAATAGCAAGAAGTTAATATAAGCTAAAAGTACGAAGTAAAATTATTTAATTAATAATTAAATTAATTAAGATATTTCTATTAATTAATTTTTCTCTCCGATTTTTTTGGGATTATTCTGCAAGGAAAATTATCTACTAGTGCAAAAATTTTGAAAAATTGATGGCAACTTAATTCAGTAGATAAAGAAAATGATGAAGGAAAGAATTACGAGATAGAAAAAGAGAATTCCTTCAGATACAAAATGGAGATTTGCTGACTCAGCGTGACATTTTAAAAAATTACGATAGCGTAAGCCCAAAAATGCGCATAATTTACTAAATCATAAGAGATGTAAGACTGAAAAGCCGATAAATCCATCTAAGCATAAATATGCGAACATAAAACAGTAAGATAATGTCTTTGAGAATTTTTTACTTAAAATTGACCTACATTTAGGACTTGGTAAAAAATAGATTTTCATACAAACGTGCTTTTTTTTACAAAAAAATTTATCATTCAATGAGTTTGCACGTTTAAACATCTCTTCTTTTTTTACATCATGTCAGAAATTTTTGCAATGACATTTTGCGATTAACAATAGTCGAAAGCTCGTTCTTTTAGAAAAAGAAGAACGTGTCATTCGCATTGTTGATTTAATTTGAAATCAGAAACGAAATTTTTTGCATCAAAATATCCGCATTTTCGATTTACGCTAGTTTTAGTAGATTTGCTACTAATTAGTAGATTTTTATTAGTAGATTTATTACTAATATACTATAATGATGATGATTATGTCTTCGCTTTACAATGGAAGGAGGGATGCAGTAGCTTCTGAGGATGAGAACCCCTGATTATCCGAGGGCAGAAGTCGAACTTCTAGCTCATATGAAGATGACACATACTTATCTCATTCGCTTGCACAGCCCCTTTTTACAGAGGTGGGGGCATTCACACAGTTCACAGACAAAACACCGAAGAACAACCATGCCCTAACGAGACTCGAACCCGGGACTCCCAGATTAAGAGGAAGACGCGCTACCTCTGTGGCAGGACACCGGCAAGTAACTATAATGTTTTTGTTAATAGAAATTGGTTAAATAATTTTATATCGTTTAAACAAGTATACTAATAAGTTTATCGATTTCTTGAGTAAGTTTTAGTTTTAGATTTCCAATTAGAATTAGTTCTACAGACTTAATGACCTTAGAATAATAATTCAAACACGATCTTGACAAGAAAGCAATTATTTAAACTACAAAACTTAAACATTTTTATTATTATTCTGATAAATGTAGATTCTTATAATATATAAATTACTTTGTTTTATATATTTATTGATCATCATAATTTATAATTTAAGTGACAATTAATTGTGAATCAAAATCATTTTAAATAAAATGATTGAGTTTTCTTATTACTTAGAGCAGCACCGAATTTTCCTATTAATCTAGGAATGAAAGAGTATCTTAAGAATATCATACATTTTTAATATCACTTCATATTTTCTGCCATAAAACAAATGCTTTTAAGTTTGAATCATGGAAAATTAATTATAAAACACATATCTGTATTGCTCAATCCTGATTTTTTCAATACCTCTAGAAACAAAAAATGTGGCAAAATGCATTATGAAAAATAAATGGATGAAATGTTTTAAAATAAAAGCAATACGTATTTTATTTTCCAAAATATTTTCCTTAAAAGTACCTTAATTTTTCTCAAAAAAGAGATCCGATATATTTTCTGGAATATTCTTCATTTAATGCTGTGCTAGTGTCACTGACAGATACATTTGGATTGTATTGAATCTGGAAAGAAAAATGGTTCACAGCCGCCCTTGACTGCTGTTTATTTTATTTACTTTTCAGCATTAAAAGTAACGGTTTACAGATTTCTTTCTTTCTTTTTATTCGGTCGTCAAAAATCACTTGTTATAAATAAGTTTAAAACAATTTTATAGATATTTATTAATTTATTTCAAAAAATGATATTTTTAACTCGATAAATTCTGCATCATAGAACAATTGACTGAAATGAATTTTTTTGACTGAAATTGGTACTTAGAGAGATTGAAATGACAAAATCATTGCATTATTACTTCTTATTACAAAAAGTATTGATTTGATAGAAGATTATTTCCTTTATAAATTTATTACGAATTTATAGATATATGATTTTTTAATGTCCTACATTTTGAAGTTGCATTGGGGATTACACATTATACATTTTAACTGCAGTAATAGAATCTATCACAAATTTAATCTTCAACAGACATTCCATGAATGAAATGTCTCTAACCAATGACACACGTATACCGACGATAAAAATCTACCATTAGACCAGAATTGTTTCTATATTAATTTACAAACAATTTAATAATAAATTTGCAACACTGATATTGAAAAATTATGTGATTTTAAATATTTTCAAAACTTAAATGGGTTATATCATTCGTTGCTTTAAAACTGATTAGTATCATTTTATCTTGTTGTCAGAATAAGTCCCTCAATTATCATTTTTATAGTACCTGCTTGTAGTTAAAAGAACTCAAAACGCTCCATGAATTGAAACCCAAAACTTGGAACATGAAAAGACAAGTCGCGATTAATTCAAACAAATGACTTGTCAAATCATTATGTTTCAGGCAGATTACAAATAGTTTATCCTGCTTAACTCCTCCCGTATCACTTTTTCGGCTGAAGAATTTGGTTGTGGGTCAACTATTCTCAAGTTCCAGAGAAGTGCATTAATGAAAGTACAGGTGGAGATAGCTGAAGAAAGTTTATATTCAGCATAGGATATTTTATTTGAAGGAAAACTATATAAACAAATTCTATGCCTAATCAATATTTTGTAATAAAATAAGTTCTGGAAATTTTTGATTCTCACAATGATCTTATACCTCCGATTTCGTTCCATGTTATTTTTTCCTCAGATGAAAATTATACTCGGAGATGTGAATGCGATAGTCAGAAAGGTAAACTAAGAATTTGCTCTAATCCAGTGCAAGACTTTTGATCAGAGCAACTTTTTTTAAAGAGTAATAGGATGGTTTATTAGTCTAAAAGCCCGATGTGAATCAAAATGACAAATCTCCGAAAGTCGACAAGAAAGAATGTAGAGAACAGAAAAATGGTGACTCTGCAAAACTTCTTTGTCGTAAATAACTAAATTATATCTACATAATAAATGTTAGGCTAAAATGGTCACTAGTGTGCCCCCGAGTTTGTCGCCAATATGGCAACCCAACACAACGCTCTTATTGTAACCCTAATGATGTTTTGTTTACTTCTTCCTACAATGGTTGAGCTGTACATCAGCTTCACCTCTTTGATGAAAACTGTTAAATTAAAAATAATAAAATAATATCGATTAAATATTTTATTTTTTATCTGTTTATAATTAAGATTTTTTGTATTGTTAATAAGAAGTTTCAATATTTATTATTTTACACATTTTAATTGTCAGTATGCGATTTCTCAAAATCGTCTGCTTTCTTTCTTTAAAAACCGTCTGCAATAGAATTATTCGCATTTCTCGTTCTTTAAAATTTCCTATTAAATCCATTCTTTTTGCATCTTTGTCTTTCTCAATTAATTATTTACTGTTCATGTTATCCGCACATTCCTTATGTTCAATGTGCTAGCGAAGCTATTAGTTTCCCGCTCCCGGGCCTGGCGAAGCCGTAGGATGTTTTTTTAAGTTAAAAAATTCTGCCCGGTGCCTTTATAACGGCATCTGTTGTAGGCACCGGGTCAGAAAAAAATAAATATAAAGACAATGCTTATCGGTAAAAAAATCATAATTATATTGCAAAAAATCGTAGTCGTATCTATCCCATTAAAGTGTTTGTTTACTAAAGTGTTTGTTTGTCCGCCATCTTCATTGACGCCTTGGCATCCTTGGCGCGGCAAGGGGCACAATATACGTAACCTTTACCAAATGTTATTTATACCAAAAGAATTTAATAAAAGAGAATTTATAGAAGTTCGGTTTCCTCAGTAAGTAGAATAAATCACACGTGTTGAATTGCCAATATTGCCACGGTGTCACAAAAGTATTTCATCAACAAAAGCGCTGAATATAGTAAAAAATATTTTTATAATTTTACATTCACAACTCTTTCTGCGTGACATTAAAAAAATAGTATAGTATTCAATCTCAAAGATAACGTCAAATAAATAATCCAGAACTGTATTTCTTCTATAATAAAATTAATTCCAGAGCTTTTAGAATGAAACATTGTAGAGCTCTTAAGCTCTTTTTAAAATGCAGAAATTTTTCATCCATTTTAAATATCTATTTTCTGTTTATTTGTAATACATTAAAAATTGTAAGGACAAATCGTTTGGTGTTTGTAAATTAATTCATTTTTGAATATTCGACTCTTTTCGTTTAAACGAAAAAGAAAAAATCCCCTACCTTTAAATTAGTTACATTTGAGTTGCTTTTAACGAAAATGTAATTTGATTCTATTGATGCGACTCAAGAAAAAAAATTGCCATTTTATGTCATGCTCATTTCGAAGTTATTATTCCGTATTATTTTCAAAGCACCGAAATAAGTATTTCTGCTTAGGGAAATAACCTTCAAACCACAACTAAAGAATATGAAGAATTTTTATAACTCTGGAGTTATTGTTTTTCATTTCTGTTTTCAGGTAGATACAGGATACACTTCCATAAAAAGACACGGGCATTTATAAGAGCTTTTTACTCTTTTTACCATAATCAAGTCGCTTCTTTGGTTTCCTTCTTAACATTAATGGTTGTATATATGAGCATTTTCTCGCCAGGCGAAGAAAACTGTTATTCGAAAGGTTTGGGAAAAAAAATTCTAGGAGTGGAAAACTTTTATTATTTCATCCTTTCAGTTGTTTTCTTAAATGCACAGAAAACTCAATTTGTGTTGCAAAAGGGAATAGTTTTTCCTTTTAATATTTGTTCCTTCACCATGCTTATTTTATCTCCCGATGAGAAAAAATGTTTATATAAGGCTCGACAAAATTCTTATAAATGTATTTATTTTAAATATTATTTCAATTCTCTAGTGCTTGAAGCGGAAATAATTTCCTTTTTTAAGAGCTTTCCAATTTAAAATAATATCCTAATAAGATTCCCAACTGAATTTTATTACAAATTAATGGTTTAAGGATAAAACTGTGATTAAAAAATATTTTCCGCATATATTTAAACCATTAATCATTTGCCAGAAGATATGAAATATCCCCAAGCAATGTTAAAGGTTTATATCGTTCGTAAAATAATGTCATTTTATAAATTGCAAATAGCCTGCAACTGTGATAATATTTCCATTATAATATCTTGCAAGAATGGAAAATTGCTGCTTAATATGAATAACTAGCAGTACCCACATGGCACCGCCCGTGGTATTGCATGGAAGAAAAATTAGCGTTAATTTTATGCCTAAAAACCACCCAATATGACTTGGGCATGCTACACTACATCAAACGAACATAAGAAAAAATATGTTGATGTTGGATTTTCTTCTTTTCGATATAATGAGATTTGAATTGCTGTTTAAAATCAGATGTAAACAAAGAAATGGATCACATATGCATACCACATCTCTGGCTCTTTGCACATGCGCAGTTTGAGGTTTCTGCGCATGAGCGGATAAGATAAAATTCCAATTATAAAACTCCCCTTTTTATTTTGATGCGATTTTGATGTACTAAAACCTTTCCCAATAAATGCTCTACAAAATAGTATAAATATTTCCAACATCCGTTTACTATTTCTTGAGATTTTGTAGTTCCAACGTGCAGACGCATTCAGGAGACTTCATTTTATTCTTTGTATAGACAAACAAAACGAAACATCAGCTTTATTTAAAATACTCGCAATAAAATCTTGATTTTCAAAAATTTGAATCATACTATAAAAGTGTCAATAACAATAAAAGCGGATAAAGTCATGAATTTTTAGTTTGGAGATATATATTTGTATTTTTTGCTTAATTATCTCTATGTCGTTATTAATCAAATATAAAAAGTTAAATAGTTTCAAATTTGTAAGAATTTCTTCAGATTACTATGATATGAAGAAATGTAGAGTGAAATATGTGATAAAGTAATTTTTAACTTCAGATTATTTTTATCACTATGGGAGCACATAAAGCTTAACATATATTTCACAACATGTACTATTATGTTGAGACGACATAAAAGTATTTTATGTTTAAAAGTATATTATGCGTTTCTTATTCTGAGGTGGACTTCGCCATTTTGTTCCATGATCAGATAAGGAGAAGCAGTACCTATGTTGACGTCTCATTTATCAAATTTCCCCATTATATCATCATTAGAGAGAATAATGGTTACAGGCATGGAACTGTCTGTAACTGTGTCCTTAGATTTAGGAGAGGGGACGGGTGTCCCTTAAAAAGATATTATTTCGAAGAATTGGATAATGATCCAACTGAATGGCGACTCTGGCAAGGGCCACACACATTAACCCTTCTGATACTGCTCTGCTGAGTTCAGTGATGGCAGAGTAAACGGCTCTATATATTATTAGTACCATCATTGGTACATTTGCCTCTCGATGGCATATTTAATGCATGCCAAAATATTCCTTGGAATAATGTCCAAAACTGGTCCTATGATTCAAAATAAGGATCTTTTCATCCAAATTTCGAGGCCTTTCACGTGCTATAATAATGTTCCAGAGAAAATAAATAAAAGACAAAATCTCAAATGCATTTTCAAACCTTCGGTTTTGATCAAAATGAAGGGAGCTATTTTGTGTCCTATTGAAATAATTGATTGAAAAATAAGACATTCTTTACAAAACTCACCATAAGTTTTCTAATATAATTTTTTTAACTTTCTTTTATACGATGTATACAAAAAGAAAATATTGTTATCATATAAAAAATTCAAATTCATAATTTTGACCAGATTTTAGGTCTTGAAGTAATAAACAAGATTTTTAGATCTAAAAAAATAAGGCCGGCTTCCTGGCATAGGGGTAGCGTGTTCTCCCTGAGAGTTGGACGTCCCCGGTTCGAATCCTGGTTCGAGCATGGTTGTTCATCTGTGTTCTTCTACTTCATGCTCATTACACTGTTTAAATAACCAGGTGGTTATAGTTGCAGGGGCATGAAGCGGTGTTGTGTGTTGTGTCTGTAAAGTGAGTAAATGTACTCGCCCCCCCCCCTGTAAAAAGGGTTTGTGCAAGTGAATGTGATGAGTGAGTAGTAAAAGTCATATTCTTGGCCCTAGTTGGCACTACTACAAAACAAGGGACGCAGATTAGGCTTAAATTGATGACGACCTCAGCGAGCTTGTCTATGGCAAGTGCCTTAAGAAACAACAAAAAAATTAGATTTTGACCACGCTTTAGATCCTATCAAATTCGAAAAACAAATTTTTAAATTGCGTCTGTATGCCTGTTTATGATCAAGGTAACTCAAAAGTGCTTTGTGCTAGATGAATGAATCTTGGTATGTGTCTTACACATCAAATTTGTAGATTTTTTCTTGTTTTGAATGAAATCCATCTCGAAGACTCTTTCCTATCTAGCTGTTTGTGTCTCTTTTAATACAATTACAACAGAGCACAAATTGAAAATAGATAAAATTTTGGTACATAGATTAAACATCTAAATTCTACCAAATTTGATCACTTAAAAATAATAATTCGCTATAGATCAATCAAATAGATAACTTAAAACTCACTTAAAAATAATTCGCATGAGCAAAACAAACTGGAGAAATATGACACTCTTAGCGAGCGATGTTTCGCAGAGCGAGTAACGAGGAGACACTGTAACTCCACATGATGGATTGATTTGTGTTTGAAAAGAGCACTTCCTAGTATATTCATAGTATTCAGCTCTTCGCAATTAATAAAATTTTACTTTAATGAATGTCACATTTAAATTTTATCTTTTAAATATGGTTTCTTCATTTAATCGCTATAAAAATTCTGAGAATTTTCAAATTTAAAAACGATAACTTCTAAATATATTTATTATAACGCTTATAATCTTAAGAAGGTTATTTGAAAATTTAAATTAATTTGACTGTTAACTTTTATCATTGAGAAAGAAAAAAAATCTCCAAAACAGAAAAAAAATTCTGAACGAAAACAGGTATTTTGATTTTAAATAAATGCATAGTCGTAATCGTTCACCTTAAAATTTTCATTTCAAATAGAATGGAAAAACAAGAATTAATCTTCTTTTATCGATTCAAAAAACAACATTAGAATTTATAATACCAAAACACTATCTCCAGAAAATTGCATTCGAAATTGAAAAATATCAAATAACATTGAATTGGCATAAAAAATAGTATTTGTCCTTTCTTTCTAACCCCGATATTTGATTTTCTTAAAAGCAACTTCATGAAAAGAACAAAAAACAAATTAGCATTCAACTACCAAATTGATAGAATAATAATGAATTTCGAATTTCAAATTATTCGTAATAATATTTTAAGGAATGAAATTGATCAAATTTCATAAAATATCAATTACAGATAATATGTTAAATAAAATGTTGGTCGACTAAAATTATTCGTTATTTGAATATAATATTGTGTGTGTGTGTGTGTGTGTGTGTGTGTGTGTGTGTGTGTGTGTGTCACTTTACTCTTTCAAAGAGTTTTTTTTTAGTTATACATTTTTCTTTTGTTTCAATTACTTATTCTCAGATTAAAAATTTTCCAGTTAAATATAGTTCCCCCTTTGTTTTTCGGTAATGTTTTTTTTAAATAAAGAACATATTTGAAGGCGCTGTAATGATGAAATGATTAGATTTTTAGATACCGTTTTTTTCATAAAATACCATCTAATAAACAATTACCAAATCTAGATTAAGATTTTAAAGGATTTTCTATCAATTTTTTTGTTATTAAAAATATTAGTTTGGGAAAAAAGAAATCCATTATTATGTTACAGGCATCTACCGAGAAAACAATGAATTTCTTTTCCCCATTGTTTTTAAAAATTCCATATGGAAAGAAATCCATTATTTTCTTGGTAGATGGCTGTAGAACAATAATGGATTTCTTTTTTCCCAACTTAATATAAATATATAAAATTTATTACAAAAAGAAGGACTCTTTTTGAATTAGGTCTTTAAATCTTTTCATTGTCTTTTGATATTTTTTAAACTTATTTTCTATTTATCAGGCTTTGAATGAGAAAATTCACATGTGTTAGGACTTCTGCAAACAGGCAATTGCATATGAAATTACTGGCTAAATAGTAAAACTTATTGCTTTAACAGTAATCCAGTAGTTACTATAATTTATTGTATTCATTATTAATTGAAAAGGAGAAATAAATTATATTTACGCAGAATGGTTCAAACTTTAATTCACAGACAATTAGAAGAAATAGAAAACTTAAATACAAATCAAAATCAAGATTATTTAGTTAAGCACGAATAGAAATTCCAACGCTATAATTAGATTTCAGTGCTAAGAATAAAAGTTCCAAATGCCTGAGGAAATGTAATAATTTATGAATGATAAGATGATAAACCTACCGACTTAGTCACGAAGATATCTTTTGCAGATGCAAAATTCCACAAAATACCAAACAATTTTTGAAAAAGTTTATATTCATTACCATCAGTGCAAATGGTATTAAAGAAAATTTAAGCCAACAAAAACTGGATATGAGAATCCACCATGTAAGTTCAAATTATTGAGAAACAAGGCGTTTCATCTATTTTTGGTTTGTATGTACAGTCATGTGAATATTATCTTTCATCAAATTTACGAAAATTAAAAGAAATAATGTTATGAAAGTTATCCTTGCACTTGCAATCAAAAACTATTCCTATTGATGGATCGTGAGAATGCAATTTATATTTGTAGCACTGCTCAAAACGCAAAAATTAAAGTTTTATATAATGATTTTACTATCGACTGTGGCGTTCCGATGGTTCAACTAAAATATTGTTTGTGTTTGTTCGAGTGAACTTCATTAAATGAATTTTTAGTTTAGTATGATTCAAAATAAAGTGAATTAAGATGAAAATATATACAGCTAGATTTTATTTACATTATAATTTTTGTATATGAATTTTTAAATACTAATAGATCATTTAAAAATTTGTAGATAAAAAAAAACTGGATAAATATTAGAAATACACTTTTCCGTTTTGCATGAAAGCAATAAAAGAACTGATTTCTTTTCAGAAAAACTATAACTCCACAGTATCTACTATTTTTCTATTACTAGAAGAGAAGTACTTTTGTCACAAATATACTTATGTTACAGTCTATCAATTTTAAATGAATATTGTACATTAAATTGAATAATTTTTATTCCGAGTGCGAAAATATCATATAACGCATTATTTAACTGTTATATTGTATAAAAATGTATCAAACATTTATATTTGTCGGATATATTCCATATAAAGCAACCAATGAGGTGATTTATATGTAAAATAAACAAGAAAAGGGTATATAATTTATTTATGATTCTGTCAGACAGGGAAAGTATATAATATAATAACTTCTGATACTGTATTCCTTGTGTCAGCTTAGTGTCGAGAGTATATTTGAAACTAAAAGGAAAAGTTATAAACGGCGTATTCTCAAGTAGCATTTATTTTCAAAGAGTGACTCACTTTCATTTTTCGGAAATAGCAAGTATATCGTCCGTTTGATACAGCCGACTATTAATATTTCTTTTTTTAAAAAATAGTTATCCGTTTCGAATGAAAGATTTATTTCCATTTATTAAAAATATATAAACTCTGTCTACAAAAATAAATCTATTATTTTTAGAATTTTTCAAAAAGTGTTAATTATTTTCAAAGGAAGTTTCATTTTTAAGCTATCATATATTTCCAAAACACTCTTTATCTTTATAAAATCTAACATTAATTTTTCATATATAAATATGAATTTCTAGATGCTTTCTTAATATAAATTTAAGCTGCCAAATGCTTATATAAGAATTAGCAGACTTCAAAATGAATAGATTTTTGTGTTTGTTATCGGCAGACAATTATCATAAACATTGTGTTCCAGAAGGTTTATAATCTTTAAGAACAAGCCTAAAACGTAAAAAGTAAATCTTTCTTACTTTAGAAAATGGTCTATAAAAACACAAATTAAATACAATAGAGGTTGTTCGTTATAATTAATTAAGTAAAAATGAGGATACGGCAGATAAAATAAACAACATAGATTTAGAGAAAATTAGATTTCTAATAACACAACAAAACCAGTTGCATGAACAACATTACATGTCATAATTGGAAAGATATTGTAAGGCCCGCCAACTTGGCAACCCTGCTAATATCACTTAGCAACCCCTTTTTGTGGAGATACGCAAGAACACGGAGGGAAAAGGGTTAAGTGTGGAGAGAAATCAGCGAGATAGATGAAAAATAGACTGTAGCACGAAGGAGGAATGTTGAGAGGCGAATCCGAGGGGAAAAAATACGAGCATTCTGGAACTGACGAACGTAGAGAGAGGATGTGAGTGAGAATCGGAGTCGGAAACGGATGAAGTGAGAGAGAGGTCAGTCTGAGGCGAAGACTGACAAAATCGAAAGTTGTCGGGCTAATTATATATAAATTTCGCATTTTTGTTTTATGAGTGTGCTACATCTATACTAAAATGAATGGGATCACTGTCTCTAATGCTAGCATAAAAGAAACCCCACATCCTACAGATGTAATAAAAGTAGAATGTATTCTTAGCTACAGTTTTTTGAGTTAGTGTTCAAAGAATTTGTCACCTGCAGCGATAAAAAATTATGCTGTTGTTGATGCAATTGTGTTATTTTAAATTCGTATTTCATTAAATCTGCCCAGACGACATTCTGGAACAGGGGGAGCACGTCTTTTCCGTGATTTGGGTGTCCTGGAATCGTGTCCTGGTCCGGGGCATGGTTGTTCTTTATTTATTCTATCCGTGATATTTTTGAATATGTCTCCCATGTAAAAAGAGGTTGTGCAAGTAAGTGTAATGTGTGAGTAACTGATATGCATGTGATGTCTTTATGTAATGTGTTGTCTACTTCTGTAAGCCCCGTGTGATACTTAATGGTACACGAGGATTTTTAAATGTACAATAAAAAATATTGTGTGATAAAATAATTTATAATACACTACGTATTTTATGATTATTATTTTACTTGATTTATAAGTAAATAACCTCTATGCTAACTAACATTCTGTTGAGAAAACTACTAGTTTCTTTTCACATAACTTACCTTTAAAGCTTTTTAATAAATTTAAAAACTCCTACACACAAAAAAATTAATTTCCTAAATGGAGAATTTAATTTATAAAAAAAGTATACTGAATAAATCTAGAAAATTTATATTTATATAGGTAAGATGATTGCGATTAAATAGAAGATATTTAAATGCCTGTTATTCCTTTAAAAATATCTAAAATATACCAAATAAAACATTAACAAATTTTATGCAGATGTTTCCTGCGTTTCTGTTTCAGAAGAAACCAAAATAATTTATGTTATAACTGTGATGAAAACTTTATAAGCCAGATAACATCCCTCGAGTTGAAGTGCACTTTTGGTCTAACGGACATGTTACTCGGTTATGAAATATAAGATTGGGAGTTCGGTCCTAGGGTATTCGAACCAAAATGGTAAGGCAAATTAATGACCAGGGACCTTGAATAAACTACCTTCATACAACTGTCATGACACCAAAGACAGAGGTACGAAGGTTGCTTATTCAAGGTTGAGGTTCACCAATTACCGGTAATGTGGCACCATTTTGGTGCGGATGACCTAGGACTGAACTTCGAATAGTTGGCAACAAATTTTGGAGCTTGACCGATTTTGAAATGAAATAACTGCTAAATGTCATAGTTCTACGTCAGCTTTTTAAAAACGCATCTGCTTTCAAAGAAGCATACATAATAATAAAGCAATACTAGCAAAAGCAGGTAAAAATATTTTTCAAGCAAATTTCGAAGACCTCAAAACCTCCTAACCCAAACCACATCATATTCTGACACGATAATATTTTCTATTTTATGCAACTCTTTAATACAGCAGCCCTCTTCCCTCCTCTATAGGCCTAAAATGTGAATTTGTTTTGTCTTTGAAATTCAGACAGCATACTTAAGAGAGTGTGTACATAAAGACTTATATAGTTTGCGAACCAAAGTTATCTAAACATCGCCCGTTCAGAAACATATTACCTTTTTGGATAATATCGCCAATTTAATTATGTTTACATTATTACGACGATGGATAAAAATAGTTTTACAAAATTTCATAATTAATACATGACTTTATTACATTCCGTTTAAATGTCTTATTCATACAGCAATGAATATTTAAAGATTTGATTGAATTTTACTTTAAAGTATATAAGATTCTGATGCTATTTTCATTCCTTTTAATAAATATAAATCATAAAAAACCCACTGAAATATAAATGTCTATTTCTGCTGGAAAAGAATACGAATAGGAATTTATTTTTGAAGGCAATAACCCCATTTATAGTCCCAAAGGGAGAACTGCATCATAATTTTTTCAACTGTGTGAAAAGAACTCTCTTTCACAGTTGCATCACAACGAAAGTTCTATCCGAAACAGCTTCACAAAAGATTAATAATAGAAGAAAAACGTCAGCAGTAATAATAAATAGCTCATTGCGAATGCAGGAGCTTTGGAGGACAATAAATATCCCCCATCACGCGACGGAAATGTAAGAAGATACAAATGTGTTTTTAACGGCTAATTTAGAGTCGATAATAAAAACAACTGTAATAACAAAATAACATATTCATATTCCTTTTAGATTATATTACAATTGTTATGTCAGAAATTGAATATTAGTTGCTTTAATTTTAATTTGTCTCATACATTAAGCATTTTTTTTCAGATAAAATTTCAGAGATTTCGGTTGCCTATGAATTAGAGAAAATTTTAAAAAATAAATTTACAGCAGAAGTACGCCTTGTAAATTTAGAAACATTTTATTGTAAAAGACTTGTACATCAGCATATATGTTATATAGGCGGGGGAATGAGTTTCAAATATCCGATCCTCCTCTATTGGCTTCGAGACTTTATAAGCAAATGACCACAGAAAAATATAATTATGAATTTTGTATAAATTAGATGTAAATACAGTAAATATTTCTGAGTTGTGCAAATATTGTAAATAGTTTAATTGTATAAAATAAACTATAGCGTAATCGCACGTCAGCGAGAAAAGACCGTTCTAAGGGGATTTACAACAGAAGATCACCATATTTGACTAATTTGGCGATGTGCGTGTGTTGGCGACTTAATGAGGTCACTAACGGTTTTTTACTACACGCTAAAATGTGTAGTAGAAGCTAAGAAATAAATATTTGTTCTTAAAGAATATTCGAGGAAGCTCTACAGTTGTTTGGAAAGAGTGGGCACTTTCCACGGTCTTCGCCCCCGACTTTAGTTTAACGCTATTTAAAAGACACGGTTTAAGGAGGGAGTAAGTTGTGTTCGGAAAGCGAGCTACGTTTGGTTGGCTTAGCTTGAGAGAGCCTCTTTTCTCTCATTGATATGTGTTCTATAGCTTTGTAGGATAACCAAGATTAGTGAATTAAATAGTGTTAATTCGCTGTGAATTTGTTGCCTGTATGGCAAATATTTAATACCCGTCTTCATAGACAATAAAGCCCTCACCTTCGTATTGTGTGAGAATTATTATTCGCAACAACATTCAATTCTTTAAATAATGTGTGTAAAGACATAAAATGCTCAATTTCTTAAAAAATGGAATTCTGTTAAAGTCATTTTTTTACGTTTTCTGTTATTATCTATTCAACAATATTACCATTTTTTATTTAATCTTATTTTATTGCAATTTGATAATATGAAAAGTTATATTTCTCTTAAATTACATGAAATATCACCCTAATACCATTTTTAAACTACTACAACAGCACGTTCTGTGACAGCACTTTTTCTAACATTTATTTCCTGATTACACATCTAACCTTTTATAGTCTGCAGAATAATCTTACGTTTTAGCTTAAAAGAAGTACTTTCTTTCCCGCTGTACTTTGCACATCATGAGACCATAAAATAAGAGATCATACAAAGGCTCTAGAAAAGAAAAATTTTAATAGTCGTTTTCTTCCTTTTTAACGTCAAGTTGGAGTAAAACATTGAATATATAATTGTAAATATATTATTACAATATATATAATATATATTTACAATTATATAATCAATGTCTAATTATTACATACACTAAAGAGTTTAATATTTTTATCTATATAAAGACAGGAAATGGAATAAAAGTTTAAAAGTATGCATTTGAAAAAAATATACATACTTCTAAAACTTTTGAATGCTTCAGTTGTAAATTTTTTTAAAAAAGATACTCTCTTTTTCTAATTTATTAAATCTGAAGATTAGAAAATTTCAATTAATTTTATAGTAAAACATTCAAGAATCCAAGAAAAATTTCAATTAATAATTTACTTGCAATTTTTCTTTTTATTAAATTTGTATAAAAATATATGAACAAAAACATGGAATGCAAAAATTATTCAAGTTTGATTTAACTAAATAAGATTCTTTATATATTTACTAAAATATTTTTCTCTTTAAAAATTAAGTAATATTTAAAAATTGTGTTATTAAATTACTAAATTCTGCAAAATTAATTGATAACAAGTATTTGGAACGAATTTTTGGAAAAGATATATAGAATTTCTTTGAATTAGTTGAAGGAAATTTGAAATCAATATGTATCCATACTAATCATAATAGAGAACTTTAAATTGAAAATGTTTTGAATTATTAGATAACTTTAAAATATTGTTGATATATTTTATTTTTAAAACTTGAGCCATATTATATATCATAAGGAGCTAATAATAAAATGGAAGTAATTATAAACTGAGTACCTAGAAGCAGTGCTAAATAAAAAGATTAAAAGGAAATTTGCTATGCACATTTTAATGTATCTTGTCAGAACATAATTTCTTGATCGGCAAGTACCACGTGCTCGTGCAAGTTAAATTATATTTTTGTTTCATTGAATGAGTTCCTTTAGTAATGCAAACGATCCAAAAATCTTTGTATCTCATTTATTGTTTAAAAAAATATCTAATTTCCTATTTATTTCTTTTCATATAGTCATGCGCTCAAAATGACATTTTTCTCAGTTTTATTTGCGGTAGTCATTAACTTATTTTTTTGTAATCAGAGCTTTTGTCAATGCAATGGCAACGCGTTATTAAAAAATGATTTTTTGAAATGCTCGTGCAGATAATAAAATTTTATTTTTCGCCTTCGTATTTTCGTTGACGCCCAAAAATCTCATCCCAAAAACAACATCATGTTGACATGATAAAAGATAGAATTATCCTCAATAAACCAAGATAACGAGTGCCTTCAGTAATAAGAGATACATATGTGCATCAGCCTCAATATATAGTTTTATATCTACCTCAGTTTATATATCTACATCTAAGCCTAAAAGGACGAAAGAGATAGGAGTTCATAATGATCACAATCCTTTTGTCTCCCAACGGAAGACAAGTTCTTCAATATTCTACCCACGGACAGTCATAAAGAACTGTTCCCCCCTTTTGCCGGACTTCCATAAAATGCTTACATTAAGGATACTCCTTTGTCTTTCGAAGGAACTGCAGATCGCGGATCTAATTCGTTGAAAGGTTTAGATATGAAATATACTTACTTCATCATTACATATATGTACTAAGCGGACTTATTTCTTTGCCAGTTGGGACGAAGCCATAGATTAGTTTGATAGACTTGTCTAGTTAACTTCCGGCATAGAAACTCCAGAAAAACTATTTGCTTGTGGATTTCGTGACTTCAGACAATGATCATATTTCTAGAAGAAATCTAAATCTTCAGAGAAAGGATAAGCAACGTCAGCAAGATCAGGAACAGTTCTGAGGTGGATTGGGTCTAGAAATTCTAACTTTCCGATGCCAGTTTAACCACTAAAATAGTAAGGACAATCCAGTGTAATTCCCCTTTACATTTAAGTCGCTTCAAAGAATTATTTAAGAATAGTTCTTGCATTTTCTTTCGTAAAATACGGATCAACGATTGTTGATGAGCCCAAGCCGTTTAACCTGCAACTGACAAATATGAGATCTTATTGGAGGTTTCAAGTGTGTACCATGTTTAATGTTTTTTTTGGAGGGGAAGGGATTTTAATTAATCAAAAATCAAGCTTAATATTGATATTTATCCCGAATAACTTCTGTTTTGTTGTTGTGTTCCGCTTTACAACCGAAGGAGGGATACAGTAGTTTATGAGGTTCTGCCGAAGCCATTCAGATATAACAATGAGCGGCCGCGAAGCAACCCACCCCAGCACGGAAGTGCAGGTTTATCAACGTAATTTTGTAAAATTTAATTCAAAGGACCAGATCGGAAAATGAAACGATTGTAAATTCTCAAAAATTGTCACCTAGTCTCCAAGTATAGTAATTATCAAACATTTCAACAGTTATGGAGGAACATAAAATTGTAAACAAAGTCAACTAAGAAAAAGCTGTTAAAAAGAAAAAGATATAAAATAACTATATACAAAGTAAACTCTTGGTAACCCAAAAGCAAATAACATATACACAAAATATAGTTTCCATACATAATATAGACGTATAACTTATGTCTATATAACTAATGTCAATGTAATGTAATATATAACTAATGTCAAAGCAAAGAGTAAGTTCAATCGTGTTCCGAGGATTACAAATGCTTATTGATAATTTCAGAAGCACTTGCCCTAAAGAGAAGGAGTTTTAATGGCAATTTGATGTCCAAATTTCTCCAGCATAATTGCCATGTTGAGCGGGTATTTTCCCATAATTCACATTCCTGTATAATGTATTGAATGGTTCCAGAGCTTCTGAGTGTATAGACCCCTGAGCACTCGAGACCAGAAGTCTGACTTCTAGCTTGCGCACGTCACAAACCCCCTTTTACGGGAAGGACTTTATTCATGCATTTCATTCTTTCATCGACAGATTGTGATTTAGATCTAGACCACAGAACGATCAACTCTGACCCAGTACCCCCAGTGGTATTAATCTCGACATGGAGGACTTTGTGACTCTGACAGATTTAACGCGCGCTAGCCACCACACATTCGAAGAGTCTTCGGCCGGTGGGTTCAACCTAAGGAATAGGAGACCAATGCTCTACTATCCAGGCTATCCTGGCCTAAAGAACTTAGGAAAATATTTTCAAACAAAAAAAGAAATTTTACAATATCCCAAAATTTAAGAAGTTTTCTTTTTAATGATACCATTTTATTGTTGCTCACAATTTTTCAAAATTCAGATTTCGCAATTTTTTAAACAAATATTTTCACACTAATTTCTAAAACTGTGTGCATATCGGCTTTATCATAGAAAAATTCCATACATAATACTTCAAAGCACCATTAAATATCAACAAGACTTATTTGAACAATACTATAATTGTTTGCAATCGTGTGAATTCATTTCCGTTGCGACTGTGAATTACCAGTCACTTTACCTGCCTTCAGGAGGTGAGATAGCTTGGTTGGTGTTGGACTCGTACTCCTTAGGTTGCGAGTTCGAAACTCACCGGCCAAAAGATTCCCCGAGTGTGTGGCGGCTGGCGCTCGTTAAAATTGTTCGTGGTCACAAAGTCCTCCATGCCGAGAGTAATACCACTGGGAGTACTGGGTCAGAGGTGATCATTCTCTGTTTCAGGTCTAAGTAATAATTACGATCTGAGATGAGTGAATGAATATGCATGAATGAAGTCCTTCCCCTAAAAAGGGTTGTGGCGTGTGTGTAGCTAAGTCGTACTCTTGGCCCTAGATAGCGATACTTTAAAACAAGGGACGTATATCTCCGGCTTAAAATCTGCTGATGTACCAGTGGGGCTTGTCTATGGCAAGTGCCATAAGTAACAACAAGAACAACAACAACATACCTGCCTTAAGACTTTTTTTCCTTCACAATTTCTGTTGAAAAATTTCGTTTTGAATCCAGTATAACTATGTGACAGATTTGGTTTTCACCCATGCCTTCAGAAAACTCTCCATTTTTCTTAATTCAAAATCATAAGATATATTAAATCAATAGTAAAGAGCAAATATTTGGAAACGATTTTAGAAATTAACTCTTTTCAAATTCCTACTATTATCTCACACTCTCCCTATATATCGCTTGTTCAAATTTCCAATTGTTAATAAAGTACTTTTTATTCATCCAAACAAGTTCAAATAATTTTTTTAAACTTGTAGTGGATGACATTTGATGTTAATACATTTTTATCAAATATTAATTCTTTAATGTTTTATTTATTAATTAAAAAATAATTTTCTGTGCCAAAGTCTTCATTTCCCCTTTGCTAAATAAATAACGAATTCAATTTGTTTTTCCCCATGCCAATGAGGTTAGGCACAACATGTTTTCGGCCGATAATTTCAAACGATTCTGTTAATCATTAAACATTGTTAATTAATCGATTAAAAATTAAACTTGTTAATTAATCGATTTTTTCGATTCATTTTGAAGTACTTTCGAATAATATAAAACAAAGAAAATTTGAAATTTGAAATCTGTATTGCGTTACCTCAACTGGTATAGAAAATTCACGCATTTTGCATTGCCACAATTGGTTTTGAGTCCTCAATTGGCATTGAAAATTCAATGCTAGTATAATTTTTTGATCAATTTTTTATAGCATTTGTAATTGTTAGGTCTGGATAGTCTGGTTGGTATGGCGATGGATTCATATCCCTTGGACTGCGAATTCGAACACCATATATAGAAAAGAAAATGAAAAATTACCAATAAATTTGCTCTTTGTTTTGCTGATTTATATTGTGATTCAGTCATATTTATATGAATTGTAATTATTTAATAAAATATAACTAAGATTTTTCTTTGTTAACTTAAGTAGGAATTGATTTTAAAAAATAGTTTTTTTTATATTACTTGTTATTATTGAATTTATTTATTGAATAATCATCATAATTATATTTTTTGTTTGTTTTAGTTGAAATATTTTCAGGATCTTAAGCACTAGTAAAATGTAAGTACATCTCAATAAAAATCATTTATTTTTTATATTTTTTAAAATTTTTTTGAATGAAATCAAATGTTTTAGAAAAACCATGGGGAACTTCGTTCCAAAAAAATGAGTTTCTATTTGCTTGATGCGTACGGGTTTTTTTCTGTCATCGTTTTTACATATATGAAATTACATCCAGAAAGAGGGTATCTCCTTGACAGTCCTGTTTCAATATTTTATATAAATCTTTACATTAGATACTAAAACTTTAAAACTAATTTTATCCATTTACCTAACTGAACTTTGTAGTTATATTATCACTCTATATTTTACCAGGCAGAAAATTTTCTACTGATAAATTACGTTCAAAATTTGATATAAATTAGCAAATTTTCCGTAAAAATAACTTATGTTTTCTATCTATCAAACTTAAAGCATTTTTTATTTAATTACCATGTCCACAATTTGACAGACATAATTCCAAATATAATTTTCACGCGTAAGGAGATCAGTTAAGATTCGTCAAATATCATTTTTTTTAAATATTATAATACTTTATTGTCTTTCACGAGAGGACATAATTTATTGATCAAATATTTATAATAATTGTAATTTTTAGGTCAGGATAGTTTGGTTGGTATGGCGACGTATTCATATTCCTTGGGCTGCGAATTCGAACTCCATAAATAGAAAGGAAAAGGGGAAAATTGCCCTGAAATTCGTTTTTTGTTTTGCTGATTTACATTGTGATTCAATCATATTTATAGGAATTGTAATTATTTAAATCTCTCAATTTATATAAATTGTAATTATTTAAATCATCTCTGAATCATAATTGGCTTGTATTTACACTGAATGAGTCTCTCTGATTTTAAATCTTCAACATTTAGCCAAGAAATATATAAAAAGACCCTTAATTGGCACAAAGGGACATACCTGTCCTGTCTATAACATCTAATCCAGTAATTGGACGCTCGCTAATAAGATGAATCTCCTTTCTTGGGAGATTCTCCATCAAATCCTACAGCTATCCTTCAAAATTGATAGGAATTAGGATCGCTGTCGCAAATTTACAAGGATTTTTGGCGACGCTGTGCCATAAATTTTATTCTAAGGGATGAAACCTAATGAAAATGTGTCGGCATTTCCCGCCCTCTAAAGATTTCAAGATAGTAGAAGTCTACGTATATAGAATCTAATTTTAGTGCAACGTCGGTGGAATTAAATTTCTATCGTTTGTCATTTTTATCCTGATGGGTAATCCTGCTCTCAATTTGTTCTCCCATCAAAAAAGCGGGAATTTAATGGCATTCTTCGAACGCAATATTCTTTCGGATAGATGGATGGTCGTACTTAAGTATTTATTACTTGGAGAAAGAGAGACTTAGGGATAATTTCCTGTTTTACAAGTAAAAATAAGACTTCTTTTTCTTGCAGGCCATTATGGAATGTCGAATTTTTCTTTCATCGATTAAAAGGGATATCGGCGGCTTACCGGTATTTGGCTTCATATTGATTGACTGCCGCAGACATAGAAGTGTTTGATGGGGACATTTTTTAACTGTCTTTTTGGCTCTAAAACTCAGAATATTTGTTTATAAATTTGCACCACCCAGCTTAAGAATTTCTGCCATTCTAAATCTTATTATCTGCACATTTCCTTTTCATTCTTATTATATAAAATGTGTATCGTTTCAGTCAATATTGGATAATCTGCTATTTTTATCCTTTAAAGATGAAATTTATTTTTCTTTGCGATAACCTTAAGAAAGATTATTCAATCAACAGATTCTTTTTTCTTCTGGGTGCTCTTCTCTGTGGGAATGAGGATGAGATGCTTCCGGCATGGTGGTTGGATCTAACCACTCTGGAGGGTATGCTAATAGGTGGGGGTTGGCTCCTCCCATCGATGATGGGATGCACTTCCTACGGGAAGGGTTCCACCGTGGCCAGTGATGAACCTTTTGATTCAACCACAGTTTCCGATAGTGTTGCTGTTTCGGCAGTCCGGTTAGCGAGCGGGTCCGAGGGTATGCTAAAAAAATTCATTTTAAAGGTTCATAAATTACTCAATTTTTAACCGATAAAGCGTGAAATGCTTTCTTATTTATATTAAAATATTAGTATGTTAAGAATCTTTTTTTGAATATGATATATAAGATGGTCTGCATAAAAACTGACCTCATTTTTAAGTGTATTTATTGATGTAAGCAAAGTGTGATATTCTATCAAAAATTTAAATCCGATATCGCAAATTTCAAGTTAGCATGTGAGAGCATTATTTTTTTAAGTAAGTAAGATATCATTCCGACTGAAAAACATCATGCTCTCACATGACTAACATTTCACAATCACAAAGATTTAAAGCCGGATTCCTGGTACAGAGGTAGCACGCATTTCTTGTGATCTGGGGGTCCCGGGTTCAAGTACTAGTTAGGCATGGTAACTATGTTGTCCTTCTTTGTACTATCTGTGAGATGTGTGAATGTGCTTCTCTGTAAATAGGAGTTGTACAAGTGAATGTGACGCATGAAGTGGCTAAGTCGTACTCTTGGCACTAGTTGGGGTCGCTGTAAAACAAGAGACGTCCAAATAGCTTAAAATTGCTTACGGCCGTCAGCTCGCTTTTCCACTGCAAGTGCCATTAGTAACAATAACAAAAAAACCAACGATGTTTTTTGATTATCTCAAAGTCAATCCAGTTTAAAAACTTTTCCTCGAAGCCTAATTTTTTAGTGAAAAACTAGTTTAAACAGGTTTTAAGTAATCATGAGATGATCAGATTAATCATGCGTCTGTATTTATAAAGTGATGGTTTTTCCCCCTCCATCTCGAAATCGTTTGAATTCCAAAACTTTACTTGAGACAAGAAATTCTGGTGTGTGCGCGTGAAAATCAGATTTAAACTAGTTTGGAATGATTATGAAACTATTATATTGCGGAATCGTGAAAAAAATCTAGGAAGACTGAGAATTATATATATATATATATA
>JAOUZG010038069.1:9856689-9877690 GCA_026289955.1 Argiope argentata | reverse complement strand
AGGTCATGAGGGAAATAAACTCACTAGTTTTATATAAAGTATATACTTGTAATAATAACGTATCACCATCTGCTATTCTTTGACAGAAATTGATCAATTACGCTTTCTTCCAACCAATTCTTTCAACTCGAATCTCCCTTCACAAAAATTGCTTTAGTGTTCTATTTCGAGCCACTGGTGACAGTTTCGCATTTCCAGAGGGCAGCGCTTATCTACACCAATAGTCTGCAAATTCCCTTCCAGAAAGGAAATTTTATAAAGCAATTTCTGTCTCAGTATATTTCAGATGTAATCTAGAATGTAAATTAAAAAAATATATATGCTAAGAAACTGCGATATTTTTCTAGCAAGTGGTAGACATATTTTCTAATTTTGGTGACAGATTTCCTTTATTGTCTGAAAACGTCAAAATAAAATGATAAAAGATCTTGCTATATTTAAAATAAACATTTTTTATAACTGTTATGTTTCTCAAGCGTAACCTTTTAATCCCTCAAAACCTTTCTATAATATACAAAACTGCTTTTATTTAAGGAGGCTTTACTTTTCTTTATAGAAGTTTTTGCCTATAGAGCTTTATTTACTAGGAGATAAAAATGGTTTCAATACTAGACTTTTACAGATTGGAGTGCACGAAAAGAAGTTTAAAACGTGTGCATTAATTGTGTCTTCAATACGCGTTCCAGAAATGTTTAACTAACATGCATTTAGATAATCACCTGCTCGGATAATTCGGTACTCGTTTAAATTTTAATGACCATAGATTGAGTTCCGAGGGCTGTCGCTGATCACGATACAACATCTCCCCTAGGGAGGGTATCAATTCATTGGTATGTAGTTAACATTTGCGTTTAGTATAGTAGATTATGCATTTTGATAACGAACTTATCGCAGGCGTCCGATTGGCTACTGGAGATATCCCTGGCTCTTCACCAAAGCAAACAAATGTGGGCTAGTTTCTCCTTATTCTGCAAAATGTTTAGTTATATTAACATCTCGTTGTAAATCAACACAAGGGCTATTTTAGGACTAATCTAGTAATTTTGAACCGTGGTTAGATGACGAAGACGACACCTGAAGTGGTATTCCCCTCTCCACACCGCACCAGCGGAAGGAGCTTTGATTCTGGTGGATTAACGTGCAACGGGTTTCGAATCTGAAAACCCTACGTACAGGGGACCTTACCACCAGGACAATACGATCTCCTTATTTTTAAAGAATCAAACTAATTAAAGCAATAGTTTAAAGAACAGAAAACTGTCTTCTTGTTTGTAATTTCCTTTGTCACATTACTATGCAGATTTCTTAAAGAATTTGGGCATTATCTATAACACATTTAGATCCAGATAAGATCTATATTCGAGCAGTACTAAATTAATATTAAGGCAAACAATAGATAGCTATTGAAAATCACATCTCATCATTATACCACTGCAATAAAATTATAATAAATTTCTTGTAATAATCAACAAATTTGAAATAAAATATACTAACAATGGTTGAAACATAATGATGATAGTTGCTTATCGGATAATGTGATGCATTACTCAATAGGTTTTAAAACTAAACTTTGGAACTCTTAATGTATAATTTTAAGGTAATCGGCAATGCATTCAACAGATTAATATTTGATGGAATGAAATAAAAAAAAACCAAATATAAACACAAAGAATTAACTAAACATTTTAAAAGTTTTGTAGAGAGGAATTAAAAGGAAAGATGAAAAAACTCACATTTAAAATTCGATGTATATTAATATGCGTTTTCACTTGGCAAAATGCAAAGAATTCTCAATCTGATATTAACTTTGAATTTGTTAAGAAACAAATCAAGTAAAATACGGCTTAAATACATTTTATAGTGATTTATGGTTCTCTAAATTTAATAATTGCATACATTTTAAACTTAAAAAAACGCTATTCTCAAATTGTCTACTTAAAAATTAAATACTGAAGTCAGAATTTTTCTTTCTTGCATACACAGTTTAAATAAGATAAAATAACGAAATAATAAATAAACCCGTGTATTTTTATAATAATTTAGATAATATAAATAGTATTTTTATAATATAAATAGACCCGTGTATTTTTATATATTTCCACTATTTAACCGCCCTTGGGCATACAAAAATTATATTGTGAGTACTAGGCATTGATCTGTCTATATATGAAATCAACAACACAAGAATGACGTTATTTGGCCTTTATACTTAATTTGTAGATCTTTATGAAATAACTTTTTCGCTTATTCTTCAAAGGTGAAAAGTCTTGTCTACATCCTCCCCGACTGCAAGTGAGCTCAAAAACACAGTACGTGAAAAATATGAACTATGACATAAAATTCTTAATATTTCTTATATTTATGTCAAATTCGGAAAGAAAGTTTGACTAAGGTCCATCTGTGCGCCCATCAATTCCTATATCTATGAACGCTACGATGCAAAATTATAACAAGTTACATAAATTAATTTTTGTAAGCAATAATGACGCCAAAACTTTAGTTTTGAATTAGATTTTCAACACAATTGATGAAATAATAGGAATATCAAACATACATAATATTTTTCTATTCATAAAGCAGCAAAACTTTAAAATAAATTAAGAAGTTTATTCTCTAACAAGTAATATTAAAAAATGTATATCAATTCCTATCGAGGTCAACAAAGAAATTTTTTATTTTAATTGTAAGTATTTAATAAAAAATAACTAATATAAATAATTTATCAAAAATTATTATTATTCGTATCCTCTGAAAATAAATCCGAATGCACTGCTCATGCATCAATTTTTAAAGTCGATTAGGCCAGCGCAAATGTGTGAATTTTCTACATCAATTGGGGTAACGCAATAAGATTAGAAAGTTTTAATTTTCCTTATTCTGTTTTATTCTAATTCAAAAATACTTCAAAATGAACCCGAAAAAATCTATGAGTTAATAATTTTAATTTTAAAAGCATCAAACATTATGAAAATAAACAGAATCGTTTGAAATAGACTGTCGAAAACATGTTAAGTCTAATCTCATTAGCTTGGGGAAAAACCAAACCGAATTCGTCACTTATTTGGCGGTGGTAAAATGAAGACTTTTGGCTAGAAAATTAATTTTTAATTCATTAATTAAAAATTAATGAATTAAAAATTTTAAAAACTGAATTAACATCATGTGTCATCCACTAAAAGTTTTAAAAAATATATTTGAACTTGAGTGAATGAATAAAAAGTATTTTATTAACGACTGAAAATTTATATTGGGAGAATGTGAACTAATAGTAGAAATAGAATGAAAAAAAAAAACACCCTCCAATATTTACAAATTTTGTAAAAGGAAAAAAAATGTTACTATCTTTTAATATAAATATTTATATTCATATCTCACGAACAATCACTGACCATCATGAATTGCAAATAGTCCGATAGTTTGCAATAAAGATTGTGAGATCAGAAATTCTATCCTTTTGAATAACAAAGGTTAAGAATCATATTCCTTCTTGAGAACTTAGTCATTTAAGCTTTATTCCAGAATCGATTCGCCATTTCTGGAGAAATTTAGAAGGACCATCTGGTAAACTCCCTAGTGTAATCATCCTCTTTGTACTAAGTGCGCATCAATGAAGATCTCTTTTGACGGAGATTTTATTCGACGTTTGAAATTCCAGATTCCAGATTCGACGTAATCAAACCCGATATTATCTTCCCCCTCTAAATTCCAGTAGAGTAGAAACGGTTCTTGCATTAAAGACAATGGGTGAATCATGTCTTTAAGGCAAGAAAACTATTTTACGTATATATAAATATCTATTAATGTTCTAAGAAATAAACGAAACTTCATGACTTCAGTGAAAACTATGGCACATTAGCACACATTAAATAATTTGTCCATTCTTATTTTTAGATCATCTCGTGGATATACTTTTAATTCTAATTTAGTATCAATTTTCATAGTTTTAGGATAAATTCATTAAATGATATGAGTTTATAAAGCTATTTATTTTGATTACTGCATCTTAAATATTTATTTAAAAAAAACGGCAAGATTTTGTACCCAAACAACATGAAGTGAAAGAAATCAGTTGCTTTATCTTTGATTATTCTTTAATATTTTCAGCAAGAATGAAACGGTTTGTAAAATTAATATTCTTTTCTAAAACTAATCGAGGATTATAATGCGAGTTATTCTAAATTTTAGTTTAGTTATATTAATGTTCAGCTTTAAATCAACACAATTACCATTTTGGCACGGACTTTGTAAATCTGAATTTCTATCCGATTACAAGGATGACACCTAAGCTGTCACCCATCTCCAAACTACTACACCACACCACACCATCTGGTGGACATTTGACCCCAATGTATTTAACGTGCCCTAAACAAACCCTCTTACGTGAGGGTTCTTCGGTGGAACAAGCCTCGAACGAAGAGACTCGGCTTGAAACGTTCTGCTTCCGAAGCCGAGTCTCTTTAACCGGATCACCGCGACCCTAAGGTTATTCAAAACATTGGTTTTTAATCAGAGTTCCATTTAATGCAGCACTTTCTGTTTTGATAAAGTCCATATCAGAGATTTTTTTTTTATTTAATTGGTAAAACAAACATCCGAATTCAACGCGAAATTTTTATTAAAACCGAGTTATCTGCAATCATTTATCCAGAATCTATGGCCAAAATATCTAATATTTTGAGCTTAATTTTCGTGTGAGCGCATGTCAATACACCACAAAAGGATTCAATTGTTTTACCAAACTCGTATTTTTACAACGATTTCTTTTCCCGTTTCGAATGCTCACATTTATAAATCAAATCATAATTCACTTAAAAGTGATGCTTTCACATCATCGATCCAATATGCACTTTTAAAGAAAAAGAAAATCGGAAGGAATACTGAACATGACTTTAGGACTTCAGGAACAGGAATTTCTTCAATATAGGTGTGATTATTTTTATCATTTACTAAATTAAAATCTGAAATATATTTTTTAAATTTAAATATTGAATTCATTTATTTATTTATTTTTCAGTTTTGAATTCCCAGCCTTTAAGACAAAATGCAACAAAACAAATATCGTAATAGATAGCAATTAAAGTTTTGAAGTTGGCAATTCAACCAATATGCTTACATATAAATGAAATTATAGTAAGATTATCGTCCACTTCGAAGATGATCATTTTGTTTTGAAACAAATCTTGCCAAATTGAATAGAATCTAAAGGAAAATCGGGATATTCCTCTTTATTATAAATTTCCACTTTGGTTCGGTAAAGAATGTTTGACCCGAGACAAATTCAACGTTTTTCAGATCAACATAGAATGACAAAAGAGGGATTTCAAATCCTGATACCTATAGTCCCTCTACAACTGAGCCATGAAAATTGCAATATGAATGAACAAAAAGCAAATGTTAAAGAGTTTCAAAAAATTTAAATACATTATGCGCAATTTATAATTATTGTACGAATTCATATTTGATATGCTAGCAGAGCCATGTGTTATTGCGTGTGATTTAACACGATTGGAATTTTTTATGGAGTTATTCGAAATCTTTATAAACTCATATCATTTAATGAAGCTAATAAAATAGCTTTATAAACTCATATCATTTAATGAATTTATCCTAAAACTATGAAAATTGATACTAAATTAGAATTAAAAGTATATCCACGAGATGATCTAAAAATAAGATATATGTCAGCAAACCTACAAGCACGCGTTCATAGGAAGGGGAGAAATTCAATGCTGCATCAACAAAATTCAACCATATTTATACAAAATGATCATGGAAAATTTCGTCAAAATCGTGCGTATATGCCAGAAAGGCCGTGGAGACAATTTTCAGTATGTAACCCTATACTCTATACTCTATACTAATTCAATAAAAATATAACAGTTGAAAGAAAGAAGCTGTGTTTTTTTTATGTAATGCTTATGTTATGTTTTTTTTAATTCAAATATTGTTTTAAAATGTTGTTAACCCTAAACTCACAGCTGTCAAAGGGTTTTTCAATTAATTTACCAACGCTTTACAGCAAGTTTAAATCTTGTTACTTCTAGGATACCCTTTAGTAATAAAATATTTTGATCGAAATTTACTTCCATTGAAGATGTACGTGATTCCACTCCTTAATGACAGGTGACAGAGGACTCACGCTCATGAAAGCAAGTATATTTGCTTCTATTATTATGAAACGAATTAAGTTTCGAATGTATTCTTGAAATAAGCAACGTTTCGAGGGACTCTTTTTCGGTATAAGTTTCTTTATCGGAACATTTTTTGCATAAAAAAATGTCCCTCGAAACGTTGCTTATTTCAAGAATACATTCGAAACTTAATTCGTTTCATAATAATAGAAGCAAATATATTTGCTTTCATGAGCACGCGTCCTCTGTCACCTGTCATTAAGGAGTGGAATCACGTATCTCTGTTATTCCACTGTCGGGGCTCAGTCTAAGAATCCGAAGATAAATATTTAGCTACTGCCATCTGATATCCTGCACTGAAGATGCGAGAAAGTTACGTTACTACGTATATATAGAGAGAATTACTCGTATCAAATCGGAAGGGAGAATGGGACATGCTCCCCAAGGCATGCTAAAATTCTATGCATAGAGAACATGACATTTAAATTGAGTTCCACAAATTTCAACAAATATAATGAAATATTTTACCATTAGAGATTAAATTAAAAAATTTGTGCTAATTATAGTGATTCGATTTTATTGATATTTAAATCTTAATTGTTTTTCCTTATTATCATGTCAGAACTTATGCTGTTTTGGGAATGAGGTTTTTGGCGTCAACAAAAATCCGTAGATGAAAAATAAAAATTTTATTAGCTGCAGGAGCATCCCAAAAAATCATCTTTTAATAACGTGTTGTTATTGCAATTAGAAAAGCTCCGATTAAAAAAATTAGTTAATGACTGCAATAAATAAAACCTAGAAAAGTGTTTTGAGCACGTGATTATATGAAATAAAATAAATGGGGATTTTTTGGGAGGAAATGGGATATTTTTTTTAACAATAAATGCGAGACAAAGTTTTTTTGATCGTTTGTAATTCTAAAGTGACTCAGTCAATGAAACAACTAAAATGAATAAAAATATAATTTAACTTGCACGAGCACGTGGTGCTTGGCCGCTCAAGAAATGGTGTTCTGACAGGATACATTGAAATATGTATAGCAGATTTCCTTTTAATCTTTTTATTTTAATTTCTATTCAAGTGACAACTTCAGTTTACGATATGTGTTATTTTTTTCTGTTTAATTTAAAAATCAATAAAATATTTGAGGCTTATATTACATATAGTGTTTTTATCTAATTATGGCATTTTTAAATAATTCAATTTTAGGTAATAATTTTAAAAGCCAGCAACTGTTTTTCGATACTTTCAGACTTAAAAATGCTCAAATTATTTTTTGTTTCGTTCAAATGGTCCATGAAAAACATTAGCTAATCAAATGATGTAGCAAATGTTCCTAAAAAGATCTAAGCTTCAACTCAATTTAGGTAACTTTTTATTTTGAAGTTATAAGAAGCTACTGAAAGTCTAAGCAAATGTTAAATAAATTAATTCCTCAAAAATAAATAAAGCTGTAATAAACAAAAAACAAAAATGTGTCACATATATATTTGTTTTGCAGCAAAACTGCTAATAGATTATCCAAATAGGGAATGGACGCTTTCGCTATTTTTTTCACAGGGTAAAGTCTCGTGCTTGTCAATTTTTGATATTTCCCAAAAATGTTATTTTGAAGAGAATTTTAGTAGTTAATTTTAATCTGCAATGCAGTTACGAATATTTTTTAAAAACTAAATAAAAGAAAGAATCAAATAATTAAAAAATGCAAATTTGCTTTATATTGATGGAACAGTAATAATAGATTTATTATAGATATTATAAAATAGATAAACTATTTTATCTAAATAACGAGCAAAAAAAATTGAATATTTTATCTGCAATAAATGACAATCTAGCCTGTGTCAAATTCCTTGATATCCTCTGCAAATTTTAATACTTTTAATATTTTTATAATGCAAGAAAACAATTACTTTTCAAAAATAAATGTTGTAAAATTGGAAATTTGGAAAATTCTTTAAAACATTTAAAATCGAGCAAGAAAAAATTAATGGCTTAGCTAAATTAATTCACTAAAAAAATTGATCTGCTGAAATTGAATTACTTTTAAAAGTTTTCACACAAATCAAAGTATACAGGTAAGTAAATGTCATGAAAATTAATATCGGACTTTTAATGAACCTCCTTGTTTTGTATAAATCCTGATTTAAAGAAAAGAAATTTTCTTCGAATTATAATATTTAAATTTGTACTTAAATCAATAATTTTTTTAAAAAAAATAATGAATTAAAGAGCTCAAATTTAGATTTTGATCTTTTTTCCAAAATTACAAATTTTTACAAAAAACAGACTATTTTTTTACCTTTCAGTACCAAAACAATATACTTCTAATTTCTTTTTGAAACAGCAAAACATCAAAAAAATCAGAATGTTTTCTTGCATATCACTTATACTTTCTTATTTTTTTTTCTTTTCATCCGGTCTTTCCCTATCCTTAGAAGCACAAAAATATTGTGACATCTTATATAACATTGATAAATTTGTGTCACTTTGTATTATTGAATATCATCATAAAATGTTGAACAATATTATGCAACAATCTGTGCTGCCTTGGAATCAGTTTGATGCATTATTGCCACCAAATCTTAAACAAAAAAATTGTTGATAAAAGAATTAAAATTGAATTACTTATTTGAAATTAAGACGAATACAAACCATTAAAACATTTTATGGCTGCTTCTTCAAAATTAAACACTATATTAATTCACATTTCAGCTATCGCCAAAAGAGAAACTACATGACCAGTTGTTTTTTCTTCTCTTTTTTATGCTAATTTATGTTCCCTAAAATGTTTTTATAAAATGCTTATTGCTGGAAGGTTACTGCAGATTACCAATTATACATCTTTACATACATAAATGTGCATTTACTTACTATTTATAAACTTAAAAGTTAATAAATCATAAATCTTATTCAAAAAAAATTGCTTATAATCTTATATTTACAAGTCGAAACAGATAACATGACCAAAGCCGGATAAAAAAAATATAATTATTGATTTATTAAGATACTGTTTGCTTTTTTGTACAAAAACAAGTAGTGCTTCAAAAAAAAGTATTTTTCAAGAAGACAAAATATTTTTAAGGAGTACGTTTATTACAGTTCAAATATTTACTTATCGTACAGTTCAAAATATTTACTTATCAGAATTATAGCTTAAAAATTATCAGCTTAACTTTTTTTAGATAAAGGATATTTAACAAAATATTATGATTAATTTTTAAACCTTTGTGCCTTTAGCGGAGCAATTCGCATTCGATATCAAATAAAAGCAAAAAAGAAAGAAGCGAAGGAAACGAATCAAGAGAGCAAATGCAAGCGTTATGTGGGAGGAAGGAAAAAGAGAAAACACTTCTTTCTTCTTCTTTTTTTATGGTGCGCCATTTAGCTATGGTGTAGGTAGTAAATTTTGATCTTTTCGAAACTTCTTCGAAGTGAAATCATAATTCTAAATCTTCAATTTATTTGTCCGCTTCACATTTGCTTCCTATCTTACTTATCTGCTTTCTCCCTTGATATTTATTTACTCGCTACGTTCTTACTTTCTTCTTCCTTTCTTCTTCTCAGGGGGATGGGCATCTCAAATTGAGGATCCGATGTTTCAGACACGGAGGTTGGATCTCTCCACTCTTGTGGGTACACAAATAGAGGGGGTAGACTCCGCTCATCGATGAAGGAACGTACTTCCTACGGGGAGGGTTGTATCGTGACCGGTGATGGCCATTAGGAATCAACTACAGTTCCCGCCAGTGTTGCTGTTGCGGCTGTCCGGTCATTCATCCTTCGTTGTTTAAATACGTGTGCCTTCGAACGGGTCGGAGAGTCTAGATATGACATTATTTTAGATGTCATATCATATGACATCTTTTAGATGTCATATCTCGCCACCCTGAGGGAAACACTAATAGGTGGGGTTAGACTCCTCCCATTGATAACGGGACGTACTTCCTAAGGGGTGGGTTGTACCTTGGCAGCTGATGACTATCAGGACTCATAGTTCCCACCAGAATTGCTGTTATGGTAGTCCGGTCATTCAGACCTCGTGGTTTAAATCCGTGTGCCTTCGGGAGGGACGGAGAGTCTGGTATGACTTATACATTGTGATTTCACCCTGAAGGGCGTATCTCGAAAAAAGAATGAGGTGTTTCCGGAATGGTGGTTGGATCTCACCATCCTGGAGGGCACACAAATAGGTGGAGGTCTGACTTCTCCCATCAATGACGGGACTTACTTCCTATGTGAAGAGTTGTTCCGTGGTCGGTGAAGGCCCTTAGGACTCAACCACAATTCTCGCCTGTGTTGCTGAGAACTGGTTATTTAGTTTTATGGTTTATCCATTTCCTTCGGCTGGTGGGAGTGTCAGGAATGACATACCTTGTAGTTTCGATGTGGAAAAATAAAAATTATAGGAAAAAATCGGATTTGTTTTAGCTTAGTGCCCCTAATGATCGTGTTTTCGGTAGATTTCATTTGGAAATTGGGATGGTGATGATGATCTCGTGTTTACTTTAAACGGAAAGAGGGGGTGCAGTAACTTCTGAGGGTATGCACCTATGAGCACCCGAGGGCAAAAGTCTGACTTCTAGCTCATATGAGGATGGCACACACACATTCGCTTTCACAGCCCCTTTTTACAGGGGGGCACATTCTCACACCTCACAGATAGCACACAGAAGAACAACCATGCCCGAACCGGGACTCGAACTCGAGACGTCCAGATCACGAGGAAGCCACGCTTCCTCGGTGCCAAGACGTCAGCTGGAAATTTGTATTGCCATATTATATAGTTATCAAAGTTCATTTTGGCTTCAAATTAATGTTGATGCTAGAAAATAAGCTGCGCTAAACATACAAATTGTCTTCTGTAATTCAAGTTATTTATTTTATATTTCATTTGACTATCAGTTTTGTATCTACAAACCTATCTTATTATTTAACTATGGAGTGTTAACTTTCATTGGTCTTCGAAGCTCATAAAAAAACTCATATATTGTGGATAAATCCCTTGTAACAGTAGGCAGAAAATGAATATTTTAGAACACTAGAAATTCATTTATTTTCACAATAACCAGAAACGTTACGCTGAATATTTAATTTCAACTGAAAGAGGGAATAAATCCCTTTGGGGCATCTATAAAAGAATCCTCAGAGAAATGGAAACCATTCTCATACCCAGAGAGAAAACATCCCTTTACTAATGAAAAAAGCAACTGTGAAACTCCAGAAAATATTTTCCTTGAAATTTTTGTGAAGCTTTAACAAAATATTTTCTTCCTGTTTTTTGACCGCTCATTCTTAATCATTCTGTTTGTTTCACTACTTGTTCTGCAGTTCCGACAGAAACAAAGATAAGACATGAAACTTGTTTTTTTTAGTAGAATAAAATGAGCATCGGAACAGTTTCATCTGGTGTTCAAATAAAAATTTTCTTTTTTTTTCCTTCTAATTTCAAAAGATGTTACTTTAAACAAACCATTAATCAAATTTATTTTAATTTTTTGTAATATTTTTAACTAATCGATTTTTCGGGTTCATTTTGAAGTACTTTCAAACTAAAATAATACAGAATAAAGAAAATTTAACATTTATAGTCTATATTGCGTTACCCCAACTGGCGTAGAAAATTCACGCATTTTCATTGCCTCAATTTTCGTTGAAAATTCAACGCCGATTGACTGTGTTCTGATTTATTTTCAAAGGATACGAACTAAATTTTGCTTTGACCAGGTATAAATTTTAATCCATTATTTATATTAATTATAATTATTTAATAAAAAGTAACTAAAAAAATTTCCTTGTTGATTTAAGAAGCAATGGTTTTAAAAAATACTTATATTACTGGTTTTGTCTTAATAAAACATTCCATTCAATTTTCGTTTCAATTTTGATCAACATATCAAGTATGTATGTTCATATTTAACCTCTCTATTTCATAAATTATTGAATTTCCAAACGTTAACGGACTTTTGAATCACCCTGTACTATAAACATACGAAGACATACATCCATAAATAGTAAAGATTAACTAGGTATATGAATTCAGTGGGCATAGAATGGTTTCTTTATATTTAACGTTTTCCTGAATAAATGCCAAGGGACATGGAAGAAAAAAGTGGAGCTTGCATCAGCATCAGAAAAAATCCCCCGGGTCACACAATGCTGATCCTGGATACATCAATAAAAGGGAGCACTATTAGGGCCTATTGTTTTGCCTTACTTTACTGACACTATCTCATTTTCCTCATTGAAGGTGAACTGGACTGGAACAATGGCATGGGCATTGGCAAGAAAGGGATTACACTGAATCGCTCATTGGCTAATGGTCCGGAGAGCATAATGGAAATGTCTCTGCAACAATGGAGGGGGATGCTCTTAAAATATTTAATGTGCGAAGTTTGGAAACACTAGTTGCGTCTGTGGTCTGATTTTGTGATACCTTAATTGCAGTCTTAAGAGACTAAAATGCATTCAGGTTTTATTGAACTCATTCAGATTTTATTGAAAAGCATCTGTTTGTCACCAAAGAGGAAATGCGTTGTCTATATAAAAGGGCAAAACAAAAAGTATCTATTTTGTTATCATGTCAGAACATGTTGTTTTGGGACGAGGTTTGAGGCGTCAGTAAATATCCGTAGGGGTAAAAATAAAAATTTTATTATCTACACGAGCATCTCAAAAAATCAGCTTTTAATAACGCGTTGCCATTGCATTTACAAAAGCTCTGATTTAAAAATAATAATTTAATGACTACAGCAAATGAAACCTAGAAAAATGTCATTTTGAGCACGTGATTATATGAAATGAAATAAATAGGAAATGTAATATTTTTTTTAAACAATAAATGCGAGACAAATTTTTCTGTATCGTTTGCAATACTAAAGTTTAACTCAATGAAGCAATTAAAATGAATGAAAATATAATTTAACTTTCATAAGCACGTTGTGCTTGGCCGTTCAAGAAATGTTGTTCTGACATGATACATTGAAATAGGCATAGCAGATTTCGTTCTGATCTTTATTTTTTTTTTATAATTCATTACGATAACAAAAAATTTAAAATTATGACTTTTTTCAACAAATTTTCTAGCTTTTCGCTGCTCTGTATTTATGGTTTCAGTAGCTTTCCTGAAGAAGAAAATTTCATTTGAATTGGATTGTTATGTAATTTTTTTCACCTGCTGATAGAAGAAAAGTTAAACGAACTCTGAAAACATTTTAAAGCTCTAAATATGTAGTAATCCGGCAAAAAAGGAGATTAGGGATATATACAAGATTTTCCAACATCTCAAAACTTTGGAACGATTTGCAACCATATCTGGAAGCACATTGTCATGCAAACGAAGAAGGTCATTCGACAATCGAATTCGTCTTTTTTTCGAATCGTGTGCTTCACAGTATTGTCAAGTATCTAATTGTAACATTCGCTGCCTACCGCTAACTTTTTCCATATTAATATTCTAGAATTGGGCCTTGTGAATCCCCCCAAAAATAATGAATACCACCTTTCCTGCAGAGAAATGACTATCGTATTTCTTTGACTGGAGATTGAAAATGTTTCATTCTAAGCTGTAGCGTTTCTTCGTGGCTTCAAAGTCATAAAACCCATGTTTCATCTTCAGATATTATTCATTTCAGAAATCCATCATGTTTGTTAACATGATAGTACAGCAAGTTCTGAAAGATTCTAACACGATTGCGATACTCTCTTGCAAACAATATGGAACAGACTTTATGAATTTTCTATCAGCATAACTTCATGTTAAGAATCATGACAGTCATTAAGAATATGAATATATTTTTTTTATTTCATTAACAGTTACTCCTTAAAACAAGGCAGAATATATTTATATTTGGAATTAGTAGCGGATGTGAAAGGATAGCCTTCTTATTCTTCATCATTTACATTTTTGAGTAATTCGATTCTTTAGTAAGCTCTTCATTACAGTAAAACATTACTCAATAATATATTAAAATTTCGCGAGGCAAATTTCAATTCTTTGTGTAACTTCAGATCTAAATAATATTTAAAATTTGAAATCTGCTTTCTCAAATTTCATGTTAACATATGAGAACATTATTATTTTTAAAGAAATATTTGTTTTAATTTAAGTCATTAACCAGCTGAAACAAGTTTGATACAGTCGTGTGACTATCAGAATGTGCAAACGTCGATTTATCGAGAATCGTGTACATGGTGGGCATTCATGCAAAGCTGTAACTTTTTGTTGGTGGTGAGTTGCCAAATGAGACAACCATATTTACCATTTTCTAATAACCCTAAAAAAAGGGTTCCTCAAAAAGTGGTAAATAGCCAAATTTTTGCTTGTTCATTTTGTGGTTTTAAAAACCTCAAACCAATACAACACCTTGTTCTTACATGATAAAAACATTTTAACTACAAAAAATGTAACGTTGCTATTGACAAACTTAATTTCAACTTCTATTTTAAAATAATTGTTTTAGCAATAAGTTGCTTACTGGGACAACTTTCTGCATTATTTTCTAATAACCCTAAAGGCGAGACATTGATGCCTAAAAAGCGATAAATCCCCAATTCGTTGCCCAAACATTTTGAGGCTTCAGAAACTTCAAAACAAAACAGTATCATGTTTTCACGTGATAAAAATACATCGCGGGACATTATTCTTCATTAGTTTTAGAACAGCATTGACAGAAAACATTTATTTTTTAATGACTGAAAGAGAAATCATGGGATAATGTTGAAATTTTCTATAAACGATTTGAAAAGTATCGTCATTCAATTGCTTTGAGAATACAAACAATTTTCTGGATTTTAAATACAATTTTATCTCAATTTCCTAATATTTTTTTAGTCAACTGTAATTTAGGTTACATTTCTTCATGAAATGTATGTAGCTTCAATTTAGCTTGATAAGCATTACAGGTAAACTTTCGAAAAATGAACGTACATCAGAATAGCGACACCGAAAAATGATCGGTTTCGCTTAGGATAAATGATGTATTTAGTATAATTTAATGAATCGCCACATTTTCAAAAGGATGATCTCCAATACAAGAGATCCTTCATCAAATAATCAAAACAAAAAAAGGTTGGACTAAATCTTTGAATACTTTTCACACATATGAATAAGAGTGTCCTGACAAATTTGAAAGTTGGGTAATCGTAATAGAATATCAAAATTTAATTTATAGAGATTTTCATTATCGTTACTAGCGAAGAAAGATTGGTCTAAATTATCTAGAGATTATTTTAGATAAATTCAAGCCATCCTCATTGCGGAAATACTACTCGGAGTGTGGAACAAATCATTGGTAAATACCAAACGTGGAAAGAATAAACTTCTTGCCGAGTTTTGATTGTTTTAATCTTAAAGCAAGTAAAAACATTCTTCATTCAGCTCTTTAATTTTGTATATAAAAATTATATACATGAATCATCAAATAGAACGTATTAGTTAAAGTAGAAGTGTTTTAAGTGGTGTTGCAAATAATCAACTAATGCAATATTTTATTTCATCTATTACCAGCGGGTGACCGAGCTCCGCTCGGAGAAAACAGGTATCGAAGCTAACTCGAATATTTAAATTTTCAATTGTGATTTATCAAAACAATACATGCCATAAGAAAATTTGTAGAATCGTACTTTTTTAAAAGAAAATTTTGTAAAAATATCAAAGTTATCCTTATTTTTTTCTGATGAATGTTGGAATGTCGGACTTTGTTGACAGTGATTTGGATTCGAAATCAGTTAATTAAATGCTTTTTTGGAAATCTGAATATTTGGAAATTGGAATTTTGAACGAATCAGAAAGAACGAATCTTTTTAGTTAACGAACGAGAGCTAAATTCAAAATTTCATTAACAAATTTCCCTTAATAAAATGCAGTGGAATTAGAATCGTACTTTTTTGAAAGAAAATTTAGTAAAAATATCAAAGTTATCCTTATTTTTTTCTGATGAATGTTAAAATGTCGGAAATGTGGGGCGATTTTCGACTTGGCAACCATTTCTCGTATTATAGTATAAGATAAAATTAAAACTTAAGCTCCAAGCATGCGTTACGAGTAAAAGGGAAAAAATTATCTTATTAATATGTTGCCATCAGATAGACAAAAACTCAAATTTAAAAAAATAAATTATTATTGCGCATTAAACATATAAAAATGCAATTTTCATCACGTGTCTGCATAAAATGAAAATATATATATATATGAATATTGGCTATAGATGGCAGCACGTTACCACTTGAAAATTTAAGTAGCCATTATGGCGAACTAATAAAGTTTGAAAATATCCTATCTGTAACTCCGAACTGCTCAACCGTAGCGCTTCAAAACCGGCGCCAATCGATTCCTCGTGGCCAAAAACCCCAGACCCCCAAGTTTACCGGAGTTTATTAATTCTGGGGCGATTTTCGACTTGACAACCATTCCTCGTATTATAGTATAAGATTTATATTTTTGATAACTGCAGCGAAATTTCAATAAAAACAATCACTGCGCAAGTCTCACTAAGCAACAACTAAGAATTTGATTCGTAATTTCACCGCCAAAACACAAAGAACAAACGCTGTGGTCGTCCCGAAACTTTCTCGCATATTCTCTAAAAAATACAATTGTTTGTTGTTAACTGTGTGCAATTTGCAAGCAAAAATTACAAAAAAAAGCCTATTAGATTGAAAGCCATCACGTTTTTTGACAGTTAATCAAATGAATGAGGTTAAAACAAATGTACCAAAAAACTAGTTGTGTAAGTTGAGCTTCCTTTTTTCTAACCGATTAAAGTCAAACTTCGACACAATAGAAGTCACAAAAATTTACACTGAATTTCATATATTTAGGCATTATATATTTCACTTATATCTTTATAAAAACCCAGATCGACAGACGATTAACCCCTTTACTGATTTGTTTCCAAATTTAATTCATATCAACACTACCAAATTTTATACATCCAGCTCTCTTTGGTCTGTAGTTATCCTGTTAACGTGTATTCGATCATTGTCTTTGTGCATTTTAACTAATATTCTAAAATACGACAGAAAATACCAGAAAAAGAAAATCCTTCGTCCAAATTATATTTCAACTGTTGTCCCTTTTTCATGACATCAGTCGATTCCACTGAGCAGGATAAACAGATGATGCCATTCTTAAATTCTAAATCTTAACACTTCATTAACTGCGAACACAAGTCAGAAGCGACGATCCAATAAGATTCAATTATTTTTCTTCTTTGTTCGCCATCTTTAACAACATAAGCCAGTGACAATTCAAAGGATAATGGCTGTCATTACAGCCAAAAGAGGCAATTAAGCCACTAACGTTAATGTGGAAATTTATCTGTCTTAAGACTTTGTTTTGTCGAATGTCGAAGTGAAAGGAATTCGTACTTCTGCATACTGTGACACCAAATCGAAATAAAGGTTTTTAATCGATTGACATTTGTCTTAACCCTTCCGGCCCTCCTGGTGGCATTTGCGCCACTTCGGTATTTTAAGTTTTTAGTTTTCGTTTCTTTTCAAACCTGATGGTGGCATTTGCCACAAATTCCTGCTTCCTATACCCGTGGTGAAAATGAGATGAAATTAAATGTGAATATTATCTTGTTGGCCCTTCCATCATTTTTTTATTCCACTTTTTAAAAATTCAGGGCTCAAAGAGTTAAGAATGAAAGATAATATTGTAACGTTTAAAAAGAATGTATTTTATAAAATCTGAAAAAAGTTTCTTAAACTATAAATAATTTTCTAACATATTCATAACAGACGCTTTTAATATTAATTACAACTAAAATAGCACATGCAATTAATTAAAGGAAAAATTAGTAATTCAAATTATTAATATCTAATATTAGTACGTAAAATTAATCATGAAGTCATTTGCGTTTACAATTATAGCAACGTAATCAGATTAAACTTGAGAATAATATAAAATTAAAAATATTCAATTATTGTTTTGCAAATTATACCAAATTCGTTTAATGTAACACCAGCGGGTGACCGAGCTCCGCTCGGAGAAAACAGGTATCGAAGCTAACTCGAATATTTAAATTTTCAATTGTGATTTATCAAAACAATACATGCCATAAGAAAATTTGTGAAACCATTGGTGAAAAGATAACCGGTCAAAGTGCACCATTGTAAACTATTCGAACAAAGTTAGATATAGATGGCATATTGGCTATAGATGGCAGCACGTTACCACTTGAAAATTTAAGTAGCCATTATGGCGAACTAATAAAGTTTGAAAATATCCTAACTGTAACTCTGAACTGCTCAACCGTAGCGCTTCAAAACCGGCGCCAATCGATTCCTCGTGGCCAAAAACCCCAGACCCCCAAGTTTACCGGAGTTTATTAATTCTGGGGCGATTTTCGACTTGACAACCATTCCTCGTATTATAGTATAAGATTAATTATAAACTAAATAATAGAGATTTATTACTAAGAATTTCGTAAATATATTAATCTTTTGCGGTTGTGACTCGACATTCAAGACTGTGCTTCATATTTTGGCGTTTTATTTATTTATTTTTCAAAATTTAATTGTTAAAAACGCCTACATAATGGTTAAGAGATGCATATTAATTTTTCAAAAAAATACGACTTATAAGAATTTTATATTTTTTTTCTTAGCAATAAACAAATCTTTGTATTAAGTGAATAATTTTGCAACTAATTATTTTTCGGACTGCAAAGGGTTAAATATTGATTGAAAACTAAAAATTATATATTTACAAAAAAATGTAAAATTTTATCAAACTGTTTTTCAAATGCTCTGACGGCTTTCAGTCAAAATGTATTTCTAAAAAAGTAATTGTCATTCTGTAATTATATTTTTAAAAGAATTTCTTTTGTTTTGAATATAAATGCAGTCTTTTTCAACGAATATTAGAACTCAGTTTCTATATTTAGCTGTCGTGTATACACTAATTCTATCAACTTTCCTAAATAATATCTGATTTTTTTTTATTTAGATGCGTTATTGAAAATTGAGGAAGAAATGCTGAAAAATAATTAAAAAAAAAGAAATAAAGTTTCTTTTCATCTTAGCTTTTAATAATAAAAAGCTTATTGAAAATAAAAACCAAAAAAAATGCAAAGTGCTATAGTCCGAAAGTAAAATGACGTCTCTCAAAACATAGAATTATATACAAAAGGACGAAATCTTCTTATATTTATTAGTAAGAAATTAAAAATATATTAGGAGCAATAACTAAGAAAATTATCATAAGATATCACGCTATAACTAAACTACCATTAATTTAACCCTTCTTTGCATGATTGTTTTTCTTTTTCAAAAAATAAATAATGGTGATATAATTCGTGCCCTAAATTAAAATAAAATTGTTTTTAAAAATTCCGAAACAAATATAAAATATACAAGGCCAAATAAATAAAATATGCTATAATATAAACATATAAAATAATTAAAAAACAATATGATGGAAATATTTATCATCATACAAATTTACATATTTAGATCTTCAATGCTCCTCTCTTCTAAATTTCTCCAGTAAATATCGCTTTTATTAGAAATAAAATCGCTGATGTATTATTAAAAAAATATTCAAGAAATCGCACGTTTCTTCAAACCGCAACAAACAACGAAATGGCAAGTTCAAAACCTCTGTAATGATTGTGACATTTGATTTCTTTTGGCTATTATGTTCCTTATTTCGCAATAGTCGAGATAAAAGCTGCTAGCAACAACCAATTTATTTTACAACTATTTTGACTACAGTTATTTGTTCAGTAAATGTTAGGATGGAAATTTCCATCGTCATGCAAAGAAGGGTTAATCACTTGAAAATTGAAGGAGGACGCTGTAATAAAAATTCTAGTCAGAAATACAAAAATACATTCAAAATAGTTTTAAAAAATTGAAATTACTAAAACCAAAATATAAAAAAATGCCTGGTTTCAAGTATAAGCCGCATAGTGTAAACGTGAAATTACTAAATGCATATAATAAATACAAAAAAATTTTCCATGAAAGTTATTAAGAATATTTGCATTATAATAAAAGGTTAATTTAGATTTTTTTAAAAAAGGCGCAAATATATCTGATGTGTACTCCCAAGTGCCTAGAATGACTACATCAACCCATAATCCAAAACGATGTGCTCAAAATAAAACCTCACATAAACACCAAAATCAGACGTCTCACACCGTTAAACCCGATTGAAATCTGTCTCGCCTTTTCTCGCATGTTGACGATCCTAAAAAACGATTAAACGAAGAATCTCGCAGACAACCTTTTAAAACTCATTTGCTCGTTCTCCTACAAACGACCTACATTATAGCACCTCGTTAGGGGAAGAACGGGGTGCTGTATCGCCGGTCTACATAAATACGACTTCACAGATGGCGAGGAGATAGCACCGCACAGGTACCGCCACAATAATAAGTCTCCATAAACAAACCCCGCAAAGTGAGGAATCATTTTGGCATGAAGCGTGTCCTTAATCCTATTGTTCCATCCTCGCCAGCTGGGGAGGAAGAATTGCACCCACAAGCTAAATTGTCAAGCATCCACCAAGTGGCTTGCCAAGAGAGAGTTTGATGGCTCTTTTTTTTTTTATCTCCTCTGGTTTTCATATCTGTACGGAGCCACGGGAGGGTGTACCTTTTTGTTCTTTTTCCAGAGCTCCCACAATAGAACGGGTCCATAACAAAGAAGTCCCCCCCCCTCAAAGTGATGGCTTCGGAATCAAACGCGCTGAGGGTTCTTAGGCCTACTTGAAGTTTATTCTTTTTTAAGTGGGGACGGAGTTATATTTAAATACAACGATGTTAGATTATACAAGTATTGAGAGAGACTAATTCCCTCCCTCTCAAGGACGATCTGAAAGAGGTTTTGATTCAGAATCGTCTGCTTTTGTTGGAATG
>JAOUZG010038069.1:9845424-9856289 GCA_026289955.1 Argiope argentata | reverse complement strand
AAAATAAAATCTGATATGTATATTTCAATGTATCATGTCAGAACATCATTTCTTGAACGGCCAAGCACCACATGCTCGTGCGAGTTAACTTATATCTTTATTCATTTTAATTGTTTCATCGAATGAGTCACTTTGGTATCGCAAACGATCCAAAAAACTTTGTCTCGCGTTAAATGTTAAAATATATATATCACATTTCCTATTCATTTCATTTCATATAATCACACTCTCAAAATGATGTTTTTCTAAATTTTATTTGTTGTAATCATTAACTTATTTTTTTTAAATCAGAGCTTTTGTAAATGTGAAGGCGACACTTTATTAAAATTTGATTTTTTTAAATATTTGTGCAGATAATAAAACTTCACTTTTTGTTGACTCCAATAATCTCATACCAAAAACAACACCATGTTCTGACATGATAAAAAGTTCCATGGTATCTCTAAGTTAAAAGGGATCGATTCTTAAACAAGCATCAGTTAAAGGTCGCAGCGAACTTTATTTTTCGCCTACGGATTTTTGTTGACTCCGATAACCTCATCCCAAAAACAGCATCGTGTTCTGACATGATAAAAAACAGAGGAAGAAACAGAGGAAATCAAAAATGTTTTTGACTCGATCCCCACTTAAGCTAAGCCGGACCCTGGAAATACTACTTAAAATATTTGTTTAGACAAAATTCATGAAATATAAACCGTTTTAATATCATATCCACCCTCACAGAACATGTTCAGAACCAAATTTACTCCCTAAACTTTCAAAGAATCCAATCCATGATTCTTTCATCAGGTCAAAAGGAAAAAAAAAAGAAAAGATAACATCAGAAGATAATGGTTCTAACTAAAAGTGTTTGCTTAAACTAACAGAATCTCCTCTAACGCCAGAAAAAAAAAGACTCATTCGCGATGCTAATTGAGTATCTTCGACGCTTGTGTGAAGTGATCAAATATTATCACGTAGGAGGAATAGTTACAGGAGCAGCGGATGACTCTCGGGAGACTCGTTAGAGCACAAAGCTTCCACTCGCATAGTTAAGTAATTAATGAATCCTTCACGATGGAGCATCAATTTCAAGTTGCAGGTGCCTCGACGGCGTGATTAATATAGCCGAGGTTGTGCATGGTCGGAGGACATTAAAAATAAAAGAAGCTCTGTTTTTAAGATTTCCGTGCTCCCTAGAGGTGTAGAGGGTGTCTCAGATTCGAAAGGGGTGTACCAAACGGTAATCATTTCCATGCATTATTACCTAGAGTACGAAATAATGTTCAATCTATACAAAATATTTATTTAATAATGGAAAGTCGAATAGTTCGATTTCTTTTTGTCTTTTGCATTTCAATAATGTCTATACTACTATTATAAATGTGAAAATTTGGATGGATGATGTTAGTCAATCAAGCTAGAACGGCTGAATGAGATGGGATGAAATTTATCACAGATATGGATTATAATCTAGAATAGAACATAGGCTATTATTTATTCCGGTTAATTTGGTGGTTAATTTTTTTATTAATTAAAAACTAACTTTCTTGCCAAAAATCTTCATTTCCCCACCGCCAAATGAGTAAGGCTTAACATGTTTTCGACCGGTTATTTCAAACGATTCTGTTTACTTTGTTAGTGTTTGATGAATTTAAAATTAAACATTGTTAACTAATCAATCTTTCGGATTCATTCTAAGGTGTTTTTGAATTAAAATAAAGGGTCTTTTTTGATTAGCCGAGCGCAAGCGAAAAATCGCCAAAGAAATTTGGCGGAGTTCTACATTATTTGGAGATTTTTCGCTTTAAAATCGCTGTAAAAAATTTGTTGGGATTATATATTTTTTGGCTATTTTTGGCTTGAACCCGTAAAAGTACCAAAATAAAACATAATAAAAGAAATTTAAAAAAATTTAATTCGTATCACGCCAATTGGCATAGAAAATTTACGCATTTACGTTGCATAATTGGCGATGAATTGGCGAGCTTAAAACTTACAAATTTTACAAAATAATGTAGTATATCTATCATCATATTTTTAATAACATACTAGAATGGATCATCATATTTTTAATAACATAATGGAAAAATTATTAAATTATATATAATATTGAGAAATATAATCGAATGTTGTATTTTCCAAATATCAGAAAAATTTCAAAAATACAATTCCGAAATGCATTTTAAAACCAGAAACTAAATTTTAAAAAATGTATGTAATTGGTCTTTTTTGCATTTTCTTCGTATATACACATTTAAAATCAGGAGAACTTTGCAAATGAAATAAAAATATTTTTAATATATATTTTTTTCTTTTTTCGCAGCAATATCTTTTACTGTCAGTCTGAAGTATATAAGAATTTTAAAATTTTCTTTTTTCCCATATTAAAATGAGCTACTGACATAGAATTTGAACAAATTGTTTTAATTTCAAACAAAATCTAAAAAATTAATTTCGATAATCACATTCTATTATGCTCCAGATTTTGACAAATTCCATTCAAATTCATATTTTAGGGGGGAAGGAAAAACTTTATTGCATTTGTTGCATAGTTCTAAAGATTATAAAGATTTCTTTCCCTAGATCATGCTTCTCCACTTATCTCCTCCAGTAAGATAGAGAAACCTACTGCATCGATCTTGCTTAACAAATAATTTGCATAGGCATTTTGATGCAATAAATTTAAATTTCATTTGATAAGAATTTATTTGTGAAATTATAATTAGTTATTTGGAGCTTCTTTGTATTTGATATTTCTTGAAACTATGCAAATTTTGAGAAGAAATTGATTCTTTGAAATTATAAAACTTCTTTTCAGATTAGTATTTAGTCGAATAGATCCTATAGAAATAAGAAAAAAATTGTATTCAAAAAACGGCGAAATTTTTCTTGTCATCTGGAATTTCAATTTTGGATATCATATAATAAAAAATTCATTTTTATTCTGTCAGTAAACAATTCCAAAAATTCCAATTTCATGGCAAAAATATTCTTTCCTTTTTTTTAAATCGAATTCGCAGAAATTTGCTCAATGTAATATCATTCTAAAGTTTTTTTTTAAGGATGTTAGAATTTAGTCGAATTGATCATATAGAACTAAGAAAAATTGTGTTCTAATACCGGCGGAATTTTGCTTGTCATCTGGAATTCCAATTTTTGATATCATCTAATAAAAAAAATTCATTCTTATTTTGTCAGTAAAAAATTCCAATTTCATGACAAAAATATTCTTTCCTTTTTTAAAAAATCGGATTCACAGAAATTTGATTAATGTAATATCATTCTAAAGCTACTTTTTTTTGTTAAGGATGTTAGAATTTAGTCGAATAGATCCTATAGAACTAAGAAAAAATTGTGTTCTAATAACAGCGACTTATAAAAAAATCTTTCTTATTCTGTCAGTAAACAATTCCAAAAATTCCAATTTCATTGCAAAAATGTTCTTTCCTTTTTTTTTTAATAGAATTCGCAGAAATTAGCTCAATGTAATATCATTCTAAAGTTTTTTTTAAAAAAAGAATTTTAGAATTTTAAGATATATGCCTTAGAATTCCATTATTTAAAACTGCTCTGGAAAATGAACCATAATGCTTTTAAATTCGTCTGCCCGAATCGACCGAGATGATATCAAAAGAAACGCTACGAAGCTATCCGTTTTTACTCCAACCATCGTAAAACGATCTCGATGGCAGATGGAAACGTTCGACATGTTGTCAAAGGACACGCCTTCGCCCCTCCCGGACGACCGCATCAAATATTCATAGGCATAACATATCATCGGGTATGTCTTCCTTTTCTGATTAATAACTCGCCAGTTACGGATACGATTCGCAGTTAGCAGTCGAAAGCTTCGAACGATTTCGTAAGCAGGGTTCCATCGATTGCTGATAGTTGCGTTTGCTGTTGATATTTTGGCTGTCGTTTTGATGTGTTGACGCTAATGGCTAAATATATCCTGTTATTTTCTTGGGCTGGTGAAAAAAAATCGTCAGTGTCGATAAACGTGTGACTGTAATTTTAAGCATTATGTTTATGCATTCTACCTCGTATTTGATAAATTATCAATAAACATGTTCTAATTTTGGTGAGTTTTTCAGCGCTATTTTTTTAATTAAAGAATTGATTTTTTTCCTTTGATATAAAGCTGAATCGATAAATTCCTTGAAAAGAAACGAGGAAAATTGTTGATGTCGAATGTTCGAATCAACAATTTTTATTTTTATCCAATCTTAGTTCAGTGTTCGTCGAAATTTTATCCAGTCTCAATCCCAAGTAATTAAATTTCATTAACCAATATTTACAAGTGTACGTTAAATATCTTTTGAGAAAAACAGTAAAAAATACTGAAATGGGTGATGGTTTGTTAGCATAACTTTTTTAAAATATATTATTTGTAATTAATTTGATTTTAATTCTTTATCTGCTTTTTAGTAAATCATTGAATTATAAATGATCATATTGACCCAAACTTTTTGAAGGTTCTTCTCGAAGAAGCCAATTTCAAATACCTTAAAGATAAAATGTTTTCTTTTATGCTACACTAATCTAAAGAATTTCTTAGTAACTTATACAATTCATACTTTTCGTAAATTTTCTAAAAATCATTTTAGAAAATTTCAAACAGATGGATTCAGAAAAAAAAATTATTTCATTCTCATTCCCACATGATTGAATTAATTCCATGTATCGAAAGTTCAAATCAGAAGTTACTGAGTATTTTAAATGTGGAAAAGAATATGCCATAGATGTTTGACACTATAGGCAATTATGTTTCAATTATGATATCACTAGCTCTTACCCGCGACTTCGTACGCATGGAAATTTTGATGTGTATTTGTGAGAATTCACAGTCTATTCACAATGTAAAATGTTATCAAAACCGAATACAGGTATAAATTTTCAACGTCAATTGGAACAACGCAAAGACGTGAATTTTAAGCACCAGTGGGGGTAACGCAATGCAGATTGGAAAATTTTAATTTCAATTCATCTATTTTATTTTTTATTCAAAAGCACTTCTGAAGGAATCAAAAGATCTATTAATTAACAATGTTTAATTTTAAATTTATCATACATTACGAAAATAAACCGAATTCTTTGAAATAACCTATCGAATACATGTTATGTCTAACCTCATTAGCGTGGGGGAAAACTACTTAAAAGCTATGTACTTGAAACTATAAGTGTACTTTAAAAAATTTAATCGAAAATGATGAAAATAGACAAAAGGAATATATACTGCAAGAAAAAAAACAAGAGAAATGAACAGGAAATATCGAATTATATTAACACAAGAACAGCGTAAGAAAAAAAAATTAATAATTCTTCCTTTAGAATAGTAAGATAATATTAAAATGGAAAACGGACACAGGGAAATAAAAACAAAAGATTCGATTTTTTTACATTTTTTTTTGTTCCGACTAAAAAAGGCTTTTTGCCGGGAAATCCTACAATAAATCACAAAGAATTCCATTAAATAAGATAATATTAAAAGAATACCGGAAATAGAAAAATAAAAACGAACGATTCAAAAAGCTCAGGCAGATGTCAGATTTTTTATTTTATTTTTTGGTGGGAAATTTAGTTTTCAATTAATAAAAAATTAGCCCCTCAATTAACCCATGTTAATAAAAATTAGCCTATGTTCTTCTGTAAACTATAATCTACCTCTGTGCTAAATTTCATCCAATTTCCTTCAGACGTTCTAGCGTGATTGACTTTGTCCATAAGGAGATCTCTGGCCGACAGTCGTCTATGTTTACGGCGGTCGTTATAGAAACAGGTTACTGTAGGAAAAGTCCATTTCGCAGAGGTAGAAATTCATTCAAGTTTCTTATTTTGGCGCGTTTAGCGCCTAATTGGCGGTATTGATATATTGTCTTTAATTTTCGAAAGCAAATTCGAAAAATAATTCACTGGACTGAAAATCATTTGCGTACTTGGAATTTTGAAAATATATACAGGGTAAGTCAAAATGAATATAGCGATTACAAACGGCTATAACTATTTAATGAAAAAATATTTATCGATAAGATTTACACAGAATGTAGAAGAATCTTCAAAATTTTATATACAGAAGTCATAGATGTTCTATGTGACTTCCCTTGGTCACACGGACAACATCTAATCGGTATTCCATTTCACGCCATACATTCTGAAGCATTTGTTCATTAACCGACTCAAGCGCATTACAAATGCGTACTTTCAGTTCTTCAATTGTTTTGGGCAAGGGAAACACAAACACTCTGTCTTTCACATAACCCCATAGGTAGAAATCACAGGGATTTCCTCAAACATCCGATGCCATCTGCGTATGTTGTTCGCATTTGGAGGTTCTTCATTGTACCGCTGACGAAATTTTCTCTGCACTGTAATAACAGAACGGCAACTGTGAAATTCCAACACAGAGAATGCTTTCTGCACGGGACTAGCCATTTCCACTAATGAGACGCCGCGCTGAACAGGTTTCTTGTCGTTGCGAAGTTCGATTTCGCGCATGCGCAGGCATCCGCTTGGCTGCACGTGCGCTTTACGTTAATAAATTTTGAAGTTCCGTCTACATTCTGTGTAAATCTTATCGATATATCTTTTTTCATTAAATAGTTATAGCCGTTTGTAATCGCTATATTCATTTTGACTTACCCTGTATTATTCCTGTTAGAATAATATAGAAATTCCTTTCTGATTAGTACAGAAAGAACAGAGCAAATCAAATTGAAAAACTGAATAATAATTTATATGTCTAACGACTGCTCAAGAAGAAAAACAATTAAGTAAAATCCAGCATGACAAAAAAATTAATCTTCATTTTATTTGTTTTAAATTTATGTAACTACTTAAGATCAAATTCTTTGCAGCAAACGCGAAATAATCTGTCTAATTCAACATAAAAATAAAAACATAATAATCGTAATTATTTCATAATTTTTATAAAAGGTTGCTGTTAGAAAGTAAAATATCCATTGTTAAGTATGCTTAAAACCTCTCCAAAATATATTTATTTATTTATTTATTTTTGATATATATACTATTGAACGATTTATATTTATTTATTTTTGATATATATACTATTATTGAAACTCAAAATTAACAATTACATTTTATCAAATTTTAAGGATAATCAAAAGTATGTTAAGCTGAAACTTTTGATTATCGACCTATTGAATAACAGAAAACAAGAGCTCATTAACAAAAAGGAATCAAATAAACTTCGTAGCTTCAGGAAATAAACTAAATAAAATTCTATATCTTCTATAAATTACGATTAAATTAATTGAAATGAAACAAAAAAGCAATTTTAAAATTCCCTTTTTATTTATAAAACACATTAATTATTAAAAGAGTGCAAAACTAGCAGAGATCGAGTGACAGTTGTGTACTTTCAATTAAAAGAATTCTAAATCACTGGGACAAGATTCCGTTTCTTCTGAATCGGAATCCGATTCAGTACTTTCAATATGAATTACTAGTTCATCTAAAAAACCCATCTTTTTCCCAATACGAATTTTCAGCAAGTTTCAAGCAAAATTCTATAACATTATGCACAATTTTACGTGCTTGTTATTTTAAAGTCTCTCCATTCTTAAATCGAAAAGGCATTTTAAAGGATCTCAAAATTCAAGAGACAAAAATTATTAAATAATGAAATGCAGTTAATATTAACCAAAGAAAATATTAATAAAATATAAAAGAAGTAAGCTAAGCAAATATAAAGATACGAGTAACTACGGTAAAAGCGAGAAGACGAATGAGCAATAGTTTTTTTTTTTTTATCGTTTCATTTTTTCGCCAAGATAAAGAATACCCCCGCAGACTTCCGTTCGATTCCATCCATTCGAAATGGATCCTCCCTATCGACGTCTGTTTCTATAACGCCCGCCGTAAACATAGACGACTGTCGGTCAGAGATCTCCTTATGGACAGACAATACATCATCCATCCAAACTTTCACATTTATAATAGCAGTATAGATTCAATATTCAGTAATGAATTTATAGCTGCAATTATGTCTCATTATTACCGATATCCGTATGTGTAAATAACAAGTAAAATGGTAAAAGCTATAAAATATTTCATAGCTAGCTTTTTTTTTCATAAATAAATTGATTTATAAAAGATTCTTAAAATAGTTCTTATTTATTGACAGTTATTTCCCCCCCCCCCAAAAAAATAGATTTGAAAAATATCAGCTACTTAACTCTTCTCGTTCAGTTAGAAATTTAACCCTTTGCTCGAGACCTGATTCCACCAAACAATCATCTTGTAAGGGAGTTGTTGCACGTCAGATGCCATCCTCATCATCTGACTGGTTCAAATTACGAAGTTCGTCCGAAAATAGCCCTAGTGTTTCTTTACAACGGTACTTTAATATAACTGAACTCAGATGGTGACTCTCACTCAACATTCAAGATGGTGTATAATTTTGACGTCCTATTTATTTATTTTTCAATTTTGATTGTTAAAAACACCTACAGAATATTAGAAATATGTAGATTAATTTTTCAATGAAATTAGACTTTAAAAAAATTTATATAAATTGTTACAAGCTGGCGAGCGCCGCGGAAGTACACCGAAGTTGGCCACATTTGACGAGGAGTTTCGCGCCAGCCGGGTTGTTGTGGCGAAATGAATAGTCTGGTAGCCGCTGGATGGTTCATGAAGCTCGGCGTGCTTTTGGGCACGCACTTGCTCGGCTATATAAGGGGCGGATTGCCGAATTTTTGACAATTTCCTCTCGGAAGAGAAGCGTCTTGCTGGACTAGCGGATTACTTTTCTCGCTTGTTATCAGTGAGTTGTGTTTACGTTTGCTGTTAACGCTGTATAAATGAGCTCACTGTGACTTACTATTTACTGTGCTATACGATAACTGTTTTGTAGTCTGTTTTTATTGTGCGTAAGTTTTGCATTTACGCTATAAGTGGCTGTTGACTGCTGGATTGTGTTTACCTGAAGTTTTCCCTTATCGAATCATCCTGTAAATGGCTGTAAATAAATTTGTTTGTGCTGTCCTCAAGTAAAGTCCATTCAATCCGAACCTGCTATGCTGAAAACATAATATTTTTTAGAACAATTAACAAATCTTTAAATTAGTTGAATAATTATTTATCGAATTCCTTTTAAAATACAAAATAAGACGATTTATTTTTAAATTGGGAAATTTATCAAGAAAAATTCATATAGAATTCTGATCGATAAAAATTTTAATCTCTTCACCCTCAATTTAAATTGTGTTTACATTTCATTTAATAGTTTCACGTTCTATTATATATAAAGAAAAAGAGATTAGATAGTATTTACAGAGAAAATGTTGATTAACTGTAAACCATCAGGGATTTTCTAGTTAAAAATATTCTCATTTTCAGAGAATACTTCGTTTTATTTCCATAGAAAAATAGCTAAAATTCTTGGTATTAAAAATGCAATAAACGCATTAGCAATTCAATCACGTCTTTAAAAGATGTATTCAGAACTTGTTGGAATGATATTTTGAAACAAACTAAGAGGGAATTTTTAAGCAACAAATTGAATTTTTAATGAATATTTAAATAATTATCTTGTTGTAAATAAAACATTTCGAAAAGTTGGTTTTACTGCAAAACATTAATACATCGATCTTATAGTTCACAGTTTTCGCAATTACAGTACAAATTTAACGGAATAGAATTTTATTTATATAGAAATTTTAATTTTTATGTAAAATAATCAACATAACACAATCGTTTATGATATAAAAATGTTTTTGAATTTAAATTAAGATTGGAGGGTGTTTTTTTTTACTATTATTTAAAATGTTCCAAAAATCAGCCTTAATAAAATACAGATTCTTTTAAACACTTTCAGAATAAAGCAATGAATTTCTCGATTTAATCTAATCATTAAATCTTTTAATCAGACTATTTTCTTTGCAGATCATTAATTAGAAACATTTTTTAAAAATAATTGCTTACAATTAGATTTTAAGGACGGCATATTTTATAAACAACTTTTTTTTCCTTTCGATTAGTTGAGTTTATTAAAAAGACTAATTGTTTAGTTACTTTACCGAAAGTATTGATTAATGAAAACTGATAAGAAAAATTAATTAATTTACGAAAATCTCATTAAGTATTATAGAGATACAGCTAAGTGAAGTTTTTTTTTCTTTGGAAGACTTCAGAGGTTTCAAGGTCAACGAAAATTAAAATAAATTAGAGAATAATTTAATTATCATCGTAAACATTATTTTTAGCAGATTTATTAGAATACACGCACAAAAAAACTAAAATCCTAAAATTTCCAATTTATATCTATCTATAAAATCATTGCAACTTTTAGGTGGATAATATACAAATTTCATGCACTTTCTTTTATTTTATTATTGTCACCTTTGATGACCAGCTTGGTTTGCGGAGAATAACGTTCGTATCATTTTCAATTAAAGTAATTATTTGTTTAATTTAAAATCTTTATCATTTATTTGTTTTTATAATCATTTTGTGTATTCTGTTCCTTGTGTACCTGAACCTTTCTATCCAAGATCTGACTTTAGATATTATAAAGTTATGAAAATCATAACTATCCGATTCATCTGCCTTCTAAAATTGAAACGATGCTGTAACTTCCCTTTTTTATTATTCTTGTAAACTAAATAGATATTAAATAAAATAAAATATTTAGCAATCTACAATGCAAAAATCATAGAAATTAATATTTCATGAAACAACGAGAATGATTTAAATTAAAGAGTGAAAAAAGTATTTTTTTGTTAAAAATTAATAAATTATAATTAAACAATTTTTTAATTTTCAAAATTTATGAAAAAATCCTAAATACATTTTTAAATTAATATTATAAAAAATTAATTTTTTTTAAAAAAAATTTGAAACAGCATACAATTTTTTTT
>JAOUZG010038069.1:9820579-9840023 GCA_026289955.1 Argiope argentata | reverse complement strand
GCTGTATAAAATTGCTGAAACAACTAAACGCCGATTACTTTCTGACACTCCGTGGGAGAGATGAAAATTGCTGACCTAAACAAAATATCTTTATAAAGTTCCCTGTGTTTCCCTTGCCTCTTATGCGTGAGTCTTGGAAATCCCCACTGAAATCCACGTTTATAAGCTCTATAAAAGATATTTTCTTTATCCAAGTCTTGATATTTAAGACCAGGGATAATGATTTCCCGCCCTTTTTTGTACATGTAGCTTTTCCGTCAGTTCTGTGTTGTGTCTTTCTGTCTTGTGCATGTCGCCTTCGCTTGTAAATAATGCCTGCTCCCGTGATGGAATAAAAAGAACTTCAAAATTCAACCTGCCTTCTCCATGATTTCGGCCACGACTCTGCTATTTACTCTCAACAAATCATTACAAGAGAGTTGCAACAAATACCCTTTCACGCAGCAAAGCCACCTCCATAGTAAACCATATTCATAAATACCAAGACCTCTTCAAGACCTACAATAGCTAGACAAGACTTCTCCTAGTGATAATCAACCAAAATTATAACTTAAAAAGTCCCTCAAAAGAGCCGATTTTTCCCTTTTTTTCTTTTCTATTTTTCTTTTCTTTTTTTTTCCTCTTTCTCCCACCTTGTGCTCATCCAACTGGTTAGATAACCTAGCGTTATAGGCACCGGGGGCACAAGATGGCATTATGTTATGTTATGTGTGTGTGTGTGTGTGTCAATTGTTACATCAAATAACAGTAATTCAATCCGATATATGTCTATGAAACCTGCAACTGGAATTTTATAATAAAAGCAACTGAACGAAACCAGCTGCTTCTTTTCCTTGTCCATGGCTATGTGTGAATTTGAAATCTATTGAAAAACAATTCCTACAGGAACACTGGCGAAATGAAAATGTTAAAAGAGAAACGAAACATTGTATCAAAGTGATGGATTTTTTCCCAACTGACCAAGGGCTGAAAAGATTCTGTATTATGTTATTGATTTTGGGTATAGTCTAAATCGCAAAAAAATGAATTGTTGAAATTCATGTGGGTATATATTATTTCTTTATTTCCCTTACATTGTTCATTTTTTTCCCTATTGGGCGTTTTTACTCCCTGAAATATTTGCAATGCCCCTTTGATACATTTCGGTGGTGAAAAAATATATTCTTTAGAGTAAAAGGTGTGATAAAAAGATTCTTTTTTGAAGTGTTCGGCTAAATTCAACTAGAAACTCCATAAGATGGGGAGAAAAATATTTATTTTTAACAGTTCAACAAAACTTGATCTACTCCGGTGTTGTCCATAATAATGGTATAAAGAATTTGAAAATTTTAAGGTAGACTTCGTGCGAGTTCAGATTGAAATTTCATCTTACTTAACTTAACAAAGCCTTTTTTTTTTTACTAAATTATTTGAAAGAAAAAAAAATTAAAATCAGCTATCGCAAATGTCAAGTTATTTCGTGAGAACATTATTTTTTTTAAGTCACATGGTATCAAACCGACAGAAAGACATCATGTTTTCACATGACGGATATTTTGCAATTAGCAATTAGAAGATCGATGGTTTTTGGCCATCTCAAAATCAAATGACTTCTAAATTTTTAGGAGTTCAACAAATTTTTTATCGTGAAAAACTTGTTTACATCGGTTTTAAACAGTCACGTGACTAACAGATTACGCATGTGTCAATATTTCGAAAATAATGCGCCCCTCCCCATTTCGAAATTGTTCAAACGTCAAAACTTTTCCCTCGATGGCAGATTTTTTCCCCAAAAAATATCAGGTTTAAATTGGTTGGGCAACTGGTCAACTTTCAAAAAATAATTTTCCCCCTATCTCAAAATTGTTCGAGCTCGAAAACTCAGCTAGAGAAACTGAAAATTATATATAACCAATCGATGCCTCCCCTCGCTGTTTCTTGATTAATTCCATTTTCTTCGCGATAACTTCCTACAACCCTTTCTGTGCTGTCAGACAATATTATAACGTGCATGGCGGACATTCGGGCCAAATTTAAATATTTTGTTGGCGATAAGCTGATATAAGTGACAACCTTCTTTGTCGCTTTCTAATAAACCTGAAAGGAGAAAATGATGCCTCCAAGGCGATAAATTGCCAATTTTCTACCCATATATGTTGAGGCTTCTAAAACTCCAGCCGAAACAACGTCATGTTCTCACATGATAAAAAATATTCTTTTATAAAAAGAAATATTGCTTTTTCTGTCTCTCAAATACCATTGGTTGAAACTTTTTACACAAATAATCTTAGTCAAAAAGACCTATAGGTGTTTAGCGGATAGCGCTAGGCCCAAACTCCCAATCTTATGGTTAGTAGCCGAGTATCATACCGATCAAGCAAAAGGGACCCTTCAGCTCGAAGGATACTAATTGGCTTATATAGAAAACATCACAGAGTATCCCCCAGTGAGTTGGCAAACGATACTTATGTGAAGTGTTGGTGGTGATGTTAACAACTGTCATCTTTAATGCGCGTCTAGGTCATTGAGTCACCGATAGAGGGCGCCACGACTGTTGAACGAAGCTAGGTGCGAAGGCTGCGTTTATCCAAGGTCGGTCGCTGGGTTACCATTTTAGGATGAATAGCGGATAGCGCTAGGCCCGAAGTCCCAATCTTGTGGTTAGTAGCCGAGTATCATACCGATCAAGCAAAAGGGACCCTTCAGCTCGAAGGATATTAATTGGCTTATATAGATAATCATCTCAGACCATTTTTATTGAGGTTTGCAGAAACTTACTTCCCACCGTATAAACTCGCATAAATTGCAAAAAAAAAAAAAAAAAAAAAAAAAAATAGAATTAATTTTTTTTTAAATAAGGTATAAAATCAATTCCATTTACTAATATTATTTACTCATATTTATATTACTTTTAACATGTGAAAACATGATGCTGTTTTAGGGATGAGGTTTTTGGCACCAACGAAAATCCGTAGGCCAAAAACAAAAATTTTAATCCGTCGGGAGAAAAATAAAAATTATAACACTGCACGAGCAACTCAAAAAAATCAGCTTTTAATAACTTGATGCTATACCATTTACAAAAGCTCAGATTAAAAAAAATAATAAGTTAACGACTACAGCCTCTAAAAACTAGAAAAATGTCATTTTGAGCCCTTGATTATATGAAATGAAATAAATAGGAAATGTGATAATTTTTAAACTATAAATGCGAGACAAAGCTTTTTGGACATTTTGCAATGCTAAAGTGACTCAAAAAACGAATAATATAGAATTTTTCGATAGTGGTTCATATTACATTCAGAAACTGGATGAGGGTCCACTCTATCCGAAGCGTTTATTTTCAGTTTCGATCCCATACTGCTTCATAAAAAAAGAAAAAGAAATCTTTATATGTATTTTACTTACTTTATAAGTTTCGCTGATGAATTCAGGAACAATTTCTCTCTCTCTCTCTCTCTCTCTCTCTCTCTCTCTCTCTCTCTCTCTTTCTTTCTTTCTTTCTCTCTCTCTCTAAGTCTATATATTTGTAATATGTATAAAGAATTTGTCTATCAACTATCATGTCAGAACATGATATTATTTTGGAAATGAATGAAAATCCGGCGAAAAATAGAAATTTTATTATCTGCACGAGCATCTCAAAGAATCAGCTTTTAATAACGTGTTGCCATCCATTTAATAAAACTCTGTCTAAAAAAATGTTATGACTACAGCAAATAAAACCTAGAAAAATTTATTTTGAGACAGTGATTATAAGAAATGAAATAAATAGAAATGTGATATTTTTTGTAAACAATAAATGTGAGACAAAGTTTTTTGGATCGTTTGCAATGCTAAAGTGACTAATTTAATGAAACCATTAAAATGAATAAAAATATAATTTAACTCGCACGAGCACGTGGTGCTTGGCTGTTCAAAAAATTAAGTTCTAACATGATATATTGAAATATACATAGCAGATTTCGTTTTAATATTTTTTATGTTATTTCAACAAGTATTTTTTTATAGTTTAATAAATTAATACTAAACTCTAATTGAATTTACACTATTCAAAAAAGAAACTTGTTTAAATTAAAACTCTGTCCTTAGACATAAGATGCGACAAAGGAAAAAAAATGGATCCGAGTAAAAATCGTTACTTAATTTTCCGATTAGTCCCACATTTTCTCTTATCCACGACCAATAAATTAACTCTTAGATAATCGATAGCGTGCTTAACGAAGCGTCCTCAGCTTTACACAGGGCAATAGAGGGGGGTAAAGTAAATGTGTTAGTCAGCGGAATGGAACTGATTATCAAGCTCATTGATTTATGTCATCTTGTAATTACACTCCTCTCATGAGCAACACTCTAAATCATTTACTGAAGGCACGTCCACTCGATATTTATATTTTTTAAGCAAAAGAATTATGGAATTTCTAGAAACATTTTAATACTTTTAATAGGTAAGTACTTGTGCATTCACGGAAAGTCGGTAGAAGTTTTATCTTTAAATAAAGTTTCTTTTAATAATTATATTCGTTATCTTGAAGTGATTACTAAGTCCCTCTTAATTATTTTGCTAGTCAATATTTATTTTTAAGAAAGAATTGATTTGATTTGTCAGACTAGCGTATAGTTTTTGAAGTTATGTTAAATCTTCAGGATGGATGTCACAATTATTGACTTTCTAGTCTAATCTTTAATTTGTTTTCTTTTTAATGTTCATATTCATCAATTCATGTTCAGCAATATAAAATAAAGAACAAGATATTCAGAAGAACTGTTCATTCAAAACTCATTCAAAACTTTCACTTTAACCAGTTAAGGGCGCTCGTTGTGTATACACGTCGGACCAAACCTCTACTGCGGTGTGGTTGACGAGTATACTCGTCGTGTAAAATAAAAAATAACCAATCACTATAAAAACTCTAAATCTCAATAAAATGTAATACGAATATTATTTCGTGATATGTTCCTTTTAAATTACCAATATGACCACTATGTATTTCATATGGAGGGGGGTTCGTATCAAAACTTTTTTGATACGCGAGCCCTCTTTCCCCCCGAGTTTTGGTGTACGACCTGTGAAGTCACACTTTGCGTAGTACCGTGTTTTGCAACATATCACACATACAAAGCTTGAAATTTCGTAAATTATTTCCTTAGTTTTCTTGTTTATTCCTGCTATCTTCAATTTTTTTTTTTTGCTTATGTATTTCATTATTTTTTGACAATTTTCAAGCTCTTAGTGAGAATAACGTATTTAGAAAAAAATTGTTAGTTCATTTGACAAATAAAAATGTAATCCTCCCTCGTGTTTTGTAAAAGGTGTAACAGTACCATTTGTCCTGTGTTCGACGAGTATACGCGTCGTTGCTTGTTTATAATTCCGCACCCTGTGGTGATCTTTTGAAACGAAATTCCACAGTTAACTGGTTAAACTAATATATTCGCCCTTTTATTGCTAATAATTTCTAGATGTATTTTCTTGCCAGTACCCATGGTAATTGGATTCTCCTGGAATATTGATAAGTTGTCTCCTTTGGCGATAATCTCTTTAGTTCAGATATGCTATCTTTAATTTCAATTAAATCTTTTAGATATACATTCTTAACTATGATACCATGAAATTATCAAACGTTATCTTAATTGTCCGACATATATTCATTGTATGCATAAGTTTTTCCAACGAAAAATTCATTTTTCCGCCAAAGGAGGTAAATATACCTTCTTGGAGGTGCTAATACACAAATATTTACTTTCTTTGATATAGGGGAGAATGTGTAGCTCTGGTATAAGTTGAATTTCTATATAAATCAGTCTTTTTTGCAACTGGTCACTTGAAAGGATAAGTAGGAGATTAATCTGATGGCATAACAATAATCTCGCAAACAATCGGATGTCACCTGTCATTTTATATGATACTTAATATTAACACCTAATAAAATCTCAATAATATACCTAATACTAATGTATTTTTGGTGCTGAAACATAAAATAAGAAGAAGATTCCATTAAAATTTTACTTATATTAAGGACACTCGTCTAACAACAAATTACCTATATTTAAAAACGTTGGGAGAAAATTGTAGAATGATAAGTATAATTTTATCTTTTTGATCATATCACTTATTTTCTAAGATTTTAATCGCGGATTATAACTTAATACATTAGATAAGGATCGGATTTTATCAATTATTCTCAGAAATAAGCATCGAAATATAATATCTATCTTGTTAGAAGATTTCCTGTTGGTGACATTAAAAAAGATAAAAATTTATCCCCATAATTTTATAAAAAGATATAGAGAACCTTCATTGTTCAGCTTTCAACATGGAAGAAAAACGAGGTATAAAATATAGATAAAAGCATGAAAATATTTTAAATTTCTACGAAACAAGAAATTTAAATTATATGTACATAAATATTTTTTTAATTATTTATCAAAATTAAAGAAAAATTAACAAGATAATTAGCTGATACGTTTAGAAATATTTTATAGTTAAATTTTTAAATCACATAGAACAAAAATAATTTCCAAATCATTTCCAAAAGTTATAATAATATACTTTCTATAATATTTCAATGTCCCAAAAAAGAGTTTAGAATTCCATAATTAAAATTTCAAAAAAATAATTCTCAAAGGTGCACATTTCCTTTTCTCCAAAATATTTCTGAATCGGAAATTTCAAGCGAAAATATTTCGTAGAAAGAAAATGTTAAGAAAAGTGAATGAATGCACCTTTCAGAAATATTTTTTTAAATATTTTCATTGGTCTTGAATGGCCTATTTAGCAAAATGCCAACATACGTAAACACCTTCTCCAATATAAATATAATAATATCCCAATATAATAATATCTCCAATATAAATATAGTAATATCTCCAATATAAATATAATAATATCTCCAATATAAATATAATAATATCTAATATAAATCCGCTCAAACTTCAATTCAAAATCTAAAACTTTCCATACTCAAAAACAATCGAATATGTACTGTTTGAAGAAATGTATAACTTAAGGTTATGTAAGAATAAATTAAGTTTTAAAGACAAGAGCTCAAAAGACTTCCAGACTTTTTGGAGGGGAGGGGGAATGATTAATAGATTAATTTTATATTTTATTACAAAATTCAATGTACAATTAATATTGACTTTAATTTGTATAATATTACATATTTTGTCTATTAATGTCAAATACTGTCGAATGCGCACGAATTTTTGAAGATAAATAAATTATCAACTATAAATCTTTTTCACTGGGAAAATCAATTCTGAATTATTATAATTACTGTTGTTTAGTTTTCTCATAACATGTTTGAATCTAACTGCATTTCATTGATTTTTTTTACAGTTTGTTGTTTTAGTTTCACGTGATAAAAAAAAATTATAACTGAAGAGATGCATAAACAAAAAAAGGTTTTAGCTTCAAAAATAATGAATTTAACGTGTATCGCAGTTAGAAGTTTCAAATTAAAGGACACAGAAAAACAAAGCATAGAAAATTTTAATAAAGAGAAATACGAGCGAAATTACTGGAGAGTTTTTTTATAAAAATAAAAGCTGAAGTATGCGCCCGTGAGGTAGAGGTAGTTGATTTCCAAATGTACGAAAATGTCTAGTAAAACTAAGAAACTCATAAGAAATTGTGTAAGGCTGCTGGGCTAAGAGCTGGAGCATATCGATTTAAAAAAAATAACAAAATGAAGTCTACCATCACAAATTTCAAGTTAACATATGAGAACATTGCATTATATTTTAAGTCCTTATTTGTTGTAATAAATTTAAACCATTAAACAATTTAAATCGGTTTGAAGCAATCACGAGACTTTTCTATCTGTCTCTATCCCTCCTTTAATATATATATCATGATAATTTTTTTACCTGCCATTTTCTATTTTTCTAGTAGGCAAACAAATTTTTGGAGCTTAACGAATTTTGAGATGAAATAATTTATGATGTCAACCTTTTATAACTGCATCTGTTGTGAAGAAGCATAGGTAATAATATAGTAATACTGATAAAAGCGGGTCAGGCTTTTAAAATAGCATCTGCTTTCAAAGAAGCATATGTAATAATACTGCAATACTGGTAAAAGCAGGTAAAAAAAATTCCTCAACCGATAATTTCCGGCGGCCCATAACCTTTATTATTCGCCCGTAACTTTCGGAGACACTAAAACCTTTTAATCAAAACAACTTTAGGTTAACACATGATTAAAAAAACAACAACTTTATTTTCCATTTTTCCCAAATAAATAACTTCATATGAACTAAAAATTCTATAAATGATAAAATATTAAAACAATATTAGCTCTAATTCAAACATAACTGTTCCTTATGCTTTATTAAATTCATTTCATTACCAAAATGTTTAAAACACCTCACATAAAACAATGTTATATAAGTATTTCATTAATACTTTCAACCTAAAGTTTCCTTTTTTCAACATTTTAATTGACTGATTTAAACCTTAAATAAAAATTCTGCAAAAAATAATTTAATTATGAAAAATATCTGGTAGAAAAATATTCTGTCGTTTTTGTGAGTACCATTCATTTTAGGGGAATCTTTTTTGTATCAATTTACAATTACATACATTTTTTTTTCATAAACAACCTTACATTTTAAAATTTAAATTAAAAAACATACCAAATAAGTAGATACTACAGGGTCAAAAATCCTCAAGAAAGTGTAACTTTTCTGATTAGTTGTTAGCCCCAATCTGAAGCTCCGGTTCAAGAATTTTGAAGAATATAATCATAGGACATTTAATAGGCTTTAAATATAAATGATAAAATATCTACTAATTTAATACTCTAAGCAAAGAATAAATAACCGATTAAGCACCGATTTAAAAAAAATAAGTTATTCTAACTTAATCGCAGAAAAATAGTTACTTTTATGGCACAGAAGAAACATTGTAGCAAATAAAAGTACCTGAGCAACGATGTCTATAAGACGATTTGAAATAAAAACAGCTGGGCAACTGCATTTTTACCCTTCGGTGACGTACGGAATCGATATCAAAATGAAAAAAGAATTTCTACCGGAATCATCGTAAAAGAAAGCTGTTAAAAGGAAAAAGGCCTCTAAAAAATCTAACGGAAATATCAGACATGAAGTTTTTTTCCAATTGGCTAAAAGAAATAAGAGTTCTATGCCATGATATAAATTTCAGGTATCAACATCAAAAAAGAATTGCTGAAAATTGCATACTTATTGACATTTCCTTCATACTTATGTCATTAATTTTATGTATTCAATGTTCTTCAGTTGAAAACTTATAAGGTCTTGTATAATTTTATTAACATCCCATTTTAAAACAATATTTAATTACTTTGGGCCACTGTTTTGACAAACAACATGTATGAGCATCTTGATTCGAAGACACACAACGTTATATAAAGCACCTTTATTTTTCAAGCTTTCACCCCCTTTTAGAAAGAATATTTATATTCTCTAATGGCAAATTTAATTAATGTACCCACATCCATGACTTTTCTATTCGAATCGGGGTTGGAACTTGCAACCCTTCCTATGTTCACAAAGAATTTACAATAACTTTATGATGTTTTCCAAGATATTGAACAACGTCAAAAAACCGGCTTTCTGGAACAGATGTAGCGCGTCTTCCTCGTGTTCTGGGAGTCCCGGTTGAGGCAATGTTGTTCTGTGTGCTATCTGTGAGATGTGTGACTGCCCCCGCCTGTAAAAAGGGCCTGTGCAAGCAAATGTGGGGAGTGTGTAGCTAAGTCGTACCCGTGGCCCTAGTTGGCTCTACTTCAAAAACAAGACGCTCCTTTCAGCTTAAATCGACTGCTAATCAGCGGGGGATTGGCATGTCCCTAGCTAGTGCCATAAATAACAGCAACACAACGTCAAAAAAGAAGTTCTACAGTAGGTATCTCTGCATTAAAAAGGATTGGTTCTTAAAAAAGCCTCGACCAAAGGTCATAACGGATTTATATTTGTCTATTAGTAAGAATGATTTGTTTCTGGATAATTTACTACTCGATTTTTTATAAGCGAGGAAATTGACTATTTCAACCACTTCTCAAGAAAATTTAAAAGGAAAAGAAAAATACTTTATGGCAAAACATCAAAACAATTCTATGGCATCTCTCAGTTATAAGGCATCGATTCCTAAACAAGCCTCAACTAAAGGTCACAGCGGACTTTTCAGTAAAAACACTCTGTTTAGAATAATTTGTGTTCAGATCCTTTTTCTTTTTTTTTCATAAGTCAAAAAATTACAACCACTGCAACCAACTTCACAATAAAACTCAGCTGACAAAAAAATAGGAATAATGTCTTCCTCTTCTATCTAAATTGCTATACAATTTATTCGAAAGGATCCCCAAAGGAGAATACTTTGCTGATTATATCATCTGCGACAGTTTGAAAAGATCAAGGACGCAATAAATTATTGATCATTAAATGTTCCGAGAGTATCAAGTGGAAAATACGGTGTATAAAGAACTTACCGTATCATTCTTATGAGTGTCTCTTTTGTGGAAAAGAGCATTCAATTGTTACAGCGCGTACTAAATGGGGAAGAAGTTTCTTCATTTCCAAATGGTTATTTCTTTGCAATATTCTCTCTTTTTAATTATTTTACTAAAAGTTATGCATCCGAGTTTCTTTTTATTATTAAAAATTGTTAAATGGGGTATGATAGGGATATAGAGATAAAAAAATTCTTTTTAAGCAATAAAAGGAATAAAAAAAAGGAATTTTAAAGGAATAAAAAACCACGAAAATACTCATAGTGTCTATGGAGAGAAATAAATCCTCTGGATACTCAGGAACATTTAATATAAATAAATTATTTTAAGAAAAAAAGCATAAAGACTAAAATCAGAATATTTTTTAAAGAATAATTCCAAACGATTTTTTTATTTACAAGTTGAAATTTATTTTTGATTGAAATATTGCCAGCTGGGGAACAGAAACTCGTCTTTGGATTATAAATAGGAAAAAAAGTTAAAGCTCAAAATAAATAAATGCTGCAATTTTTTGATTCCTAATGCATAATTCGAATACATTTTAAGAGGAAATTTTAGAATACTTAACTATTATAGACAATGAAGCCTTCATTGGTTATATTATTTAAAAAATATTTTTAAAATTTAGAAATATATATGTATGTATAAATATCTTTTATTTTTCAATAATATGTTATATTTAATCGTTAAGGATTTTTAATATTACTTTTTCCCATTTATATTCGAAGCTAATAATTGGCAATATATAACTGCCATCATGTAACTACATGCGTTTTCTCTGCTTCGTATAATAATTTTCAAACCTTCTTAGGAGACAGATATTACACAAATTAATCCCTCTTATGCTGTTTGTAATTCTGCGGAGTTAGAAAAATGTTAATATTTTTCTTCAAAAAGTAATACTTAATAATAAACTTTTAAATATTTTATGCTTATATATATTGTCTTAGTATTAATCCAATTAAACTTACTTTTTAATATGTAAGTTAATATACTTTTTATTAATCCAGTTAAATATACTTTTTAATATTAAGTATCCTTTAGAGAAAAAAATCGGATGATTTTAGATATTCGTTTCAAAATAGTTTAGTCCATTCAAAAAGTAGAAAATTAGAACTATGTTTGAAACTCAAAGCGCCTGACTTTTTATGTGCAGAGCAGAAGTTGGAAATTTAAAATTTTGTCTAATATTTTAAGAAGAAACTAGCCATTACTTTTTGACAATAGCGTTTTAATACGAAAATTCAAATATTACGGTAAGAATTCTAGATAAATACAGCACAAAATTTCTAATGCTCCTGTTATTTCGGACTATTTGAACTCATTCTTTTACCAGTGATACAAATGATGAACATTAAACGATTTTCTCTATTGCACCAATCGATTCAATATGAAATCTAACCACCCCTGCGCTTTTTAGTTTTAATTCTAAGTTATTTCTACAATTTTATTCCATGATTTCTAATATCTTTATTTCTACGATTTTATTATTTTGCTTTTTATTTTTTTATAATGTAAAAAAACATCGTATGATAATGAGAGCTTTAGTTTTCTAATGATTCGAAAAAGAGAAAATCATTTACTGATTGTTACTTAAAGATTATTTTGAGATTTGTACCTGAACAAAACCTAATGGTGAACATTTATGTAATGGTATTATTATTCAATACTCATCTGCTGGTCTATAAATTCTTTAGAATATTTTCTTCCTTTTTGAATAAGAAATTGAAATTTCAAATATAGCTTACTTTTTCCATGGGTTTCATAATAATTACACCAATAATAAGAGCTTTCAAATGATTGTATGGGTCCTATCACATTTCTAAAAACATTTTCGGCGATTTGAAAATTTATTCTACCGAAATTTTGTATCTCTATGTTAAAGAAGAATTAAAAATTCTTCTCGTTAAGCTTGAAAGCAAAATAGATTCATTTTTATTTTAGTTCAATCTGAAATCCAGTAACATAAAATGATAGTCAGAATTAAGACACAAAAATCACTTTTCAGTTCCTAATTTCTAATATACTGTAGTTATTGGAAAACTTTAAATACCAAAGTTGTTCGTCTTAAGAAGGTGCTATTTCGATTTATTTTTCTATGTTTAATATTAAGAAAGTAATAACGATTTCAACCCTCACTATTTTTACACCCTTTCAAATATATGGGCCATTTACGAATGTATCCGAGATTTTTGCATTTCTAACAACTTATTCCAAAACAGTTAAAATCCAAAAAAAAATCCTCTAGTCATCCTGTTCACAAGATAACATGGACGAAGCTTTATACGCATACATATAACTTTTGGAAGAAATGTGGTTTGAGATACTAGGGACCATGATGAGTGAAGAACCGGAGAAAGTCTCATAAAATCTTGTCATGAGAGTCATTAAAATGGGTAGTCTTCTTATAGGAATCTACCTAAAAGCAGTGCATTATAACTTTTGGTTATATTTGACATTAGAAATCAAAGAGTAACGTTTAACTACCTGTTTAATAGCATCAAGTCTCATATTCACAAACACTGAGGGATAAAACAAGCACTGCAGTTTCCTCTCATACACTTCAATCAAATAGAGTTAGTCTGCGTTTCCATTAACCAAATTATTTCCCATCTGATTTTAATACATGCATCCTCATCTACTGTGTCATAAAAATAAGTGAACACAGACTATATGTATATTTTTACGCATTTTATATTTCAGCATATTATTATTGCAAATTATTTTTCAAAGTCGGAAATCTTTGTAAAGACTCACTTCATTATGATTTCTTATTTACTTGTAAACTCTGTAAATAGTTTTTCTTGTTTTTTTTTCCCTACTCTAAATATTATGGCACTTAAATAAGTTTTCCATAACATGACCACTAAACCGTTCTATGACCAGAATGTTCACAGATACGGGGGGTATAAGACGGCATTCTGTGTTATCTAAAATACTTTAGTTTTGGATCATGTAAAATGCATACCCTTAATTCGAATTTTAATCGATCTTTCTAAAAAAACTATTTGGTTTGTCAAGTTTTATTTTCATTACATGATTGTTGTTAGTTTTTATTTCATTATAAGATGCTTATAATGACGATAAACGCCCAAACTTTTTCACAAGAGAGACAAGAGGAATGTTATTAATGAAGCCCCGCCAATGTTATCTGTCCTCCCCCTGAATGATTCATTCTTCGAATCCTCTTTCATTGGAGTATAGCGACCTGAAAGCCGTGCCGCAAAAGCAACAAAGAGATTATAGATTCTGCTCTTCAATACAGAAATTACATTTTCAGGGTGAATTCTGACCCTCTTTCCGAAATTATCCACCTCTCCACGTTGCAACAGCAGCTGCTCAATTGAGGCAGGTGTCAAAAGAAAGAAAAAAAGAAAAAAATTGGTGAGTGTTTCAAAATGATATCGTCTGATGATTTGTTGATACAATAGAGAAAATGGATCGGAGCCTATCAGTCTTTGGGTTTTAATCGAATGGAAGTTTATCGTTGATGTTTTCTTTATGGAACTCGAATGGTGGTCGGAAAAAATACTTTATAGCTTTTGTTAGAAAGTAATCCCTTCACAAATCAAACGGTGAGTCAGAAATGTTCTTTTACGGATTAAAGTTTCACATGAAAAAAAACACTGTTTCTTTCATTTGAAAGAATTCAAAGAATTTTAAAAACTGAAAAATGAGATAAGATTGAGCCGTCATGCTTATTGCAAAAATAAGGTGCTCTACATACATGCTAATATAATAACAGACCTCGGCTTACCAATAAATAGCATCATAATTTCATTTTTATTTAGTGAGTCATATCTGGGTATTCCCCCTTCATTTCTCTATAATATATGCCACGTCAGTTCCTGCAGTTAGATATCAGGACAGAAACTAAATATAAATAGAGATGCTATTCGTTTATTTGTATTCAAAATGCCCATATTCCCATAAGGTTAGCCTCACTTATTCCCATAAGATAACTCTCCACTCAGATGGCCCCCTTTATGCATCATTCGCGATGGTACATTACTTTGACATTATATTTTTGATTCTTAAAAATACCTAAGAACTATTAAGAGCAGACAAATTTTCCCTGAAATTCATAAAAAAAGTATGCTATTCATTTATTTTTCTGTTCAATAAACGAATCATTATATTAGGTGAATTATTAATCAATGAATCACTTTTCCAAGTGCAAAAAGTTAATATAGATTACGCTGTCACTTCATGAATAGCTGAATCTTGCTTGATTCAAAAATGTGGCTGCAATATTTGAGTGGAATGACTTTTGTTGAAACAAGTAATTCTGAAATATTTAACATTAGAACCAAAGAACCATTCAATATGTTTTTTCGATCTCTGGTAGAATATATGTCTATCTCTGGTAAAATATATATCAATCTCTAGTATTTAAAACATTAATGACAGAGGAGAACTGAATGTTCGAGACTTCGACTTGGGTGTCAAAGATTGGTAACTCGCATTGTCATCTTCCAACAACAAACTGTTCCGACCTTCCAACGTGAGCGTTTCGAAGCTTGCTTCAAGAAGTTCGTAAGATGAATTCTCACCCTACGATATTACAAATTATCGCCCGTCTAACACTGAAAAATACCAGAGGCATCATGTAACTCCCACTTGAGACAATAGATATGATTATAATAGCAGCTAAGACCGCAGAATTTTTTAAAAACACTCAAATATTTATTTTGTTATTTATAAAAATAATTTGGACCTTAATGCTTCACATGTGTGATAAACCATTTTTGCAATCATAGTTGTTTATTGATTCTATTAGAAACAATTTGATATCTATTTTCTTTTTCCAACTTTAATTGAGAGGGAAAATATAAATTGATAATCATTTCTCGGATTGGTTTGATTCGGCAAATTAGATGCAAGAAAATAGTTTCTCAATTACGTTTCTCACATTAAATGTAAGTTGAATCTTACCCGCTACCACAATGAATCTTGATAAAACTCAAATGGATATAATTGTTTTTTATTATCTAATCTTAAATAAAATATTTTTAATTCCAAAAATTGAATAAATGGATATAAAATACTATTGTAACAAAGTTAAGTAAAATGGCTCAGAAATTTTAATGTTATATGCTCTTTTCACTTTTTTGTAAAATAAAAGGTATTATAATCCTCAAAGTGATCTCTAGCAAGAAATCTGCATAAATCTGACTATATGTGGGGACAATAATTTGAAAATGTATCACAGTCAAATAACATTTGATAAGTGATCTTTATATTAAAATTGTAAAATTAATAATCTTTATCTAATACTCTATATTTTATTTAAACAAAATATTTGAATAAAGATTAAATAAAAATCTTTCCATTAGTACCCATATGAATAAATTAAATCTTAACGAACAAGAACATAAAATTTAAAATACGGATTTTATTAAAATAATTGTAGTTGTGAACACATTTTGAACCCATTTTCTCAAAATGATTTAATCCAAAATTAAATTTTCTTTCTTTTCAATATTATAAGAAGGCAAACAGTAAATATGCCAAAGTCTAAGAGAAAAATAAATTTAATAATACCTTACGTATTTTTACACGTTTTATAGAAATTATTGAAAAAGTTAACTATTCATTTACAACCTCTTCAAAAAATATATACTTAAAAATATTTTAATATGGTTAGATAAAAACAAACTTTGCATTTATCTTTTGAACGAATAAACCATTAGAAGAAATTAAATATCTTCGTTACCTTTAATTGTTTTATTTTATAATATGAAAATGTTTAAAAAGACAACTTTACTTTAGCTTTATTTAGCTTTACTCTACTTTAAATACTAATTACTAAAATTAATAAAACTACTAATTAAATAAAGCTACTCTACTTTAGCTTTATTTTCATAAATGTCACTTTTCCTTTTATTTAAGTTTTTCCTCGTAAAAATTAAAATTATTAAAAATCATTGAATAGAAATTTTGGGCCTTTCTACATATTCAAAATTCATCCATTCCATAATTTTTTCTTTTAAATTGCAGGATTATCGAAATCAAATAAAACATGTTAAAAAATGAAATTTTAATATGTTAACCACTGGTGTAAAACCACTAAAAAGCCACTGGTGTTTACATTATGTAAAACAGAAAGGATATATTAAAAAACGAAAATGAACCATCAATACGCTTTTACCTATAAACACAAAATAAAAACATCTGCTCAAAATATTACGAAAGGTTTTACCTTATTTATTTACTTTCACGATGAAAATCAGACGATAAATAAAATCCATAAAACACGGTGAACGTCACAATATTCTGAGGTAAATATTCTAATATCTAATTAGGGTTAATTGATTTTCGGATTATTCACTGAATTCATTCTTATTGGGAAGCATATCGGTAGTAGCGACCCAGATCAATAAGAATTATGAATAGGGCAAATAGTACGCACCAACTACTATCAGAGCACTTTATTTGGTTATAAGGCTTAAAATTCTGATGTCTAAACCTGCAATCCGCAGCGTGAGTTCAAAACGAGATGTTAGTTTGGTAAATCAATCACATGACCTGTCAATGGCAGAATGGCAACTCATAATTGAAAATAAGAGATGACTTTGGAAATTGTTAGTTGATGTGAGATGAAATCCATCATTTGTCGAGATTCTAAAATTAAAAGGAGAAAGAACTAACGACTAACAGTGGTCATACTGTAAATTGGTACTTGCCCATTGCATTTTTTCGTAGCCTATTCGGACTGCTTGTCCATTTTAATTCAAGAGAAAAGATTCAACATTTAATTCATTAGATTTCATTCTTTTGAGTCGTGGAACTCAGCTTTGTATGTTTATTTTAATATCCTCTTTCTTCCAATGACTTTTGTCAAATTTCGTCTTGCACCAGGCTCTTCACAATGTATATTGAAGTATAAATTTTTTTCTTGGATATTTTTATGCTTTTTCATTGCATATACCAGTTTCTAAATTACACTTTATTTTCAATTAGCACTGCTCAGACAGACAGTTTAAATTTCTTAACTTTATTATCATGTAAGAACAATATTTTTTGTTTTGAGGTTTTGATGTCACAAAACGAACGGGCAGAAAATTGGCGATTTATCGCTTTTTGGGCATCGATTTGCCGCTTTTAGGGTTATTAGAAAATGGTAAAGATGGTTGTCACATTTGGCAACTTATCGCCAACAAAAAGTTACAACTTGGCACGAATGTCCATCAATTTCACTATTTTCGATATATTGACGCATACGTATCCTGATAGTCACATGATTAATCCAAACCTGTTTAGATTGGTAAATGATAAATTAATTACGAAAAACAATAATTTAAAAATAATAAATTAAAATAGCAGATTTCTTTTTATAAATTAGCGAGTACCCACCCCTCTAAAAACAACTTTTTATGGCAACCTTTACCTCTCAACAATTTCTGACGAATGCACCTTGTCATTGTTAGTTTCTCAAGATAATTCATGACGATCTGGAATAATCATTTTAGTTAAAGGATTAATGAAGAAGAAAATGCTTCAATTCATTTTTTTATATTTATTGTCCTTTTATTGTAAATTTATTTTCTTCTTTCGACATTTTGTTATTTCAAGTCCACTTGGGCGTAATGGGCATTCATTCTACTGTCTGAGAGTCACGGAGTTAACTTACTTTTTTTTTTCAAAAATGATACAACGCTAGGATTTTGCAAAGGGAATCCCTAAATTTAACTGCGTTAAGTGGCACTTTACTATTTTTAACCGCATCTCAAAGGCACATTTTATGCTACGGGTTTTGAGTAGGAATTCCTAATTGCATCGTTTCTTTGGAACATAAAAGCATTATTTTGCCGCATTTAAAACAAACATGAATATCAGTAATAAGGCTCATAATTTTTAACCGTAATACAAATATTTATTTTTATAATCAGCAAATTATAGGTAAAAAATACTGAAACAAGCAATATAAAAAAAAATTAAAATCAATTCCTACTTAGGTTAACAAAGAAATTTTTTATTTTAGTTACTTTTTATTAAATAATTGCAATTATTGTTGTTGTTCTAGTGTTCCGCCTCACAATGGAAGGAGGGGTGCAGTAGCTTCTGAGGATTTTGAAATCCTGAGCGCCCAAAGACAGAAGTCTGACTTCTAGCTCACACACGTCACAAACCATTTTCAAGGCGAGAACTTTATTCATAATTTTAATTCATTCATCCACAGATCGTAATTTATATCTGGAACAGAGAGCGATCGCCTCTAACCTAGTATTCCTAAGAGCATGACATTCGCCATGGAGAACTTTATAAACGCTACAGATTTAAGGACCATCATACTCTGAGAGTCTTCGGCTGACGCATTCAAACTCCCAGCCCAAGATATGTGAATACAACGCCCTACCAACCAGGCTATCCAGGCCAAACAATTACATTTCCTATAAATAATTGATCAAAAAAATCATACTAGCGTTGAATTTTCAACGCCAATTGAGGATTCAGAGCCAACTGTGGCAACGCAAAATGCGTACATTTTCTACATTAATTGGGGTAATGCAATACAAATTAGAAATTTTTAATTTTTTTTATTCTGTATTACTTTATTTCGAAAGTACTTCAGATTGAACGCGAAAAATCAATTAATTAACGATGTTTAGTTTTAAAATCATTAAACATTAAGAAAATAAACAGAATCGTGTGAAATAATCGACCGAAAACTTGTTAACCCAAACTTAATTGGTGTTGGTGGGGCAAACAGACTGAATTCATTACTTATTTGGCGATGAGGAAATGAAGATTTTTGGATAGAAAGTTAGTTTTTAATTAATTAATAAAAAAAATTAATGAATTAATATTTGAAAAAATTATATTAACATCAAATGTCATCCACCACAAGTTAAAAAATATATATTTGAGCTTGAGTGGATGAATGAAAAATATTTTATTAACGATTAAAAATTTGAACAAGAAATATATATATATATATATATATATATATATATATATATATATATA
>JAOUZG010038069.1:9807196-9820479 GCA_026289955.1 Argiope argentata | reverse complement strand
ATTAGGAAATGAAAAAAAAATTAAACGAGGAAGTGAACAGACTGTCATACATCTTTATTCTTTACATTCTTTTTCTTTACATAATATTTTTGCATTTTTTACTCCCGAGTACATGAAGTATAGAGAAAGAATTTTAATCACCAAACCATCCAGATTTTCACGCACATTCATGTTTCAGGTCTCCTTAGGTTCGAATGAACACATTTTTGCCTTTAAGTCCATCTGTAAACTGGATAACTCAAAAACGCTATGAGTTAGAGGGATAAAAGTTGGTAAAAAAGTTGGTTTTTACACCAAAGCTGTAGATTTTTGTCAAATTTGGAATGTGACTCATTCAGAGATAGTCTGATTGTCGAATTGAGCGAATACAAATAAGCACGATCATTACAAAATATCTTTTAAATAAAAGTTGATACACAGATATAGCATCAAAATTACGTATTCTTTTCAAATTTTGATCAGAATCTTTTAAAAGGCTGATCCTCAACTGTTCTATGCTTTCGCATTCATCTAAACACTATAAGCCAAAAAAAAAAAAAACAATGAGGCTGTTGTGGCCTGGTGGTAAGATCTCAGACTCGTGAGCCGTAGGGTTTCAGTTCGAGACCCAAATCCATAGAAGACTCGAAATCCGTCAGGGGCAAATGTCCTTCAACTTGTGTGGCGCAGAGAGGGAGAGGATAGCTTAGGTATCGTCCTCGTCATCTGACTGCGATTCAAAATCATGAGATCCGTCTCAAAATAGCCCTTGTTGTTTCTTTACAATTGGTCGTTAATATAACTAAACTAAACCAAAAATGCAGTGACAAATAAATGAAATTCTATATAGGATTTCTCTGAAGTTTTGGTCCCCATTGGTCGGAAAAAAGATTCCAAAATACATTTCCGATGCTCGCCTAAGTGTATATTATCCTCTTGGCAGGGATTAATCGTCAAATAAGCTGCTAAGCAGCCCATAATAGAATCAACTATGCAATAAATTTATGTATTGCGTAACTATTGCTTGGCAATGACGTAATTATTCGCAACTTTACTAAGTTCACAATTTTATGCTGTTGAGAAGTGCATATGATATATTTGAGAAAAGGTGTGCAAGCAAGTTATGAGGAGAAATTTTTTTTCTGGTTTATTTCTAGATTTATATTCATATGAAGTATTTAACAATTAAAATTTTCGTGACACTTTTCCTGCAAAATTATAGTACTTTATTTCATCGCTAAACTAACAATCGTGAAAAGAAACTCTTGGCCCTAGTTGGCGATATTTTAAAAACAAGAGACAATCATTTGGCTTAAATTCGTAGATGCATTAGTGACCGTTCATGACAAGGGCCATTAGAAACAAAAACTATTTCATTCAGTGATTGTACACAAAAAGAGAGATTACAGAGGAACAGTGAGATTTTATTTTTATTTCTATTTTATTTATATTTTATTTATATCAGAAATAAAAAAAGAAGGACCAGTGACTCTTGATAATACATCTAAAAATCATGAGCTTTCGCACGAACAAAAGTTGGCGAAATCATTTCCGTGGTGAGGTTGGCTGATTTATTCATTGCTTTTGAAATTATACAAAAATTACATGGCAGGTATATCTTACACTCAAAAATCTATACAATATCGTATCTAAACATATGAATATAAATCCAGTAACTACAAAATGAAAAATACTGTGCAATGTGCTAATAAAACGTTTAAAATTTTCATGAAATTTGATAGGATGGACATAAATTGAACTGATATAACTTTAAAAAATTAATTTAAAAAATTTAATTTGAAAGTAATTTTAAAGTGTTTTAGTAAAATGATACATTGCACAGTTACTATCAAGAAAAATATTTTATTTTTTAAAAATATTCCTTTAAAATTCTAAGGAAAATTTTTCTCTTAATAAATACCTATCACCCAATAAAGCAAGTTGGCACTTTTAAATTTTGCATTTCTGAATATAACAGTTTGTTATATAGAATGTTTTGAAACCCCACTCTATATGTGGGTTTTTTCATCATTTATGGAGCAATACTATTTAGATCATGTTTAAAAAAGTAATCATGGTAATACGGGGGATTCGAACCACTTCAAAGAAAGAACATAACATGAAAATGCTTCTGGTTTAACTTTGCATGCGCCAACTTGCAATAAATATTATCATGTTTTAAAATGAGTTTCTCACTTCAAGCAACTAATCTAGAAAGCTCCTGTTGAAATTGGAGAGAGTTTTTATTGATTTATTTCCATACAGTTTTTAAAAAATATCCAAATAATTAAATAAGCATAAAACTATGAACTTTACCTAAAACTATGGGAAAGGTAAGTAGAAATCAATAACTTTCTAATAAACTAATTTTGAAAAAATAGTAATGCAAACAGACTTGCTCAAAATGACGTGAGGTAAACCATTCACTAAATCGGTAAGTTAAATATCAGCAGCTTTTGCATTCTGTGAGTAACGATTTTCTAACATCACGCAATTCACAGAAAAAAAATATTAACCTAAAAACATTATCGTATTAATTTTCTTGCAACTCAAAAATCGAAGAAATAAATTGAAATAGTTTACTAATATTATATAAAAAGAAATTTCATATTAAGTTGTTAATCATCGATATTTAGTTGGAATTGTCAACTATTTTTTATTATAAATGTTAAAGAATTTAACAGAAAATTGTTGCTACTCCTATACTTATAGACTAACTCCACTTGAATCTGGTGTTTTACATAACAAATGCATTGTCAACAATTTTTTAAATATCATTATTTGCTATGATATTTAAAAATGAACAACAATTATGAACAACTGTTCGCTTACTCTATTAATAGCATTAATTTATAATTGAAAACTATCTTCAATAAACTACATCTTATGACACCAAATGAAAGTAATATTCTTACTTACTTTCAATTACATTATTAACTAGCTTTTAGCCACGACTTGTTACGCGTGGAAATCTTGATGCGTGTGTGTGTGAAAACTGACTGTTTTATCACAATGTGACCTCATTAGCGTGGATAAAAAGCAAACTGAAGTCTTATTGATTTGGAGAAGAGGAACTGAAGATTTTTGGCAGGAAAGATAGTTTTTAATTAATAAAAAATTAACCACTCAATTAACAGGAATAAATAATAACCTATGTTCTATTCTAGACTATAATCTAATTCTGTGCTGAATTTCATCCAGTTTCGTTATGCTCTTCTGGTGTGATTGAACCCCATCATCCATCCATCCATCCAAACTTTCACATTTATAATAGAAGTAAAGATTTAAGCTGACCTCCTTCCTTTAGTAGTTAGAAATATATAATTTTCTTCTGTTTAAACTTTTTAAAGCTTTTCAGTAATATAAATATTTTGCTGTGATTTTTCCCCTTTTTAAAAATTATTTTTAGGGTCTTTCACAAGGAACTCAATATTTTAGTTACATAAAACTCATTTCCTTCTTACTTAAATAAAAATTTTCACTATTTTAATTATAAGAAATTCTTCGTTGTTTTAGTTGTAAGAAATTCTTCATATTTTACAAGGACTCTTTATTAGATTTCTTGATACTTGTTTACTTGTATGACTCCAAAAAAAATTATTAATAAAGCAAACGGTCGCCAACTTTGAGAGAAACAACTTGGTGTTGGTGATATTTTCCTAATATTAAATCGTCAAATAAATTCAAATAAGCAACCTCTTAGTCTTACCGCAATTTATTAAAAATGAGACTTAGTGATTTTGCCTTTATCTTAATATCGCCAAATAAACCCAGATGGTTAAAAAATAAATAAATGTCAATTTCTTCTCATGAGAGTTTGGAGATATCATATAGTTAAGTTAATACATCTGTGACTAAATTAAAAAATTAAAAAAAAGAAATTGAAATTTTCGATTGTAAATTTCAAGTTATCATTTGAGAACATCATTATTTTTATTGTTTAAGTTATTATTTGCCTTAGTCAATTTAAGTCATTAACCTATTTAAACTGGCTTGAAACAATCACGTGACTTCTCTATCGGACTCAATTCCTCTATAATATATATAAGTACATTTAAATAATGATAATTTTGTGTAGTTTCATTTTCAATTTTTCCAGCTAGCAAACAGTTTTGGAGATACATCAATTGTGAGATAAAATAACAGCTATGATGACATAGTTTTACTTCAACTATTTAAAAATTTATCTGCTGTCAGAGAAGCATACTTAATAAAAAAACAATACTTATTAAAGCAGGTCAATCTTTTAAAAACGCATCTGCTTCCAAAGAAGTATATATAATAATAATGCAATACTGGTAAAAGCAAACAAAAACATTTTTTGCCCGGAGACATCAAAACCTCCTAACCAAAGCAATATCATGTTCTCACATGATAATATGCAAAACAAGTTTAAGGCACTGACATGTTATGATGTTACAGATTAAAAGATTGAATTTGTTAAATTTTTCCCCTAGAAATTTAATTTCAGTTTATATTAATTGCTTATTTATGAAATTCAAAATGACAATATATTTAAGAAAACAAAATGACCTATTCCCATCGTTTTCTCTCCTAACTGTTAGAGAGGCGATTCGAAGAAATTTAATTAACTTTTCAATCAACTTCAATAAAAAACTTCCTTCCTTTTGTTTTCTTTTCTAGAAGTACACTAAGCGAAAGTACTGAAATCGTCGAATAATTCGAATTCGAGATTTTGGCGAATCTCCAAATTTCTGACCTTCCTAAATCCAAAAACACATTTTTGGAGCTATGTTTATCTGTGAACAAACGTCTTGAGCTGAACAAATAAAATTTAATCGTATATTTAGTTTTAAAAAATTGTATATTTCTGTCAAAATTCGAACATTTTGCATTCGAACAAAGTCTATCTGTCCGTCTGCCTAAGTGCAGACGAGTAGAATAAAAACAAAAAGCAATACAGATTAAAATGAATTCTGCTACGCGTATTTCGATGTATCATGTCAGAACATCATTTCTTGAACGGGCAAGCACCACATGCTCGTGCAAGTTAAATTATATTTTTTATTCGTTTTAATGGTTTCATTGAATTAAGTAACTTTAGTATTGCAAACGATCCAAAAAAACTTTGTCTCGCATTCATTGTTTTAAAAAATGTCTCATTTCCTATTTATTTCATTTCACGTAATCACATGCTCAAAATGACATTTTTCTAAGTTTCATTTGCTGTAGTCATTAACTTATTTTTTTAAAATCAGAGCTGTTGATTTTTTGAGACGTACGAGCAGGTAATAATATATAATATATATAATCTACATGAATAAAAAAATCACTTCTTTCTATGTATATAATCTACTTTTTAATTTGTCTAGTTTCTTCTGGATCATCTCGAATTCCATGTATGTAAAATTTCTATAATTCTAATCCTGGCTAGCCTTATGCAGTTCCAGCCAAATAATATGCAAAATTTATTGCACTAGTTTCTCAAATTACCTATGGTCAAGAATGGACATATCAGTTAAAATGCCAATTCTAACCATTCCTTGCTTAATATGGATACCCGTGTGCTTCGCTTGGGATTCGCTGTCAAATGCAATAAACCTCCATGTTCCATGATTAAGATTAGCGACCACTAAATCAGATTTTCGGTCGCATTAGAATAGATGATAATTACGGTCACCATGAGCACATTAATAATCATGCTTTAAAGGGCTTTGCAAATGATCTCCTGAAGTCATTCCCAAAACGAATTTGTCGAATCGCTGATACAAAATTTATATCCCATTATTTTAACAAAGTATACATCTAGCAATAATTTGAATGTCTGAAAACTATAAAACGTACATGTATGAAATATCAATATAACTGTATCTATATAGGAAATTATGAGAAGAAAAACAATCCTCAATGGACAAGATTGGCATAAAAATACAGCAGGGTTATAGCCTAGGGAAAAAATGTCACAAGAAGTAAAATTTTTCTAGTGTATCAGCAATGTCATTACGAGAAATCTTAGTTATTTTTGAAAATGTTTGATAACTTTGCGGTGAAAAAAGAACAAAAATAGATCTTTACATTTATTAGAAATTTGGAGCTTTTATTTTAAAGGTATACCTTATTAGCTTTCATCTGATGGAGTAAGTTATATTCTTTTTCCGTCATCCAGTCGCAAGCGGAAAATCACCAAAAGCATTTGGCGGAATTATACATTATTTGGCGATTTTTCGTTTGCGCCCGATAATTGTTAAGCAAATCATTTAAAGAGTTTAGATTATATAAAATCAATTTCTTACGCATTTTGTTCAATATAGATTTACATTTTAGATACTAAACCTGTGTTAAAGTCTGTCGATTTAGACTCTTATGTTTGGTAGCTATCTTGAAGAATCAATCAGCTACATAGACGGACTTTCTCATATTGAATTTCGTTCAAAATTTGAATGAAATCTACAAATTTAATTAATTACAATGTTAAATCCATCTAAAAAATTTCTTCCTTCCTGTTTAAAACATTTTTAAGTTATCGTATTAGCTGACAAACAAATTGCGTTTTTCAGACTGAGGTATGTTTGAAACGTGAAAATTCACCATAATCTATAACAGGATTTTTTTTTTAAAAAAAATTGACAATTATGAGCTTTTTTTGTTTTGTTTACACTACATACTTCCTTACAATACTATGCAAGCAAACTGAACTTTTGCAAACTCAATGCAAATTATACTTCACTTTTGACAAAATAGCGAACTTGTATACCACAATAATCGGCTTTAGGTGTTTTTCTCTCCACATGAAAGACAAATATGAATCAGAAAACTATATGATTTCTATAAATATCCATCCATAAATAAAGAATATGTGTCATTTCACAATGACAAACACAATCTCTTAATCCAAATATCTCTTTACAAAAAGCTCTCAAAAGTATATAAATAAGTTAAAATTGTTTTGCAGACGCTCAACTATCTGGTATATCATTGAAGCATTTGCGTTGATCTGAAGATGATCAACGTCCTATCAGGATGTCAAAGCGGATATATGATGTATCCTAGTTTTATTTAAATACGAAATAGTAGAATATTAGGGGACGAGTGGAAAAATGAATAGTATTAAGAAAACTGTAGACTATAAGTAGAGCGAAGATTATCAAAGACTTTGGATTAATGAAATAATACAATTTTCTCACTATTCCATATAAAATTGTCCTATTCAAACAAATAATTAAGGTACTGAATGAGTATTATAACTGCCTTTAAAACCAGTATTAAACAAATAAAAAAGGATTTTTTAGGTCCTTGTATTCATAAACTCGTTAAGAATTAAAAATTTTCTTCATTTAATTTTATTATCTTGATATTCTGTCCTCAATATTTTTATGTTTTTATCTTAGCTATTGAATATTTTTTAATTCGCCATGAATTGAGCAATAATTAATTATGATTAACTGTGAAGAAATTTGGTTTGGAAAAATGAGAGCTAATATGAATGCAAAAATGCATTTTCTGTAAAGCGTCATGGAAAATTTCTAAGTATTTTCGTTGAATTTGTCAAGAATAAATGTAAAAGAGAAATAATAAAATAACATCAATCAACGAACAAAGATATAAAAAATTAACGACAGATTATTTCACAAAACTTCAACGCTAATTTCTGCCACCCATAAAAAGAAAGATCGTATAGTGTCTCTATTAATTTAATAAATTGAACAACTAATTCAGTTCTCGTTTTATTGGCTGAATGTAATCAATCTATGAACACTTTTCAGCTAGCCAATATTATCTTAGAATGCCATTTCTTTTTATCTATCTTGGAAATGATTTTATATTTTATCAATGATTTTTATTCTTTAATGTGTTTTTTTTCTGAAATTTAGAACTTATTCTAACTTATTTTTCAAATACTTAATATTTAAAATGGGTCGAGATAGCCTAGTTGGTAGAATGTTGGATTCGCATCTTTTGGACTGCAAGTTTGAATTCGCCAACCGAAGACTCCCAATGTGTGGTAGTGGTTAGCGCACGTTAAACCTTTCGTGGTCACAAAGTCCTCCATGTCGGGAGTAATACCATTGGGGGCACTGCATCAGAGGGGATCGATCTCTGTTCCATATCCGAATTACAATCTGTGGGTGAATGAATGAAATGCATGAAGGCAGTTTTCTTCACAAGAGGGTTTTGTAACGTGTGTGAACTAGGAATCAGACTTCTGTCCACGGGTACTCAGGGGTCCATACCCTCAGAAGTTACTGCAGCCCTAATTCCGTTGTAATGCAGACACGAGAACAGCAACAACAATATTGAATATTAAGTTTATTTGCTGAATTGATTCAGTTTTTATTAGAGATTGAATTTATTAGAGATTTCAATTGCAATAAAATCAGAGTTCGGACTCTCTGCTTTCCCATTTAGGAATTAGTTAATAATCAGATAATTCCGACATGTAACAACAATTTGACAAATTTCGGCAAATTTTATCAAAATATGTATAAAATGAATAATTTTATATGGATATAAATTTATTCAATGCAATGTCTATGGATTTATGTTATTGATCATGCTTTTTTTTATTTCTCTAACAAAAGTGTTTGCAATTAGGTGAACATGCTGTAAATAGTCTCTTTATCGAAGGGTAAAAAATATAGCAAAAAAAAACATTCTGTCTTGTCAAACTTTTTGTTGTTGTTGTTTACAGTTGCTATGACAAATTCGTTAAGTTCAGATATGTATTTTATTAACAACCTTTCATTTTTTCCTCTTTGATTAATTAAATTCTTAATTTTGTAGCCTAAATGGTATAAAAATTAACTTTATTGAGGATTTTATTCAATAAAATAGTGACGACACAATAAACAATCATTTAATGAAATCAATTTATACTCTAGGGAAAACGACTCTTTATGATTGAAAACAACTAAAACGACTTATGATTAAACGACTCTTCGTGATATTATGAAAAAAGACTCTTTATGATAAAGACGAGGAAGTTATTGCTCATGGTATAAATCCAATGAATAACGTTAAAAATTATTTTTAAGTTTTTTTTAATATATTAAAAAACCTTTCTTGCTGTATATTTTCTTCTGTAGTATAATTTTAGTTGCCATTTGATAGTTAATTCAGTTGTAGTAGCTTTTTATCAGCTTTTTAATTTTGTTATTATATTTAATTTTGTTATTATATTTAATATCTTTTTATTTATGTTAGAACTACCCGTATTGGCAAAATTAAAACAAATCTAACCATAATTAAAATTCTTCGAACTTTTAATATGTTTAGTTAAGTTTTCTCGAATTATTTATTGAGTTATTTTATCTTTTCATAAGATAGTTCATGAATGCATCTGCAGTTCTTTTAGAAAAGTCCTTGAACTTATAAGAATAGGTGTAAATATCTTATTGGGTTACTGCAATTCAATTTCGCTTTCTTAGTTTTTGATGACTATGAATAAATTAAAAGAAAATTAAAAGTTTACTTTTCTATTTTGCCTTATAATATCAAAATGAGGAAAAATAACATTTAAAAAATGTTTTATAAAATGTAAACACATCATCCTAACATAGATTAAGATTATAATGATAAAACATTAAGCACTGATGATTTATTGCAAGACCCATTTGCCTGCCACATAACATACAGAACTACGTCTGTGTTATGAGACTGGGTTGTCATGTTAATGATTTCCTTCTAAGTTCCTGGCATAAATGTTAGTTAAATAATTAAATATCTTCAAGCGATTAAACATTTTATATTTTTATAACCTTAAGGTTCCTTCAAAATTGAAATTTAAAGAATTTTTCTAACTCCAATTGTTTTCGTATTAAATTTTCCTTTTTACAGAAACCCAGATCCGTATTTTCATTTAAAATATCAATCCGCATTGAATGTTTTAATATTAGTATGATACTTGATGTAATAATGCGGTTGATCTTTTTATGAAAGAATCAAGTAAAAATTTTTAGCAGAAGAGACAAAATAAGCACTCTCTTTTGTTGCCTTTAAAACTGGAACCTCAAAATTTAATGTATTCATGGTTAAAGAATTAATAGTAAAATTTTTTCCTGGGGTATACAAAATAAGATTTTTCGTAGTCCAGTTATCCCAAGCTTTAGAGTTTTAGATAGAGTTAATAAAGCGTAGAAATTTAAAATTGTAAAAATAATAATTGGTGTGAAATCAAAATATAATTTATTTAGTTGACTTTTTTTCATGCAAATCTTCTACTACTTCCAAATTTCTCAATATAATATTAGTTAAATTTCATTTCATGACGTATTTTTATTATTTTTTTAATATCATGTCAGAACATGATATTGTTTTAGGAATGAGGTTTTGTAGCGTCAGCAAAAATTCGTAGGCGAAAACTAAAAAAATCCGTAAGAGAAAAATAAAAATTTTATTATCTGCACTAGTATCTCAAAAAATCTGCTTTTAATAACGTGATGCCATCCCATTTACAAAAGCTCTGATTTTAAAGAAAAAAAAATAAGTTAATGCCTACCGCAAATAAAACCGAGAAAAATGTCATTTTGAGCACATGATTATATGAAATGAAATAAATAGAGAATGGGATATTTTTTAAAAACAATAAATGCGAGGCAAAGTTTTTTGGATCGTTTGCAGTACTAAAGTGACTCGTTCAATGAAACGATTAAAATGAATAAAAATATAATTTAACTTGCACGAGCACGCGGTACTTGGCCGTTCAATAAATGATGTTCTGACATGATTCATTGAAATATGCATAACAGATTTCATTTTAATCTTTTTAATCTCTTGTTTTTTATTATTCTACTAACTAGAATTCTGCATACTATGGTTCTTAAATCAAAGAATTAAAGAGAGAAAAAAGAAATTATATATTTTATACAATATACTAAGGAATGCATCAGATGGATTTGTTTCATGCAATAAATTACATGCCCTTATATGTGATGTTGTCCACAATATTAGTGTCTCGATATTTTATTTAAAATTTTCGAAATGACAGGCAATGTAATTAGTTTTAATTAAAAAAAACCACAGTAAAGATTGCATTGCTTCTTGCGTGGTGCGACATGCGTGTCAAAACACTATGCGTATTTCACATTCATTGTGTGATAATATGAGAGAATATGAAATATTCTTAGCTGTTATTACCATTGTGATTTAATTCAATCTTTATTATTATATTCTATATATTTATTATTATATTCAATATTCTCAATCTTTATTGTTAAATTATACTTTTAATAAACATGACATACTTTTCCTTCATCGATTCAAAATATTTCTTTACGATTTATCATCACTCGACATAATTCTCAGCGGGTAATCGTCAAGTTTTCCTTTCAAAAGAATAATCGCTTCGACACTTTTTTTAACAGCCATTATGAAAGAGAAAAATGTAGAAACCCTTCCTTTTATTTTTTTATACGCGACAATTCCGAAAAAGAAAAGCGACATTTTTCTTGAGAATCGAACGAAATCTAACGACGCGAAACTGAAAAATGGAGACAGTTTTTCTGCCTGTCGGTTCGTCTGTTTTTCTCAAAGCCGTGAATAAGTGCAGCTCGAAGGGTGGTTTTTCCGATTGTTAGCTTTTTTGTGGTACAGATACAAAACGTTATTGGGGTTTTTTGTATTATTTATGCACACTCATTTCGATTGTTTTTTCAAGAAAAAATTCCCATAAGTTGTTGCTTTTTTTCCATGTTCAGATTTACTTTTAAGACCACATTCAAAAACCTTTCACTGTGACTTCCTTTTTCTTAAAGTGTTCAGAAACGTTCAAAAAAATTAAATCTTTTTATTTTGATTAATCTTTGCATTTTAAACCTTTTGAAATCCAAATACATACGTATGCCATTGAAAAGCCATTTATATTATATATATATATTGTTACGTTTTTAGAGTAGCGGGTTCGGATTGAATGGACTTTATATAAGGACAGCACAAACAAATTTATTTACAGCTATTTACAGGTATATACAGGATGACTTGAAAAAGTAAAACTTCAGAAAACACAATCCAGCAATAATCAGTCACTTACAGCGTAAATGCAAGCCTTACGCACAATAAACACGGTTTGCAAAACAGCTATAGTATAGCACAGCAACAGTCAATCACAGCGAGCTCAATAACACAGCGTTAACAGCAAACGCAAACACAGCTCACTAATAACAAGCGAAAACCCGCTAGTCCAGCAAACCGCTTCTCTTCCCAAAGAGAAATCCACTATTTTTGAGAGATCAACTGCCAAAAAGCGGCAGTCCGTCTCTTATATAGCCGGCGAAAGTACCGAGAGGCTTCGGCGATCACCGAGAGAAAGCGCGGCGCTGCCAGAATTGACTCGGGGTTACCAGAATATTCCTCCCGCCAAGTCAACTCGGCTGGCGTGGAGCGCCTTGTGACGCGCCGCCAAAGTTTTCACCTCTGGCGAGCGTTAGCGTTCGCCCGCTTGTAACAATATAATATATTGTATAAATAGCATAATACAAAATGTGTTGCATTGTGTTGTAATTATTAATATAAAATGTATTGTATAGTATTTTTATTTAAAAATATTATACATTTTATGAATATTTTATGTAACATATATTGTATATACAATATATTTTATGAATATTTTGATAACAAAATGAATTTAATGAAGCAAATAGTAGCTTGGGTAAATATACTTTGCTATTTTAAACATATTTTATGAACCTTAGAATTTATATTTCTTAAAGAATTTATTCGTCTACTAATTAATAAAATATTTTTAAGTGCCCTGTCGGTGGGCCTAGGCTGCTGCCTAGAACTATAGTTATAAATTCATCACTGACAATAAATCAAATTTTCTTATTAAATACATCAAAAGGTTCGCTGTCCCTCCGTCTGTCCTTGTGCATGCATATATCATGAATTAAAAATCCAGCAGGCTGTATAAATGTAAAGATTACATTAGTGACAATTACCATTTCATTGTTATACCGAAAGGACGAGGATTTCCATTTAGTTTTATTGTATTGTAATAGATGGCACCATAGTGAAGAAATATCCAAATTTCTTTGAGTTTGAAAAACGCTTTCAGAAATTTTTTTAAATAAACTTCAAAAATTCAAAAAGAAAACAACGTATTTTCTTAAATGAATAACATAGTTTCAAGTCACAGTATATTAAGTAAATAAAATTATTAAATAAAAAAGGTTTGATAATAGAATACATATATGCAGACAATAGTTTCGAGTCTGTAAAAAAATATGAAAGTATTGTTTCATACGAATATCGATTAATTCAAAAAAGTTTGTGTATGCAGTACAAATATCGAAAAAAGAAGAATGTGTGTGTGTGTGTGTGTGTGTGTGTGTGTGTGTGTGTGTGTGTGT
>JAOUZG010038069.1:9776906-9807186 GCA_026289955.1 Argiope argentata | reverse complement strand
GTGTGTGTGTGTGTGTGTGTGTGTGTGTGTGTGTGTGTGTGTGTGTGAATTACTCTATCTATTATCTATATAAATTACAGTTACTAATTTAAATTTGCTCAACATCAGGGTATTTCTTTACTAATGTTACCCATAATCAGTGAGTCACATGCATTAGATACAGCGCGCCAATTTTATTAAGGAATCCATCATTTATACAGAAAAGGAAAAGGCATGATGCCATAAACAGTCTTATGCTGACGTCCCGGCACAGAGGTAGCGCTTCTTCCCCGTGATCTGGGCTTCCAGGGTTCGAGTCCCTGTTCGGGTATGGTTGTTCTTTGTTTGTTCTATCTGTGATATGTTTGAATGTGCCCTCTTGTAAAAAGTGGTTGTGCTGGCTAATATTATGCTTGAGTGGCTGTTCTGTATGTGATGTCTTTATGTAATGTGTTGTCTACTTCTGTAAGCCCCGCGTGCTACTTAGTGGTGTACGGGGAGTTCTAAATGTTCAATAAAAAATATACACAGACTAATGAAATATGCAGCTAGATGTTAAGTGATTTGCTGAGCTTCATTTTCATTATAAACATTACTTCAAATAAATAGATTCTATTCTAAAATTGATTAGGGGAAAGAACATAGAGACTTTTAATTTGGATCTTTACTTCATTCTTTTATTTACATCTACCTGAAAAGTTATAATGGAAAAACAAGTTGTGTATAAATAGAATGGTTTTCTGCATTTATTCCAGTGTTATCATTAATTCGAATATTATACCAACGATGCCAAAAATCCACTTGATAATCTAAACTGGAAATCAGTTAAGTGCAGGTCTTACTTATGAAATCTTAGGCTTAAGTTAGGAACATAGAAAAGAATTATAATATGTAATTCAAAAGTCAACATTGTGGGTCTTCTTAACCAGCTTCGTTTAGAAAATTCAATCAATGGTTTTGTATTCACTGAAGAAAGTACATGCCTTTTCCAGAATCAAATCTGATAACGAATTCATTGATTACACAGTGAAATTTGAATAGATTTAACACAGGAAAATTAAATTAGTGGGTCATTAGGAATTTCTTAAAATAGATTCAATAACCGTAATCAGCATATGAATTTGAAATTGCTTTTTAAAGGCCTGCTTTATTTTCTTGAGAGAAATATGTGAGATTTTATTGTGAAAAAAATCTCTAAATTGGAATTTTGTGTCATTATTTATTATTAACAAGTAACGGTGTAAGGTCGCAGTACGATCCTTCGGTGCTAGGGCCAGTAGACGAGTAACATAACCACAATACTAAAAGTATACGTCAGTATCGTAGATGTTATCTTTCTTATGAAGCTAGCACCACAGTACTTCCCCACTTGTGAGTTGGGGAAAAGACGAACGATTTTAAAGCTCCAAGCGTTATGGTGTGCGTATGAGTGCGATATGCGTCAAGTGAGTTTGAAGGCTTTCTTTGCTTACTGCATCAAGTGAGTGATGGTTTTATTTTGCTTGCTGCTTCAAGTGAGTGAGAGTTTTGTTTGACGGTAGATGACGCCATGACAGAACAGAAGGTTAAGTTATCAAGGTCACCAATGTGTCGATTGAAGGTCTTGGTGTGAACCCACGACGCTTGGGTCAGTAGCCGAGTAATATAACCACAATAATAAAAGTATACGTCAGTATCGTCGATGTTATCTGGCTTATGACGCTAGCGCCACAAACATAATTCTTATTGCTTAACATACTAATATTAACATGATAAAGTTATAGGCTCGATAAAATATATCACACAAAATGCATGATCAATAAAAAACCACTGAAAATGCAATAAGATCGACTTCCTGTCTCAGTGGTAGTGCATCCTTGGTTCGAATTACTGTTCGGGTATGGTTGTTCTTTATCTGTTCTATCTGTGATGTGTTTGAACGTGCCCCCCTGTAAAAAGGGACTTTGAAAGCCAATCTGAGGCATCAATAGCTGTTCTTGATATCTTTATGTAGTGAGTTGTCTACTTCTGCAAGCCCCCAATGGATACTTAGTGGTGCACGGGGATTTCTAAATGGTCAATTAAAAAATGCAACAAGCAGCAAATTTTTACGTAGTTGTTTTGTGGATAGTCAGCGCCTGGCAAAAAATAAGATATTTTAGAATTAAAAAAAATTAGTTAAAAAAATTAATTAAACTTTTAAGGTATTTCTTCAAGAATTTAGCAGTATATTATTCTATAAAATTCAGTTTTAGACAGCTTTCAAATTTAAGAAATAATCTATTGAAAATTATCAAAAAAGCTATATTATTATCAATTTAAAAAGAAATAAAATTGTCTCTATGAAAATATTTCATTTTTAAATTGAACGAATACTATATATTCTAATAAAATTATAAAAGGCTTTTAAAAAATTTGACCAATTCTTATAACTTATCAAAAAGGGAAAAAAAGAATTCTTGTTGGTAAAAAATTAGGACAAAGGGAAACTCCACTTTTAAAAATACATAAAAAATTAAAATTGACTTCATTATCTCAATATTTAATTTTAGTTTTATTTGGCGACTTATACTAGCGACTCAGAGTTAATTAGTTATGTATATAAATAAATAAATAAGAAAGCAAAATATATAAAATTTAGAAATATAGAAATATTTTATAGAAAAACTATTGAAAAATTGGCTACAATTTATTACAAAAAGTAGAATTACGTTTCCAAAGAAAATGCAAACCAAAAATAGCAATTATCAATCGATAAAGTCTTCTTCAAAGCGATATAAATAGCAACCACTCAATGTATTTCTTATTTAAATTGGAATGGAATTGACTGCATACATCCCAACAGCTCGAACCGATTCAGGCCAGAAGATCTCATTTACGAACCTAAAACAGCTTAGGTACACAGTGAGAATAGCCTCAACTTGTTGCCTTGGCAACCCATCAGTGAGATCTAAAGGAGGTGCTTGTAGAGAGAAATGAAATCCGGAGGTGCTTAAACCTGGAATAGGAAGGGTTTTGAGACCAAATGGTGCTTACGTGATACAAGCCAAATGGATCGCTACATACCGGGTGTCCAAAAAGTTTCCGTACTCCAAATTTAAAAAATCACTTTCCATGATTTTTTTCAAGTATATTAAATTTTGCCATACGTGTAATGAAACCATGGACATGCTTGAAGCTTTTTTCGGCAATCGACTTATCTCAAAAAATCTTTGGCCACCTCGATCCCCTGATCTGACCATCCCGGACTTTTTTCTTTGGGGATATTTAAAGGACAAAGTTTATGAAGGGGATCCTCAAACAATAGATGATTTGAAAATCGCAATTACCCAAAGGATACAAGAAATCACTCCAAGCATATTAAAACGCGTTTCGAAAAACATGCGTAAACGAGTTCAGCTTTGTCTCCAAGAAAGGGATGGACATTTTGAACATTTATCATAAATGTAAAATCAGTATTTTTTCCTTAGTAATGTTAAAAGGGCTTTTTATCATTGGCATAAAAATAATTCTTTTTAAACCTATTGTTTTTGTAAAATAAATTCACAAATCATCAGTACGGGAACTTTTTGGACACCCTGTAATTTAAAATCAACTTTCATATTATAATACAAGATATGGCTGTTAATTTAATATATCTGAGAAAATTGAATATATGAAGACATATTTTGAAATGACGTTAATGTATTTACTAGCCGTATATACCCACTCGGAGAATTTATAAACTATAATTTCAGAAGAAAAAAATTAATTATGACAAGAATAGATACGAGTTGATAGATTCTGACTTATCACTTTCAAATATTTTTATAATGCGGTGCGAATTTAAAATAATATTACACCTTTAAGGATCATGAAAATGTCGTATGTAAATTTTATAGGTTGTTGTTTCGTATGACACTTGTTATGGATAAGATCGCTGAGGTAGCTAGCGATTTAAGCCTTCTATTTTGTAGTAGCGCCAACTAGAGCCAAGAGTACGACTTTTGCTACTCACTCATCACATTCGCTTGTACCTCTCCTTTTCACAAGGGGGCACAGTCACACATATCACAGATAGCACACAGAAGAACAACCGTGCTTGAACCGGGACACTCAGAACACGAGGAAGACGCGCTACCTCTGTGCCAGAAAGCCGGCGCAAGAAAATATATAAGCAAAAACTAACTCATTCCATTCGTTGTTGTAACTAATGGAAAAGTGCTCTGATGGCCTTCAGCAATTTTAAGCCGAATGAGCATGAACAACTCACAGATAGCACACAGAACAATCATGCTCGAACCGGGACTCGAACCCGGGACTCCCAGATCATGAGGAAGACGTGATACCCATATACCAGGATGCCGATGTTTTATAGGTTCATGTAACAAACACATGCTTAATCAAGAACCACATAATTTAAGTTATATTCTAATTTTTAATATCCTATTTTCCACTTATAATTTATTTTTATTCGAATATTTGTAAAATGTGCTAGACGAAAATGATGCTATCTCAAAAAATTCGACTTCGAAACTTTGATGCATTTCCTTGCTTTGCTTTTCACTAAACTTTTTAAAAAATGTATAATTGGAACTATATTCTTTTTTTCTACTGTTTCAAAGCAAAATAACTCAAAAACAAAACAGAAAATGAATATAAAAATCACTTACTATTACAAGATAGCCCAACTAAAAGTTTAAATTTCACAATCTTATAGAAAAAGACTAAATTTAATATTTTAAGAATCATTTAGAGAATTTAAGAATCATATTTCAACATGTACCATTTATTGTTTTTATAAACAATAATTTTTTTAGCATGATGAGTCTCCTGTAAAATTATCTGCTGATTTGAAAGCTGTCTAAAATTAAGCTATACATTGTTGTTGTTTCTAATGGCTCTTGGATTGGACATGCTCGCTGATGCGTTGGCAAATTTAAGCCGGATGAGTTTTGTAGTAGCGCCATCTAGGGCCAAGAGTACGACTTAACTACTCACTCATCACGTTGGCTTTCACATCCACCTTTTTATTTCACAAATAGAACATGAACCATACCCTATTCGGGACTCAAACACGGGACACCCAGATACCGGGGAAGACTCTCTACCACTATACCAGGACACCAACAAGCTATGCATTGTTATAATGCCAATATTATTCAAGTTTATTCAATGACGAGAGATAATTCTACGATTGTAACTAAGAAGACTTTTAGACTTTATTTTAAAGATAAATCTAAGGTTCTTATTATATGTTTGCTTTTATATACATACATGAAGAGATGTTCATTAAATTCACCATGTGAGAAACACTTAAAAGACAAAAGAAAACTTGATGCAAACATTTTCGAATAGAAATAAAATTTATGAGAAGTTATATCGAAATAATAAAGTAATTATATATTTCTTTCTATCAATACATTCTCCGTCAGTGAAGTAACTCGTCTAATTTGCTGCTTGATAGTAGTTCATCGAAAAACTACGCACCATTTTGTTACATGTGTTTGTAGAATGATTACATATTCATGTAATCATTTCGTAAACACGTGATTATGTTACGATTCATGCAATAATCGTTACACATGAATATTTAAAGATTTTTACATATCATTACATATTTATGTCTTGTAGCTATAAATTATAGGGAGTGCATATTAACTGAAGTTCCTTTAGCATTATATAGGTAACAAAATGGTTATAATTCCAGGAACTATGCTTAACTTGCAGCAAATTAAAGAGACAGTCAGTTCCATTTCTTGAGTATTCGGAAATTAATGATTAAATGTACATATTTCAAAAACCAAAGAGATTATTTATTTTTACCTCTGGACTACCCGCGCAAATCGAAATTCCTTATTTACCCCATACATCAAACCTTTTAATTATAGATGTAAATGAATGTCTTAATAAATTCACTGATACAAACGATTTTCTGTGTTTGCTAAAACCATTCTCCATACGATTGGCTTAGAGTACAGCAAGTTATTAAAGAAAATATGTATTAAATAGACATATCACGTATGCGCTACCCTCTAATTTAACTACATGTAATACGCATACATAGCATTGATGCCAATGTTTCAATTCTTTAAAGAGTCATTTCAATCCTAATTGACAGTAAACAGTGACAAATCTATATTAAAAACACATTTTTACACTCGCATAACTGTTTGTGTTCAGCTATACAAGAAGATGAAGATCCATACGTTGTCATATATTATATCAAAATTAATTTTTGTTTGTTGTATTTTATGCGCTGTCATAGGCATCCGTTTTCGTCCTAATGCGATAAAAACCCAGTTAACTTATTCCTAGCACTAGTACAAAGATTACAGACATAGTACAAATATTGGCATTTATTTCAAACGCACTAAAATTCACAAATGAATCATTTCATACACTTATATCTTTGAACATTATTTGAAAGTAAACAAAATGCAAACATTTAATAGCAAACGGCTCATATCATCTGGAGTCAATCAGATATACATCAAATTGCTATCATCGATGCCCCACAATGCGACTTAAATTATTTAGAAAATATTTAACGCAAGTGCAATTTTTTCTTTTCTTGTGGTTAATAAATAGTCATCTGAAAAAAAATATTGCCATTCAACGCGCATAACATTTTAGCTACGATAATTGTTGTCGTTGTTCTCGTGTTCCGCTTTACAATGGAAGGGGGTGCAGTAGTTTCTGAGGGTATGGACCCCTGAGCACCCAAGGACAGAAGACTGACTTCTAGCTCACACAAGTCATAAACTCTTTTTACAAATCGGATTTCATTCATGTATTTCATTCATTCATCCACAGATCGTAATTCAAACCTGGAGCAGAGAACGATCACTTCTGACCCAGTACCCCCAGTAGTAGTAGTATTCTCGACATGGAGGACTATGTAGTCACGAGAGATTTAACGTGCGACAGAGTCTTCAGCTGGTGGGTTCGAAATCGTAGCCCAAGGGATACGAATCCAACGTCCTACCAACCAGACTACCCCGTCCTCAGCTGCAGTAACTTCACATTTTATTCATAATTTATCTCAGAGAGACCAAATATAATAATTATTATTGATTCCGATCAAGGAAAGTTATATATAATGGAAACTTTCCAGTGCAAACAATAATTTTAGTCAGTGAATCAACAATCGTTATTTCAGTTATACAAGCGTATATCGCGTCAATCGCTTCCTCAAAAAATATTACTCTCATATGTTGTTAATATAATAGATCAAGCAGCGCAGATATAATAGCACTTAATAGTCAAATATGAGCTTATCCAACAAACGGGCGAAACAAACAAGCGAGCAATGAATCAGACCATTTACAAATTGCAAATTCACATGGTTCAGTATCTAAATATTAACATGCGGCAAAAATCGGAGGTCAATGTTTATGTGCAACCCAATCTCACGCATCAGAATCAAAGACCAACATGCAACAAGAATTGAGGCAACTATTCTTCACGGAAAGTCGAATGATGATATGTTCATTCCAAGCATTCCCATTATTTCCACAGACATGCTTTTTGCTGTCAAACGACTGCAGTTTGCCACTCGACTTCCAATCGATCAATAAGACGCAAGGTCAATCACTTTATGCGTGTAGATAGAATCTGGAAAATCCATGTTTACCAAAAGGCAAAGAAAAAATATTATTATCCTTAATATATCATTCAATTTCAATGAATGTACTGTAAAGACGTGATGGACTAATCTTTGCCAACCTCCGCGGAAGGATCATATCACTTTTGACCGCTAGATGGCGCAGTAGCCGAGTGAAACTGTGTGAAAGATTAGCCGCGAAGAAGAGAGTCGGTGGGCGAGGAAAGAAGAATGTGCTCGAGTCGCCAGGATGATGTGTTGACTTTTCAGTTACGAACTCAATTTTTCACTATGAGTGTGTAGTGTGTTTGTTTTAAGCAGTGTTATGCTGTCCTATGATGTGACACCTAAGAGAAAAATTAAAAGATGTGCAAAAATAATGGATTATCCTTTCGTTTTCAGCATCATCTCACTGTAGAGAAGAAAATAAACATCATTCTTTCTATCTAAAAAGATAGTTACCTCAAATTTCAAACGATATTTCCAAAATTATTTTTTCTGCGGCAACAAAGCCCCGGGTACCAGCTAGTGTAAATATAAATAATATATTATGCAAGCTTTGCCATAACTCAGAAAATTTTCTCTGTTTCTTTATAACAACTGCTCCGTGGAACAAGGTGGAAATGAAGTCTGAAATAAAAGAAAGTGGCTCAACTTCAAAATGTCAGAACGAAGTTATTGCGAGAGCTTGGAAAAGCTTCTTTAACTGTCAGGAAAATGTGCATTTGAATACGCAAACAAATTTCCTCCCTTCTCGGTAATAAACTCCTTGTCTCCTAACTTGTAACTTAAGTGTCACATCGTAACGGTAAAGTGCTCCTCGCCCGATAGTTTATTCTCTTTTTATAGAATTTCACTGCCATGAAAAATTCAGTCTTAAAAGAAAAGAATGTATTCCTCTTTTAGAAATAAATGTTTAAAAAGTTTTATTTTATAATGAAATTTTATCTCTATTGCTCGTAGAGAAAAAGTTCGAATTAGAAAATGGATTTTAAACCGTAAATAAAAACTTTAAAAAAAGCGATTTTGATGAATTTTTCGTTTTAGATTAATTGAAAAGTACTGGTTAGAGATTTGTACAAATATTGCATTTTATTTTAGTGTTTCGGGAAACCTTTGAAACTAAAGACAGTGTAAAAGAGCAAAACTATCTAAAGTGTTATTAAATATATCCTTCGATTAGCTAAATGAGGCGCTTAAATTATAAGACACCTTGTATATAAGCTTGTTTACAGAGAAAGAAATATTTGTTGTTGGGAAGATAGACTTATAGTCTGAACACGAAGAGCAAAACTATCTAAAAAGTTATTAAATATAACCTCCGATTAGCTAAATGAGGCTCTTAAATTATAAAACGCCTTGTATATAAGCTTGTTTATAGAGAAAGAAGCATTTGCTGTCGGGAAGATAGACTTATAGTCTGAACACGAAGAGAAAAACTATCTAAAGAGTTATTAGTTATATCCTTCGAATAGCTAAGTGGGGTACAGAAATTAGAGAACATTTTGCATGTCAGCTTGTTTATAAAGGAAGAAATATTCGCTGCAGGGAAAAAAAGACTCTTGGACAAAGAAGAATAATAAAACCATTTAAAGATTTATTAAATAATATTAGCTAAGTGAAGCATTGAAGTTATAGCAGCTTTGTATATCAGCTCTTTTACAGCGAAAGAAATATTTACTGATACGAAATTCCCGAAAAAAATGTACAATTTTAATTCAGTAGGATAATTAATATAAGTTAAGTTAGCATATTTTATTTAACATTTTTCTTCTTTCATCAGATATCGTGATGGAATAGTGGTAAACTCTCTGCTCGTGAGCCGTAGGGTTTCAGGTTCAGAACTAGATTCCACCGAAAAATCGTCGTATAAAGCTTTCTATTGGACTTCAAATCTGTCAGCCAAAACTTTCACTCATTGGTGTGATGTGGAGAGGGGGTGCCATCTCTGGTATCGTCCTCGTCATCTGACCGCGGTTCAATATGACGAGGTCCGTCTCAAGATAACCCTAGTGTTGTTTTACAACGGGATGTTAGTATAACTAAACTAACTTTCCTCATAGGCTGTTTTAATTAATATAGTTTCTTAAATTTGAATAGACACAAATAATACTGTCTAAAAAAATCAGTCCAAATACAAATAAAAGTTTACCCTAGCGCTTTTTATCTATTTAATTCGGGTTCTCCCTAGCGTTGTTAGTTTAAATTTTACTTAGTTAATTCGTGTTCTGACTGACTTCGGGTTTTCACTCCAATATATATTTCTCATATTTTGCATTCAATTAAACAAGAATCGAAAACAGCTATTATATATCCCCTCTTTATGCTGATGTGGGCTCATTACCAAAACCCATCACAGTAATAACTTAAATAAAGAAAAATATTATTAACGAATGTATCTTCATAAAAACGCTTCACTGCCATATATTGGAATTATCTATTTCTTTTATTATTATTGTCGTAAATTTCTGGGATCCTTACGTGCGCCCAAAACATGACCACGCTTTCTTCCCAAGTATGCGTCGCATGCTTGAGTGAGGCCCGGATTCCGGATTGCCCCGAGAGTGCATTACACCCACATATCTTGCGGCATTTTGCCTCCCGGCAACGATAAAATAGGAGCCGGCCCAGATAAGAAAGCAATAAAGTACCGCTACTGTTTAATTGCATCACAGGGCTCTTCCGGTGTAAAAATTCGTTATGCGAAGGTCAGATTTGTTTCCCGTAGCGACGAAGACGTTATCAGCAGAAATGGAATCGTCGAATTATGCGAAGGGATGTGTCAGCCCGATTTCTTTCTCTGAATTATTAAAAAGATTAAATTATTATGAGCTTAATGAACCTCGGCTAATTCGCAGATGATGGGATCGACCAGGTTGATTGTCTCATTTATTTAAATATTCATGCTAAGGAAAACTGTGTAAAAAAATAGGAAAAGCAAAAAAGAAATAATAATTTTTAAATCAAAAATAACAGAAACATATTTAAGATATGGTTGTTTTAAAAGAATAATGCATAATATTTACAAATAATAATCTTTGTAGGTGGGGCGGTCATGTTGGATATAAATGTGAATTTCGGAAGGAATTTTTTTTAATTATAAAATTCATCAATTAAAAATTAAAGCAAGGTTTTGGGATTTTGCCACAATAATTCTCAAAAATACTTTTTCACAAAACTTATTTTAGCATCAGTATTTTAAAATTCAGATAACTATTTCTTTGATAGTATCAATTTAATCATGGAGAAAATTTCTAAATTAAAAAAATATATATTTTCAAAACATTTTTGCCTAATATTTAGTAATAGATTTCATTGTTACAAAGAAATTTAAAAGATTTTTATTGTTTTGTGAAATACTATATCCCATGAATTTTCTACTCAAGAACGCTAAAAAAATAAAGATTATGATTCTCTTCTATACAGTTTAAGTGTAAAATCTTATAATGAAGAGCTTAGAACAATGCACAGTAAAAATAAGAAATACACTATTTGCAATTGCCATTGCAAATGATCATCACATTTCAACCTGAAGTATTAGAAAATATTTTTAAAATAATTCAAAAGCGTAATTTCTAGAAAATGAATTTCCTTTTTAATGTTTCATTATATGATACAAAAAGTTCAAAATAGTTCAAAAGTATAATTTCTAGAAAATAAATTTCCTTTTCAAATTTTTGTTATATCGTAAAATAACTCAAAATAGTTTTAAATAGATAGAATGGTTCAAAATCATTATTTCTCGAAAAGTAATTTCCTTTCCAATGTTTCGTTATTTCGTATAATTTTTCTTGAGCAATTATAAAATTGTCAGTAAAAATATACATATATTTCAACAGTACAAACAAACACTCTCCTCTTCAAACACTATTAAAAACGGATGTGTGAATGCTAAACTAGATTGAAATCAAACTAGAGGCTACATAGAGATGATTGAATGCTGCACTAGGTCAGAATTAACTGCAGTTTTTAGTTTTGAAATCAGCTAACATAAAGAATAAAATGAAATCTGCTATGCATATTTCAATGTATCATGTCAGAACATGATTTCTTGAACGGCCTAGCACCACGTGCTCGTGCGAGTTAAATTATATTTTTATTCATTTTAATTGTTTTCATTGAATGAGTCACTTTAGTATTGAAAACGATCCAAAAAAAACTTTGTCTCGCTTTTATTGTTTTAAAAAATATCACAGTATCTATTTATTTCATTTCATATAATCACGCGCTCAAAATGACATTTTTCTAGGTTTTATTTGCTGTAGTCATTAACTTATTGTTTTTTAAATCAGAGCTTCTGTAAATGAAATGGGACCGCGTAATAAAAGATGATTATTTTGAGATGCTCGTACAGATAAGAAAATTTGTATTTTTCACCTACGGATTTTTGTTGACGCCATAAATCTCATCCCCAAAACAACATCATGTTCTGACATGATAATAAAATATTAGAATAAATCATAAAAAAAGAAATACAACTTTATAGTAGCTTAATTTGAGACATGATTGGTTGTAATATCAGTTATTATTATATTGTTATGATTATTATCAATCTGAAATACAGATTTTTTTATTTGTTTGTACAAAATCTCAAAAGTGCGATATCATCTATAACCAACAATCCCAATTATATTCTAATTATTATGTTTAAATTATTTTTTATAAAATTACACCTTAGAGATAAGGTTTCCATTTCGTCAGGAATAAGTTTTCAAAAATTATATTTATTCATATATATAATTATCCATATATACATATTATTCGTATTCTTAAATTATTCTAAAAATTCTAAATTCTCATAAATAAAAACATTTGACAAAATCAGAAATAAAGCAAGAAATTTATAATTTTCTTTTAAACAGAGTTTCCATCGTTATTTCAGGCTTAGCTTTTATTTTTCAATTATAATTTCTTTTAGTCTCTGAAGATAAATTAAATCGAGACTAAATTCTTATTGTTGGAAAAGAATATTGTCTTTATAACAATTTTTTATATGGATCAGATGTTCTTAAAATTTATGAACTTATCCCGAGAGATATTTGTATTTCCTTGAAATTTCAACATTCACAAAGAAAAGGCGACATTTCTATTTTTTTTTCGATTATTCATTAATCTTTAGAGGCAATGCGACAAAATGGCTTTCACAATAATTTTAACATTTACGAAATAGTATACCCATTTCTTAACTTTCGCATACCATGTTTAATCTTGTGATTTATGAAAACAAGAGCTGAGGAGCATTCGATTTTTTAAATTTTAAAATGATATTTCTGACACTTTTATTCTTAGATAAAATGCACAGATGAATAAAATTCGAGATTCCAAAAGCAATTATTTTTCAGCCAAGAAGAATTATTTGATCAATAAAGGAATATATTGTTGTGAAGCTCAAATAATTTTTCGACCTTGGCGAGAATATGACCATATCATCATTTTTTAAAAGCAATTACTAAAACGTGCCTTAAACTAAGCAATTATGAATTACCGGTTATTATTATTTTCTGTATTAGATATTTTATGAATTTGAAATTGACAGCTGATTTGCTTAAATTTAATTATTACTATTATTTTCTTTGCTGTTCATAGTTATTTCTATATCTGATTTACTATTATTTTCTTTAATGTTTACTGTTATTTCTGCATCTGATTTACTATTATTTTCTTTAACGTTACTGTTATTTCTGCATCTGATTTAATATTATTTTCTTTAATGTTTACTGTTATTTCTGTATCTGCTTTACTATTACTTCCTTTAATGTTTAGAACTGTTATTTCTGCATCTGATTTAATATTATTTTCTTTAATGTTTACTGTTATTTCTGTATCTGATTTACTGTTATTTTCTTTATCAAATATTTTATTAATTCGAAACCAGCTATTGATGGGCTTACATTCAATGAGGCTCTGTGTACCACAATTTCAAAACACATCTTTCGCTCTATTTTAAATAAAAAATATTGATACTAATGAACTTATATAATTAAATTAATTTTCTAAATCTGAAGAACCAGTTATCCAATCTTGGCCCGTCTATGTTCATCTATTCAAGACTACCACTACCGCCCATCAAATTCTAGATATATATAAAAACTTAAGACCGGTTAGTTTGGAGATGGCTTTCGAAGAATCCAATAATCCCGACAATTCCTCCAAAGCCACAATCACTACCTTGATATCGCAAATTCTTATATAGCATTCGAATTTATAATTCATATTGTTACAAGCGGGCGAACTCTCGCCGAAGGTAAAAACGTTGGCGGGGCTTCACAAGGTGCTCCACGCCAGCCGAGTTGACTTGGCGGGAGGAATACTCTGGTAACCCCGCGACAATTCTGGCTGCGCCGAGGTTTTTCTCCCTGATTACGGAAGCCTCTCTTTGCTTTCGCCCGACTATATAAGAGGCGGGTTGCTGCTTCCTGCGGTGGATCTCTCTCGAGGAAGAGAAGCGGTTTGCTGGACTAGCGGGTTTTCACTTGTTATTAGTGAGCTGTGTTTTGCATTTGCTGTTAACGCTGTATTATTGAGCCCGCTGTGATTGACTGTTGCTGTGCTATACTATAGCTGTTTTGCAAACCGTGTTTATTGTGCGTAAGACTTGCATTTACGCTGTAAGTGACTGATTTTTGCTGGATTGTGTTTTCTGAAGTTTTACTTTTTCAAGTCATTCTGTATATACCTGTAAATAGCTGTAAATAAATTTGTTTGTGCTGTCCTCAAATAAAGTCCATCAATCCGAACCCGCAATGCTAAAAACGTAACAATATTATTTCCAGAAAACTTGCGACCTCTAGATACTTCAACAATGATTTCCAACATCGACCTTTATCTCCGAGATATATAACAAAATAAACCCGAACAGAGTCCCCAGTCGAAACAAATGGAGCGATTTTAACGATTTCATTCGCCGTTTTGCTAATATCGCTACCGGCAAATCAGAAAGTTTCACGTTTATTGAAGTATTAGCTTTTACCCGCGATTTCGTACGGATGGAAAAGCACACAACTAACCTAAAAACAATTTATTTACAATGCGTACCTGAAATAAACCTAAGCAGCATATCAAGTCCATATTTCTTTAAAATCAAGTCAAGTCTATTTTATTTATCGGATGAGATAGAGATAGCCACAACAGAATTATACATATATTTTTAAACGTTTAATTATAATTAAAATACAGTTGTCGACAATTACAACACAATGCACATGCGTGGATTTTCAACGCCAATTGGGGAAATGCAAATGCGTGTTTTGTCTACTCGAGTTGAAGTAACGCAATACGGATTATAATTTTTTAATTTCTTTCATTCTGTTTCATTTTAATTCAAAATGAATCCAAATAATTGATTTATTAACCATAATTAATTTTAAATGCATCAAACACTAAGAAAATAGAGAGAAACGTTTGAAATAATCGGTGGAAAATATGTTAAGCCTAACCTCATTAGCGTGAGAAAGAAACAAACTGAAGTCTTATTCATTTGGTGGTGAGGAAATGAAGATTGTTTACGGGAAAGTCAATTTTTAACGAATAAAATATCAAGCATTCGATTGGCAGGAATAATTAGTAACCTATGCCCTGTTCTAGTCTGTAATCTATGTCTGTGCTAAATTTCATCCAATTTCATTCAGTTGTTCTGGCGTGATTGACCAACATCATCCATCCAAACTCTCACATTAAGGTTGTTGTTACTTATGGCACTTGCCATGGACAAGCCCCCTGCTGATACAGCAGCAGATTTAAGCCGAAAGGAGCGTCTCTTGTTTTTTGGAGTATCGCCAACTAGGGCCAAGAGTACGACTTTGCTACATTCTCACCACATTTGCTTACACAGCCCATTTTTAAAGAGGAGCACAGTCACACATCTCACAGATAGCACACAGAAGAACAACCATGCCTGAACCGGGTCTTGAACCCGGCACTCTCAGAACACGAGGTGCCAGAAAGTGTGTGCTATTTATAATAGCAGTATAGATTATAAACTTTATTTTGCATCTATATGAGCTTTAATCTTTATATCATCGCGAGAATATCGTAAAATGTCTATTGCAGATTTTGGAAACTATTTAAAGCATTATCTCTATTTAAAGTTTTAACTGTTTAAAGCGATTTATAAATCTGTTTTTATCATGTCAGAACTTGATGTTGGTTTTCTTATGAGGTTTGTGACGTCAACAAAAATCCGTAAGCTAAAAATAAAAAATTACTGTCTGCACGAGCATCTCAAAAAATCAGTTTTTAATGACGTGTTTTCATTTCATTTACAAAAGCTCTAAGGAAAAAAAATAAATTAATAACTACAGCAAATAAAACCATGAAATAAATAGGAAATGTGATATTTTTTTTAATAACTTACTGTCCCGATATAAAATTTCTTATCATATTTTGAAATCTAAAAGTACTTCGTTGAGAAAGATTAATTATGAAATTATACATTCGAAATTTAATTGAAAATGAAGCTTTATTCCAGGCAAACCAGTTGATCATCAAATGCGGTTAGTTAAGCGTTAAAACAGAATCTCTTTCGTTTACACTGTCGTTAACTTGTAGCTATTCCTGGCATCAAGCCAACCGCAAAATGCATCATTTCCCTCGAGAATAATTATTTCTTAACTTTTCTGCCGTATCTACGTAACTTTGTGACATTAATGCAATATTTGTATGAGGATCACCATTCTTTATCGACGTCAATCTTATTTTCGACCTAGCCATTTCGACTGTGAAATTAACGATTCCTGAGCAGACGTGAGGAGACCACATTACAGATTGCTTTTCCGCGAGCCTTGGGCTTTCATGCTTTACAAGCGTTAACAATTGCAAACGGATCATATTATCTAGAACTCAGCCAATCTGAATTTTAAAAATCAAAATTCCAATACAGGCATTTTTAAAAAGAATTTTTATTGCCTAGGAATTTAAACAGCTTTCTATTAATTTTTTAAATAAATCATCACACAACAGTTATTCTTCAGAATTATCAAATTTATCACAACTGTTTATATGCAATTCTTCTTTTTCTTTGAAATTAGTAATTTAGAAACTTTTAAAAGCATTGCAAATGTCTTTGATGAACTTCCAAACATCACGTTTGCGCATGACCTTTTAACTAATTTTCTTTCCATCAACAATTGAAATGTATCAACTCCACTTTCTTCTTCTGGATTAATCAAATCTTTTACATAACTTCATCTATTTAATGAATTTAATCAAATTAGTTTCACGTGCTTTGCATGCCATATTATACTCTTTGTAAAATAAAACATAATTAAATCTTTCCCCTGGAATCTATCAAAGACCATTCATTAAGACTATGATTTATATGCATTAATGATGTGTTAACTATTTATTTAGATAAAAGGTAAAAACAATGCAGTGTGTTTTTCTGTAATCAACTTTATTTTACAATAAATCTTTTTACAATTTTAAATAAAAAAAAATTTTAAATTATAAATCAAAGTAAGCTTTTTTAAAAAAAAATTTAAATGAAGAAATCAAGTTTTTTCTCTTTTTAATCACAATTTTTTAGACGTGTTGGTGCATCATTACTTCATCCATTTTATATTTTAAAATAATATTTATTTATATGCACTTAATCCATCAATGCTTAAAAAAGAAATTTAATTGCTGAATATAATACAATTTTATTTTAAAATTTAAAATGAGTCATTAAATAGTTCAAGTAACAAATTATCAATGGAAATTACAGAACTGAAAAAAGTATCAGAACAATTTCGTGTAATCGTAGGATTTACATTTCATCATGTGCAATTATTACTTATAGTTGTTACTTATTGCACTTGCCATCGACAAATCCCATTAATACAACAGCAGATTTTAAGCCAGAGGTATGCGTCTCTTGTTTTAAAAGTAGCGCCATCTAGGGCCAAGAGTACGACTTAGCTACTCACATGACACAACTCTTTTTAAGGAGCGGACTTCCTTCATGCAAATTCATTCATTCATCCACAGATCGTAATTTAGACCGGTAATAGAGAACGATCACCTCTGACCCTGTACCCCCAATGGTATTACTCTCGATATGGAAGACTTTGCAACCAGGAGAAGATTTAACGAGCGCCCGCCGCCACAAAGTAGGGGAATCTTTTGACCGGTGAGCTTCGAACTCGCAACCTAAGTACTACGAGTCCAACGCTCTACCAACCAGACTATCCCGGCTCGCAGTTATTAGTTACTTCCTATAATGCACAGTGCATTCTCAGAACACATGTCCCCCCGCCCTTTTCACTTTCTATTATGCTAAAAATATAGAAGACATATTAGAATCATGAAAAAAAAAATTAACTCGATATTTTGAGGAATTTCTCCGTTTAAAACCATTCGGAATTTTCAAAACCTGTTGTATTTGTGTCTCAAAAATTCTTTTATCTCGAACAGATGAAGTTAGATCATTAAACGCGCGACTAAACTTGAAGATTTCTTTCAAAATTTGAATAAAATCCGCTGACAGGAAGTCTTTCTGTCTGGCTTGTTCAGTTACGAATAAAAAGCAAAGAGGTAAACAAAATTTAGCATGCTGGTTTATGATCTATGGTATAGATGTTTATCAAATTTTGAGCAAAATTTGTCCAAAAGTTGATCTCCCGCAACTCATGAACAGAATGAGTTAAATCAAAGAAAGGTTTAATATGTTATCTTGTAACTGTAACTGTTGTTACAGATCAAGTTTTGGCTTAATCTGGTTGGCAAAAAAAATCTTTCATATATATATCTGTCCAATAATTTCAGTAAAAATGTTATATTCACGTCAAATAACTATATTTCGTAAATAATGTGCTTCAATCTAATGCAAGCCATTTTAAAGCCTAATTCAATGTCCACGATCCTATGCAGTGGAAGAGGAATAAAATATCAATTGAAAACTGTGTGAAAAAGATTCAGGGAAACCACTCTACTCATTTTTGTTTACAATGATTTAATTTTTAATTTTTATAACTAAATGCTGAAAACATATTGTACCGCGCTTCAGAATTCGTGTATATTGGGAATTGATTAAACAATCTCTCGAAAATTACAAGACGTTTATTCGTAGAAATCTCTAGAAGATGTAGGAAATTACAGCAGTTACGAGTCACAATTCACAACTCCAATTCAGCTAATAAAACAGGAAACAGCTTCCAAACACAGAGGCCTCCAATACCATTGGACTAACACTCCAGGCTTCACTACTCTCTAACTATCATGTTCAATTGAGCTGTGGTATTTATACCTGACTTGGCATAAAAATTTTGGACACTCGCCAAGGTTCTGGAAGGTTCTAGTCTGTCTCTCCTAGTAATGGTCCTAGAGTTTAAGGCATGGAATTTTCCAGAACTATCTATTTTTCGCCAAATGTCTCCAAGATTTTTGCCCAAAGGTCACCAAGTCGTCAAATAACTAGAAATGCCGTTTTTACGTAAAAAAACGCCTAAATTAACGATTTTCTCTCCAAAATCTAAGTACGTCAGATCTATCTCAGATATTTCAAGACGAATACAAATATTTGCCGAAATATTTACAAAGATTGGAATAATATTTATTTTTAATTATATTATTTTATTTCCTGATTTCGGAAAAGGCAGCCACCAATTTTCATACAAAAAGGTTTTTTATCAAAAACCATTGTCACTGAATTTTTTAGACCTGGAAAAAATTTACTAGCATTAGACAAACGGATTTTAGGTAGTACTTGTACTTAACACAGAGAATTCACTCGCCATATTAACTGTATATCGAATAACTAAGGCTCTATGTAACTGAGGTATTATGATTTACGACCTTTGGTGATGAATGTTTAAATAAAAACTTCGTTTATCCTCACTATTAAAAGACCTATAAAGACATATAAAAGAGAAAGAATTCATTTCTTTCTAATTTCAAAGAAGAATATAAATTATTCCCAAACGATTCGAGGGATCAACCTTTGTTAACAAAAGTTTAATGTGAATTGTTATATATGTTATATGTTTTTATTTCTTTTCCTTATTACATTTATTCTTAGGAAATTTAGAGAGAACGATAAAATATGGTTAGTATATAATAAAGTAATATATTAAGTAGTACTTTATTGGGTTCTTTTTCGTTAGCCGGGCGCAAGCAAAAAATATCCAAAGAAATTTGGCGGAATTCTACATTATTTGGCGTTTTTTTGCTTGCGGCCGGCTAACAGAAAATTACCCTTTATTGGAATTTGTTGGTATTATATAAAGGTTGTTTTAAATTCATAACAAATGCATAGTGATGAATATAATTTTTAAAAAGGATTGTTCATTAAACCAATTGTGTTACTAAAACATTTTGTTTTTGTGCAATTCATAGACTGGTACATTTTGAGGCATTTTATAAATAAATACATTATTGTTAGGGCGAACAACTTCAAAAATAAGTATATTATTGCAATTTCAATAAAGTTATTTTAATATTACAAAAATATTACAAACCTTTATTTTTTTTAATTATTCCCTTATAAAAAATAGGCCGCAATAAGACCAATTTTTCCATGAAAACTAATGCATATAATTAGTTTATTAATTTAGAATAGATAATATATCATCCATAAAGTGACGGTTGGTTCTTCAAACCATAATTGTATTCAGTTACGAGAGTTCAGTTTAAATAAAGATTAAAATGAAATCTGATATTCATATTTCAATGTATCATATCAGAACATCATTTCTTGAACGCCTAAGCACCGCGTGCTCGTGCAAGTGAAATTATATTTTCATTCATTTTAATTGTTTCATTACAGTAATCACTTTAGTATTGCCAACGATCCAAAAAAAATTTTCTCGCATTGATTAATTTCGTATTTGTTTCATTTCATATAATAACGTGCACAAAATGGCATTTTCTAGGTTTTATTTGCTGTAGACATAAACTAATTTTTTTTAAATCAGAGATTTTGTAAATGCGATGGCAACGCGTTATTAAAAGCTAATTTTTTGAGATGATCGTGCAGATAATATAATTTCACCTAAAGATTTTTGTTAACGCCAAAAAAACATGTTCTGAAATGATTAAAACACACACACACAGTTTTCTCGAATCATTAAGTTAAATTGATTTTTTTATTATCTATTTTTTCCATTCGTAACTTTTTCATTCATGTTTAATATTTCATGTTGAGTAATTTGTCATAATTAGATGATTTCTGCAATTAACATATTAGCATTTGGGTATTGAAAGAACGTTTCACATCTGTAATCCTTATCCCACCTAATAATAATAAAAAAATCTGTGAACTATAGAGCGATTATCTAGATATATTTCAACGGAGATTTTAAAAAAATTCTGAATATTTAACAAAAGTAATTAGCTTTTGAAACTAAAATAATCCGGAAGAATAAAATTAAACTCAATAACCAAATTTACTAATAAATTTTTCATATGAGAAACAATCAAAAAGGAAAAAACTATTCCGAAATGTTTATAATAATGATATTCCATATTTGGTTTTCCAAATATAAATTTACTTGATAACTACAAATGAAGATAAATAAAATTTAGTACATAGTTTTAACATCTCAAATATAGATTTATAATTGATTTAGAACGAAATCTATAGCGAGGGGGGGGGGTTAAGTCAGCATATAAACGCGGTAACTTAAAAGAGCAGGGATTCAAGTAAATGAAATTTGCTATATGGTTCTGTGGCTACAATTACAATTTTGTTTCCAATCGGTCGGGAAAAAGAAGCCCAATTTACCCATTGGATTTCCTAATGCTTGTTCAATAGCTTGTAATTAATTAACAGCTAGAGATCCCACATTGATAGGATCTTTCCGGAAAATTGTTTTCCGAATGAGCCTATTAACGAGTTTTCCGGAAATTTCAATTGTTAACCAATGGAAAGCGATTAATAACGCACAAGCACATTTATTAGTCGGTATAAGAAAAAGTTTTGGGAAGGCTACTTCCATTGATTTAGGTATCGTGTTCATATCCAAACATACTGGCTATAAATAAATTCGAAAAAATATTTTCAGGATTTAATCAAGTCTAAAATGGGGAGTTTAACCCACCAGGTGCTTATCATGCAATTTCCGAGGGTTGGCAATTAATTCATTTCCTTTGTATCTCTCCGTTTATCTCAGTTTAGAGAGTTCGTTTTTACGATTATAGATTTTTATTATACCATATTATTATAACGTAACATATAGTATCAGATAACCCTGTTTAAAAAAATATTTGAACTTATTTGTAAACATCGCATCTAAATAGAGATTTTTTAAAAATTACGCAGGCAGAGAATTCAAGAAATTTCATCCAAGGTTGATTATAATAAAGGTTTATTTTAAGCGACTGTGTATATTAAAAATGTTTGTATCTTTCTTATAAATAAAAAAAGGGATTAAAAGTCGAATATTATGCAAAGGCAATTGTTTGTGTTGGTCACATCAATCGTTACGAAATATTTTCGAAGCCATTAATGCGCGTTTGTTTTCTGCATATATGTGAAAAGTAGAATTTTCTAAATCTTTTATTGTTCTACTGTTGCTGTTGTTGTTTCTTATGGCACTTGCCATAGACAAGCTAGCTGAATTAGTTACCATTTAGGCTTAGTCAGCGTCTCTTGTTTTGTAGTAGCGCCAACTAGGGCCAAGAGCACGACTTTTGCTACTCACTCATCACATTCGCTTGCACATCCCCTTTTTACAGGGGGGGAGGTACATTTACACAACTTAACGATAAAACACAAAAGAACAACCATGATTGAACCCGGACATCTAGATCACGTCCAGGTACTACTGTTGTTGTTTCTTATGGAATTTGCCATGGACAAGCTCACTGAGGAAGTCAACGATTTAAGCCTAACAGCGTCTCTTGTTTTGGAGTAGCGCCAACTAGGGCCAACAGTAATAACTTTTGCCAATCAGTCGTCACAGTCGCTTGCACAGCCCCTTTTTACAGGGAGGTACATTCACATACTTTACAGAGAGAACGCAGAACAACCTTGCCCTAACCAAGACCAATTAACGAGCCTGGGGCATCCAGATCACAAGGAAGACACGCTACCCCTATGCCAGGTAGCCGGCTTAGTATAACTTGTTTCTCCATTTCGATGGGATGTGACATAAACTCAATTTGAAGGATTCTTTACAAGCAACAGAAGACGATAATGCTATTGTAACCAAGAAAAGTTACATGGGACAATTTATTTAATTATACCGAAACTAAATTTTAATCTTCCTTTCAAATTCTACACAAATTTCTTTAATAGTTAGGGGGGGGGGGTATTTATAGCTATTTGTAATCGGTGAATTATTTCGAAAAACGTTAATTAAATTTTTTTAATGTTCATAATTTAATTTAACAATCTAATTTTGCTCATCTTATTTACTACTCATAGATAACAAAAATCAAATGCCACTTTTAAAATGAGAAATAAAAGAGTATCACCTTTATTATTCAAATTTCCGAGAGAATAAGACAGGTGCAACTAATGGCGATATGGAAATTCAATTCCTGAATGATAAAAGGTTAAGCATTAGTTGAGTTTTCATTGTACATTTAGGTTCATCATTAAATTCAAAATTAGGGCCGTCACTTGGAAAGTATTCTATCAAAAAAATAGCAATAGAAATGAGAATTCGATAATGGCATTACTACAACTATTCAATATATTTTTAACTTATAAATGATTTTTTTTCCATAAACGAAGCGATGCACTTGAATATCTTGTTCCAGGGGCTCATAAAAAAACCCCAACAAAGAATTCTATTTGATTCACTTCATCGATTTCTATTTCTGAATTCGTAGCAATAAAAAACATTCGCACGTCCTTAAGCCTCAGAGGAGTTTTGCTGCCCTAGAAACGGTGACGTGAGCCAAAACATCGCTGTTGAATGAAAGCCCCAAAAGTATAAAGAATGAAGCCACCGAAGTGCTCCTGTTGTAGCTCCGAGATTTAATGATTCTTAGAAGCTACCAAAAACCAGCGCTTAAAAGAGAAACATAATCCAGCTTTTCAAAAATTGCCTTCTTGTTTATTTATGTCCCAAAACAAATCTAATCTTTTTTGCTACATAACCAATCTCCAAAGATGGCAAGTCATGTTATTGTGACTATCGATTGGCGATGTATACCTTCCTTGTTGCAACAACAATTTTTCTCACAGATATGCAAGCAAGACAAAATTGTGTTTAGTTGAAATCTTGATTACAAGTCGATCGATTGGTTTTTCCTTTGCAAGCTGAGCAAGAAAGCTGTAAAAATAGAACTTTCTTCATTTAATTATACAGCCTGGTGTAAAAATAGATTTTGAAATTTCCATCTTATACAATCAGCAATTATATGTCCACTAAAAACCTTGCGGGCAAGTTTCCTTTCCTATCTTATTTCATGATTTCACTAATGGTAGGAACTAGATTGATTAATAATGTGAACAGGCAAGAATGGGCTTTCTTGTTCCTGTCTAACTGGGCTATCGAAAAGAAAGGAACTTTTTCATCGTCTACTTAAATTAGGAGAAATTTATCTTCAATTTCTTTTTCAGATTCAATATCGGAAATAAGTATTTCGAAGTTTTAAATTTTAAATGGTCTCTAGAACACAATAGAGAGTTTTTCTTCCTTTGATAACTAAGGTTGACCCAAATAAAGAATTTGAACATTCCATCTTATAGAACTGATTTATCTGTTATCTAAAACTCTTGCAGAGAAGCTACTTATCTATCTAATTACATGATTATACTTGTCCAATGGGTGTAAAAAAGAGCTATGTGAAATTCATTACCAATGTGAACTGGCAAGATTGAACTAACCCTTCTTGTTCTTGACTTTTTGGGCTATAGACAAGAAAGGAACTTTTTCATCGTCAACTCAAATTAGAAAAAAATTGTCTTCAATTTCTATATCAGATTCAATATTTGAAATAGGTTTTTCGAGATTTTAAATATCCAGAAAATAAAGATTTGGATTGCCTTCTAGAACAGAGTAAAGAGTTCTTCATTTGATCACAGTTGACCCAAATAAAGAATTTACAAACTTCATCTTATAGATTTAATTTATCTGCTCTCTAAAACTCATGCCTATAAGTTAATACCTATCAAACTGCATGATTATACGTGTCCAATGGGTATAAAAATAGTTATGTAAAATTCTTTACCAATGTGAACTGGTAAGATTGAACTAGCCCTTGTTGTTCCTGACTTTTTGGGCTTTCGACAAGAAAGGGACTTTTTTTTAATCGTCAACTTAAATTAAAAGAAAATTATCTTAAATTTTTTTCATCAAACTCAGCATTTTAAAAAAAAAAATTAAATGGAATATTAATAATATAATTTCACTTTTTCATGTTACGATTTTAACTAGTGTTTAGTATATTATCAAAGTTATATTAATATCATATTATCAAAGTTATATTAAATATCATACCCAAAATTTACGTACAAATACTGAAAAAAAAAGAAAATTAGCTAAAATATTTTTTATAACAGAGTCTGCGAACAGAGCTTCAACTACATGCAGAATTTCCATATTCCGCTAATGACGTAGTCTTTTGCACGAGTACTAGAAAACATTATACAAAGAATAGATACATCAATGTCCAAACGACAGAGGGCTCGAAACAAAACCCTTGAGAGTCTGGGTACAAAACTAAAATGCAAAGAAAATGTCCTGCTAACATCATTTTTGTGGGGTCTTTCGGGAATACGATCTCGCTAAATGTCAGGTGCTGGATATATTCCAGAATGCCCGCCCAATCCCTGAAGTACCAAAATCAAAACCTGAGAAGTGACATCTGTTCAGCAGTCAATCCTTGTCTTAAACCGCTGGGAGCGTGAGGTTTCAAGGCATAAAAAACATATCGGTGAACAATGCGTTCGGTTACCGTGGAAGAATGAAGAGAACGGTTTTCGCATAAACATTTTATGCATTATATGAATCTGCATCTTGCATTTTCATTTGCATGCATGCATTTTGAAAATAGTGGGAATGTTTTCCCCAAAATCTTCATTTATATTCCCTAATAAATGTATTAATTCCCTCCCAATCCCCGAATAAAATTATTGACCTTGGGCAAGGCTATGAACGTAAAGAGCGCTCAGATTTATATTTTCAGAACCTCATTCATGTAGTTGTGTGCTTTGTAGCTTAGAACGCATGATATTGGCGAATAATGGTTACGAAACAGTAAGCTTTTGCGTGAGTGGGGCAATTTTTCACGATGAATCCCTATATTCATTTATCAAATTTTATTGTACTTTTATTGTACTCTTGTTATTGCTACACTCCATTCTAGTTTTTATCATTTCTTGAGCCAACGTCTTGGCACAGAGGTAGCGAGTATACCTCCTGATTTCGCCATCCCGGGTTCGAGTCCCAGTTAGGGTATGGTTGTTCTTCTGTATACAATTTGTGAGGTGAGAGAATGTCCCCCCCCCTGTTAAAAGGGGCTATGAAGAGTGTGTAGCTAAGTCGTACACTTAGCCCTAGTTGGAACTGCTTCAAAAGGCGTTCATTCGGCTTAAAATCGCTGCTGGCCGTCCGCGTGTTTGTCCAGGTAAGTGGCATTAGTAGCAACAACATCTATTGTTATTACTGTATATCATTCTAGTTTTTATCATTCCTTGTTATTACTGCACTCCATTCTAGTTTTATCATTTTTTGTTATGTTATATGCATTCGTATTTTGTCATTTGTTTTTTCTTTTCAAAATATTACTGTGTAATTTGTTTTTCTTTTTTTAATAATGTCCACCTCCATCTATATCAAACTGTAAAGCGGTCACATGAGCTTTAGAAACGGAAGTAACGTATGGTGTTAAGTAATCAGTGGTCTACTGTTAATATAAAAGTGCAAGAAATTTGAATATCTCTTTTGGATGATTTTGTCCCATTCGATCGGAAACAAAACTTGTAACAGAATTATCATTTCTAATTACAAGATGAAATAAAAAGTTTCATTAATTTAAATCAGTGCATTTTTTGAATTATAGCGTTTACATGCATGCTAAAGTGCAAACCGACAGATTATTTTCCAAAATTTTATCCAACCATACAATATTTTAAAATAATATTTTACACTTTGGTACAATACCTTATGATGAAGTTTTATACTTTGATACAGTAACTGGAATCAAAACTTCAAAATTTATAAGAGAAGCCCTTTCTTTTCATAGAAGAACAGAAGAACTTTTTATTAAATATACATTAATTATTATTCTTTTATTTCGATTGGAATAATTTTAATTCTAGTATTTTAAAAAATTCCTTTAGTCCTAATAAATAAAATTTACTTTTTGTCTTTAATTCCTTAAACATCAAAAATATCTGAAATTTCCAAAATTATTTAAGATTAACAACAAATAAACGAAAAAAATTTTTCAAGAAGGTTAAAAATTCTTCAACTTAATAAATATTTCTTTGGAAATCTTTCAAAGTAACTAGCAAACAGCATCAGCAAACCCGAAGTATTAACTTTTTAAGGCTTCTTAAAAGTGAGGTACCTCACTACAAAAACACTTTAAATATCTTTCATCATCTCATGACAAATATTTTCCTCTCGAAAGAAATAAAATCTCTTTTTTTCACAAGTATTCATCTTGAACGGACTTCAACAGCGATCTGCAAAAGTTATGATGATAATAAAAGACTTTTGACAAACGAACTCAATGCCGAACAATCAATAGATACTTCATCCCTGTTATCCTCATCCACTCTTTTCAATTTTCGCGCGAATACTTGAAGATCTCCCGAATTTTTCAAGATGGGTTCGCATTTATCCATTGTCTTAGACAAACAGGGATATTCACTTGTGAAAAAAGAAGACTGGATTTTTTTTCTCGGTGTTATTTGAATCTACATTTGTTTAATGTTAATCGTAAGCAATTGTACTTCTGTTCAGATGTATATATACACTGTTGTTATTTCTAATGGGACTTGTCATGGACAAACTCGTTGACTCAGTCAGGGATTTTAAGCCGACGGTGCGTCTCTTAATTTATTAGCGTCAACTAGGGCCAAAAGTGCGTCTTAACTACTCACACATCCCATTCGCTTAAACTTGGCATGTGTGTGCGTGCGTGAGTGCGCGCGCGCGCGCGTGTGTGTGTGTGAGAGAGAGAGTTCTCGTATGTGTGTGTGAGAGAGAAAGAGAGAGTTCGTGTGTGCGTGAGAGAGAGAGAGAGAGTTCTCATATGTGTGTGTGTGTGTGAGAGAGAGAGAGAGGGAGGGGAGAGGGAGTTTGCGTGTGTGTGAGAGAGAGAGAGAGAGAGTTCGTGTTTGTGTGTGTGTGTGCGCGCGCGCCGAGATATGCTTTCAAAAGTCATAAGAAAAGAAACAGTTAAGCTCTAACAGTTATGGTTACTTTGAAAAAATTTCAAAATTTTCATAGCTCCAATTTCTTTAATATATTCACCATAGTAAAAAACATTAAATATTGTTGGAACTGTATCTGTAGCACGAAAATCACCAGCACTACAAACTACTACCGCCATTGTATATTCGCTTGAAAATAAATTTTTGATATTTTTAGATAATGTTTTATGTATTATTTTATATTATTGAAAATAATAAATTTTTAATTTAAAAAATGTTATCATTTTTTTTTAAATTTTCTATTGAAAACAATAGAATTTTTAAATTAAATATTTTTAAGTGAAAGCAAAATACATCTATTTTACATAACTTGAGTACTTAGTATATGTTCCTTATTTTATACAATTTATCTGCATGTAAGTCAACTAGAAAAAAAAACTTTTAAATATCGATTGACATTGGCACTTATTGTCTTTGAGAGTTAAGTAAAGCATTTTAAGTTGAATTGTCTATTAGATTTTTTTTCTCTAATGCTTCAACAAATAAAAATAATTCATAGTTTCTCAATTGTGTCTGGAACAATTTTAAAGAAAGATGGGATATTTTCTTCATATTTCTTTAAATTACCGTTTTAATTAAATCTCAGGAGGGAAAAAACGAATCCACGACCACATTCTAAAGAAAGCTTCCACCTTCATTGGAAAGGAGATGTAATTACAATGGCAGAAAATTTACGAATTTTAAAGAGAAAAAAAACTAAAACGATGTTTAACTAAACCTTTGTGTAGTTTAAAATAAGTAATTTATCATTATATTGGTTACCAATGACCCGGTATTGGTATAAAATGCCATATAAGTGTAAACGAATTGTATAAGTATAAACGTCATACCCCGGCTTTCTGGCGCAGAGGCAGCGCGTCTTCCTCATGTTCTGGTACTCCCGGGTTCGAATCCCAGTTTGGTCATGGTTGTTCTTCTGTATGCTATCTGTGAGATGTGTGGCTGTGCCCCCCTGTAAAAAGGGGCTGTGCAAGCAAACGTGGTGAGTGTGTAGCTAAGTCGTACTCTTAGGCCTAGTTAGCGCTGCTTCAAATAACAAGAGACGCTCCTTTCGGATTAAATCTCCCGCTACTGTATCAGCGGGAGGCTTGTCCATAGCGAGTGCCATTAGATAACAACAACAGAAAAGTCCTATATGTGTATAAATGATAAATTTATAAACGATGCTTTACACCATTTACCAGTTTTTATAGCATAGAAATATTTTTTACTACAGGATTTAATATTCTTTTCACAAAATAAAATCCTCAAAATCAATCATAAAAACAAGTTTTGGAAACCAATATTCTGAACTTTCCGTGCTGGAACAGACAAACCCGAGACAGCTGTTGCGCATTGAACGCTCCTGCTCATTCTCAATTTAATCGTGACCCCCTCCTCTGATGTAAAATCGATCCCATGCCCCCCCCCCCCTCAAACAAGCGTGTTGCACGTGCTTTCGACCATTCCTAGTGACGTCATCCACTGAGATGAGTCTCAATGCAAGGAAAGCGTTTCCAGGTATAGGTTCAAATGTTTGTACTAATTATCCTCTCTTTAACGCATTACCAAAAGAAATTTGTACCCAGCACGGGTTTATTCCGCTTTGAAAAGTGGTTTATCGAATTTCTACAGACGGAAATGCCATACTTCGCCTCTTATCGGCGTTAATTTCTTTTTTTAATATGAATTCAAAAGATAAATATTCTGAATGGGATCTATAGAAGAAAATCGGCTGAATGAAGTTCGCATTAGAAATTTCTTCAGTTACCACCTTACACATTACATGCCATTTAAAAAGATGGTCGGTGAATTCTATTAGACAGTTTTGTGAATTATTCACTTATGAATATGAAATTTTTTATGCTTATGCATTAAAATATAAATACGTCAAATTCCTAAAAAATATTTTGTTAAAATAAAATTTATTATTTTTTAAAAATTACATTATGCACAATCAAAAACGGCGAGCACAACTCAAAACGCCTCAAAACGTAATGACGAAAAGCTGAAGTATAAAAAAATAGAGGGAAATCATTATCCCTGGTCTTATATACCGCTAAGATTTTGATAGGGAAAATATTTTTTCACAGTGCTTATACAATGAGATTTCGATGGGGATTCCCATAACACATGCCTAACAGGCAAGGGAAACGCAGGGAACTTTTTTAACGAATGTGTTTGGCTGGACAATTTTCATCTCTCACACGGAGTGTGGGATCCGGTTGTCTTTCAGCCGATTCAACAGCTTTACACAGCTTCTGTTGAATTAGTTAACTAGAACAAGTGGAATGGATCAGGAAATAAGGGAATATTTCAGAATGAAGTTATTATGCGCTAAATTAAATTTAAAATTAAGAAATTAATTTGGTTCTAAATTGAGAATTTAAAATATCAATACACACAAACACACACACACACACACACACACACACACACACACA
>JAOUZG010038069.1:9751501-9768123 GCA_026289955.1 Argiope argentata | reverse complement strand
GGAGGAATGAATGAAATGTGTGAATGAAGTCCAACACGTAAAAGGAGTTGTGACGTGTGTGTAGTTAAATCGTACTCCTGGCCCTAGATGGCGCTACTAGGAAATAAAAGATGCTCAGTCAGTTTAAATAGCTAACAGGCTTGTCAGTGGGTTTGAAAAGTGCCACTGGTAAAAATAAATCAAAATAGGTTTGGTATGACATCACACGTGCTTTGCTTATCCAAATATATAATATAGAATATTTTTCAAAAAATTATTGAGCGTATATTTATTATTAGTCAATAGTTTTAATACACATCTAAAGTAGAATTAATATACCTAAAATATTTCTCATATTTTTAAAATAACTTTTTCCAACAAAGGCAAAAACATATTTAGTAAGTTTTAAAATTTATTTATAAATATGAAATAAATAAGAAAATATTATTTGGTTTTTGCCATTCGAAAACATTTTGGGTTGCCCTTCCAACCATTTTTACTCCGCATAATTGAAATAACAAGCAAAAAATGTTTATTTGTTTATTTTCATTCACAAAAAAAATCATTTTTTTTCCTTGTTTGTAAAATATATCAACATTTAATCATGAATATAATAAATTTTATGATTTTTGACAACTGGTTTTTTAGTAACCATCAGCAAACATTTTATATTCAGAGGATCCATAGCAGCTTCGATAGTAGATGAAATCCTAACAACAAATTACTGTTAGTTTAAAAGAATGAAATTTAGGGAAATCTTTCTTCTTGGCATAGTATCTATTGATTAAACTTTCACGATCATCAAATAAAGTATGTGTGAAAAAAATGATTTCAAATGAGGAAAGCTTTATTAATAATCTCTATTGTTTGCTCAATTCAGAATGTAAGCATATTAACCCTCATGCATTGTATCGTAGAGGCTCCGTATGTCCTTTTGTGGGATGGGATTTTATACCTAATGCACTTGATCAACCAAATCAGTAACGGTTCATATTGATTGTAAGTGAAGTTGGATTTGTTGTTTAATAATGCTCCATATATGTTGAAAGGCCTTCATCTTGGCACAGGGGTACTGCGTCTTCCTAATGATTTGGGCATCCGTGGGTCGAGTTTCTGTTCTGGTATGATCGTTCTGCCTGTGAATGACCCCCCGCCCATTAAAAAAGAGACTGTGCTAGCGAATGTGATATGTAAGCAACTAAGTTGTACGATTGACCCTAGTTGGCGCTACTGAAAACAAAAGATGCACCGTCGGCTTAAAATCGCTGGCTGCGTCAACTAGCTTGTCCAAGGCAAGTGCCATTAGGCAACAGCAACATATTAAAAGGGGGGAAGAACTGGAAATGAAAGGTGAAAACAACATATGGTTGGTGTAGTTGATCATTTTAATTGATGGCAGCAGTAGGGAGACAAAAATTATACTATTCGAAAATCCATTCTCGAAAGAAAACTGACATCACAAGCGTTCAGTCATTAGCTTAAGTGGGAAATATTGTGTCAAGGATAACCCTGAGAGTGTTTGCGATATCATCAATTTCAATAAACAGTATTTTTTAAGCGAGCCGATATACCACCAAAATCCCTTCATTAGACGAATCCATTTCTTAATGTTAAAAATTTAATTTTTCATTCTCATGTAATTTCATCCTTTATTTTGTTTCATCACATGTATTTTCATTAGTTCATAAATATAAATGACTTAAAAATAGCGAAGCCGTATTAAACATTTCGTGTAAAAACTACATATTTTATGACTAAATATTAATTATTATATTAAATTTATTCTTAAATAGGAAATATATTACCATCGTATTATTAAGTAAAAGGTTATTTGGTTTTTTCTACTCAATACCAATTGATATTTCAATGTCATGAACCTAATAACTCACAAATTTATTATGATGGTTTTATGATTACTCAAATAATAATCTATGAGGTGATTAAAGAATAAAAGTTCAATAGTTCAGCATTAATAATAAGTTCCTTCTTATCATATTGTATTGGTAGATAGATGTATTGGTAATTAGCCCCATAGATGATCTGAAAAGTTGTGATTGTTTATTATAAAAAAAATTAAATACTTTCACGTCACACGTTTAAAATCCTTGTCATATGAAAAGATCTTAAATACGGATTAGACGTGTTAAGCTAAGTTTTATTAATTTTTAATCCTTGATGTTATTAGACATTTTTGAAGAAAAATACCAACAGGAAGGCATAAATTAATTGCAAATTCATTGCGGTTCAAATCACTGTTTTGGAATCTGAAAAAAGGCATGCTTTGTTTTGAAAATATTTAAATTAAATCCAAACTTAATTACAGAGATGACTTAAGACTTTTTTTTACTTTATATGCATTGATGTCAGCTGAATGAGAAATGAAATTTTTTAATTTTCTTATGCTTTATTTATGTTTATAAATCTTCAAATTTCATTCAATTAGCTTTTTGCTGTCCTTAATGATATCAGCAGCTTAATTTATATCACTCATGCCAGGAAACAAATTCTGAAAGAATAATATTTCTCTCTTAGTATACCTTAATAAGGATGACCGCATTTCTTGTTTGACGATTTTATTAGATGGCCTAATCTTGGGATGAAAGCAATGTCAAAGTTTGAATACATTTGAGAACTGAAATATTTTTAAATTTTCTTCAACATTATCAATTTATAATTGAAAATTCTAAATGCTGTTAAATTAACCTTTTTTGGGGGAAAATTATTAAGAATAATAAAAAAAATAATTTCTATTTTAAAAAAATATATTTCTGTTCTGTTTACTAATGCTAGTTCGCTTCATTTTCTATTCATTAATTTAATGTTAATAATAAACCATCAGTATTCGTGAAATTTATTATTTTCATACAATTTCTTTCAAATTGTAATAAAATAAACTTATTATTCTTTTTTATGATGTATCAATATTGCATTTAGATAGATAGTTAGTCCCGTCTACAAAATTGTAATATCAGTTTTTATTAAAAAGATCTCCTATAAGTCTCTGTACCTACTTGGGACAAATTGGGGAAAAGAAAATTTCCTTTTTATTTTTAGCGTATTTGATATATTTTATTATAATAAATTTAAGTATGATTAAAAATGCATTGCTAATTACTGTCAATGATAAATATTGACATTAATTACTTTGCTAAAATTATATATTTTGCCAATCCTGCTTTTAACAAATCCAGAGAGTTTTTATAATGTAGAATATTTATATTTAGAAATATAATATGCAGCTTTGATAATTTTCCTTAAACAATCCTAATAATTTGTGAATAAAATTAACTTGGGAATACAAATTTATATCAGCAAACTGGTTCCGTAGATCGGATGATTAATAGTTGGTAGGTTGGGATAGCCTGATTGGGGCTGCGAGTTCGAACCTGGTCGCAAAGTTCTCCATGTCGAGAGTTATACTACTGGGGCTACTGAGTCATAGGTGGTCGTTATTCGGGTGCTCACGTGGCCATGCCCTCAGACGCTACTGCACCCCTCCTTCCGTTGCAAAGCAGAGGGATGAGACTCTTTGTAACTTCGTAATGAAATAGATGTAAACAATAAACGATTTTCCGGAACAGTTATTTAATTATTTTCTATGTTTTACACATTTCACACACAAAAAAAACCGAAATACGGCATTCAATTAGAATACATTTTAATAATGACCCCCAAGAATGATAATGAAAAATATACCTTGACGTTAATAACCGCCATCTATTGTATCAGAAGGGAAAAGAATAGAATTATTTACCAATTACATCTTTAATTTTGGAATTATTTCCAATCCTCCGTTGGATATGAAATTGAATGCACATCTATAGTTTGCGCATTGAAATCATATTACAGATTTTATTTATCTAGCTCTATGCATTTTTAGATTTCCGCACTCACGGGCATTCGGACGGTACTATTCACGCATATCTGTATTTTTTTTTTCAATATTATTTCCTGAAATTCAAGCCCTGTTTGTCGCCCTTTTTAATTATTGTTTGCACCGGAATAAACACAAGGATAGACATCCAATTTTTTTTATGTCTTTAGCATAAAAATATTTTCCCCTTTGTTCCTTCTCAAATTTCGGAATTCAATGGTTTATTATTTTGGACCACACAGAAAATTCTATTATGTATACTTATTCAATTTTGACTTACCGTATTTACATTCTTCAAGCAATTGGGCTTGGTTCCAAAAGATTTTATTTCTCTTTCAAATTCTGAAGGAGCAAAAACGTAACGATTCATCAAACTCTAAAGGCCGAATTTTTGAAAGATTATAAAACTTTAGCATAGTTCTTTTCGTCATTTCATATAAATTCCCAGTAAAAACTTATAATGACAAAAATAATATTTAAGAAAAAATTTTGAAAAAGTAAATCTTTCCAAACTTTTGAATTGCCTCAATGTACTGAATACCATTTTTTTAAAAAAGAATTTTTCTGAATATAATGAATAACATTGAAAGAATTTAATCAATAGCATTCTATTCAATAGTTAGTGAATTGATGTACAGAATTCTAATAAACTAAATAGGGTATTTTTCCGCAAGCTGTCCGGTTAGCGGAAAAGTAATACTTATCAAAAAAATCGTCAAAGAAATTTAGCGGAATTCTAAATTACTTGGCGAATTTTTTGTTTTAACCCTTTTATTACCGACCTGGCCCAAATAATAGCACAAATTTTATACTAGATTGTCGTTTTCTTTTTCAAAAGAAAAGTTCAAGCTGTAAAGCGAGAATATCTCTGTTGATAACTAGTTTTACATCCTCCTTTCATCGTTTGAAACAGACACTGGCTCACCAGGATCGAATTTACAAGGCCGGTTGGGCCGGATCAGTAGTCAAAGGGTTAAAATAAGGTTATAAGGAAGGGAGGAAGGATTATAAGAAATTTGGCGAGATTCTACAATATTTGGAGATTTTTTGCTGCCACCCGGCTAACGGAAATTATACGAGGAGATTCTCATATAATAAATAATATTATGCTTTTTGAAAACTCCTTTCTTTTATAAACTGTTTAATGTTAAAAAAATTAAAACTCTATAATCAGAAATAAAACTATATTGAGGAATTTAATGAGATAAGCATTAAAAAATATCCCAATTTTCAAAAATTATTATTAGACTAAAAAATATATGAAATCTCACAAATTTATTTTTCCGCGGTCGAAAACTCTACGTAATAAATTCACGATGGCAACAATCTGAAACGCAATTATCTCCAAACATAGTGAACGACATGTCAATGTACTTTTAATGAACATCAATGGCAACAAGTTTCTTAATTGGATTAGCACTGAAAAGGTATTTCTTATAATCGTATTCGAAAAAACTGAGTATAAAACATAAATAAGAAACGAATGTGGGGTTATTTTTTCCGATTAATGCTAATTAAACTTCACAAATCGTATTTTTTAACAGTTGGAAGTTCATTAAAAAATAAATCATTTACGTCACTTTTGTTTCTCTTAATTAATAATTTATTTCATTAATAAATGCCAGTGTTATGTTGTTTTAATTTGATAGTCCCAAGTATCCACTAGCACAGGGAAAATTAAAAGAATTCTCATTGTTTTAGCTTTTGAAGAGCCATGAATAGTTTGTTTAAATTCTCGAAGGATTGTCTTATAAAACATGTTTATCATATTCGCATCTAATTTTAGCATTCACATGGATGTTTCTTAAATCTACCTCTGCCAATTTCAGATTATTTATTAATTACATATTTTTATTCTCTTTTTTTGTAAAGATGAAATTTTGTTATCTATTTTATTCCCTGGTATGATAGACTTTTCAAATTTTGCACAATTATGTGTTGTAGATGACAATATACCATTTTAATAATGTCAATGCTTAGTTATTAATATATAGATTCATTTCATTAAATTATTGTTACCAGCGCAGGAGCCCATAGAAAATTTGTATAAAAAGAACATTTAAAATTGTGACTTATTAATTAAAGAATTAAAACTAGAAAATTATTAAAAATAAGATCTCCGTTTTATTACGCAATTATGAAAATACCTTTTAAAAATCTTTTTAACAGATTTTTTCTTTAATATTGTGTTGGCATATTGAAATTAAATTCAAAAACTTTCATACTTTTATATATTTTATTTATTTGTGAAATTCAACATACCTTTTTGACAACAATAATATTTAAAATAGGTGAAGACGCGGTCTGGTAGCAATGTCAGGTTTACACTCGGCCAATTATAACCAGTCAAGTGGGAAGCGCATGCGTAGAAAGGGATTGATTTATGTTTGCCATAATTTCATAAGGCAGATTCGTACATTCCATGCTTGGCTATAAATTGTCATTTATGCCTCCATGAATTGTTCTTTTTTTTACTAGGTATCTTATTAAAATGATGGATATTTACTCAAAAAAAAACATGATAAAATAAAAAATATAAATATAACAAAATTTGGAAAAGTTAAATAAAGAAATGGGAAATATTTTTTGATGGCACAACCTCGCCTAAGACAGAACAAAGAGTAAAGAATAATGCAATTAATCTGCGATAAGTGATGAATTTTTTCACGCCGAAAACAGCCCGTCCAATTCTACAAACGCATGCGCTGAAAGGGAAAATAGAATATAGAGGCTTGTATTTGTCCCGTACATGTTATCGACCGAACAATATTTTTCAGCCTTTCTACGTATGTGCTACCTACTTGCAGACTGTCGGCTCTCTGGCTCAGAGGTAGCGCGTCTTCCTCATGTTCTGGGAGTCCCGGGTTCGAGCTCCGGTTCGGGCATACATAGGGGGTGTGATTGTACCCCCCCCCACTTATCACTTAAAAAATAAATTTCACTTATCATTACCGAAATTTGGTGATTTTGTAAGAAACTAATTTATAAAAATTAAATTAAAAATTAAAGCGTTTTCAAAACTATCCTTCAAATATCAGCAGCGTAGAGTAAACTGCAAACTGAAATTTTAATCATGTCAGAAGATGATATTGCTTTTGGGATGAGGTTTTTGGAGTCAACAAAAATCCGTAGGCGAAAAATTGAAATTTTTTTATCTGCATGATCATCTCAAAAAATCAGCTTTTAATAAGATGTAGCCATAGCAATTGCAAAACCTCTGATTAAAAATATAAGCTAATGACTACAGTGAATAAAACATAGAAAAATATCATTTTGAGCACGTGATTATATGAAATGAAATAAATAGGAAATGGGATATTTTTTTATACAATAAATGTGAGACAAAGTTTTTTGGATCATTTGCAGTACTAAAGTGACTCATTCAAAGAAACAATTAAGATGAATAAAAATATTATTAAACTTCGACGTGCACGTGGTACTTGGCCGTTCAAGAAATGATGTTCTGATATGATACACTGAAATATGGATAGCAGAATTCATTTTTATCTTTATTTTCTAATAAACCTATAAGCCTCAAAAACAATAAACTGTCAATTTTCTACAAATGCATTTTGTGGTTTCAAAAACCTCTGACCAAAACAACATCATTCTCATACATGATAAAAATAATGTACATTTTGAGCTTTCAACTGCAAAGAATCGTTAATTTTTATTCATTATAAAAATATTACCGATCACCAACAATGAAATCATCGCTAGTTAATCTCACATTAAAATTATCTTTATAGAGATCTTTATTTAGCTAAATGTAAATCTTGTTATTTGTATCATTCCAAAAAAAATTTAATCTATAAATTTTTTAAGCTGTGATATTGGATGGCTTCGTTCTCTAAAAAAGTTCTTTTGTTCATTTTCGAAAGCAATTTATTTGACAGAATACGCTTCAATAATACCAAAGTTATTTCGAATTTTTTCTTTATTTCGTTCTTTTTCCTGACACCACAAGTTTTTTTTAGATCATTATCTAGTTCAAACACAAAATTAAAGTTTTCCGTGGTAGTTTAATGATAGAATTTCTTTGGCTGCTGCTTCTTTTTACAGTTTTATTCGGTCTCTTTTACAATTCTTTTTAATTCTTCTATTCGCTTTTTCTAGGGTTTTTTTCAATTCGTTTTTAAACACAGATTTTAATTTCCTTTTCTGCACATTTTTTTAAATTTTTGTGTCAGTCTCATTTGTACAAAAATAATATTACTACAATTCAAATAATACTTTTACTTCTATCACCTCTTTAAACTGTTATCTCATACAAAACAAGACGAGATTTTTTTTAACTAACCGCCTTTAATGACCTTTTCTTCATTGGATTATTGATTGCGCTTTATTTTAATATATATAAATCTTTTATGCATAATTTGATGTTCATGATTCTCTCAAAAATATTTTGAAGACTTCTAAGCCGTATATTTTAATAACTTACAAATGCTCTCTTAAGTATCATCTCAATAAAATCATGTTTTATGACATCATACTTAGAAGCTTAATACTCTTAGTAACCTTTCTAACTGTACATTGTATTTATGGGGCTATAGCCCTACTTTCTCACTTCTCAACAAGCTAGAGAGGTAATAAATAGAATGCTTGTATTTTCTAACTTTCAACAGCGAAGGAAAATCGTGCGATCAAATATTTTATGAAATAAGAAAACAGCTTGCCTTTAGTGCAGGGAAAGAAAGCTGTTATGGCACAGTGTGATACAAAAATAATATTTAGAAAATACCAGAATTCAGAGAAAACGTCAGAAACTACACGTCAACTAAATTTATGTAATTATTACGACATGCCTTTATCAATATTCCTGGATGTTATCACGATGTGTGTGTGTGTGTGTGTGTGTGTGTGTGTGTGTGTGTGTGTGTGTGTGTGTGTGATTTTAGATCTATTAACCCCTTAACATACATTGACGTCTCTGACAAGCACATTGAACTACGGAATTTTTAGTTTTAAAACTTAAATTAAGAAGCAGAATGAAGAATTTAGGAATTCAAAAATAATTAGAAAAGCTTAAATATCTCAAATGGTACTTATATTATTATAAGAATAAAAAAAACAATAAATATTCAAAATAGGATGTATTATCTAATTAGAAATTTAAATAAATTCGTATTCCACGGGGTTAATAATATATTTTTTATTATTAATAGCTCCTTAGTATGAAATTTATTTTTATACTATTGAATATAAAAAAATTATAAATTAATTGTACTAATTTGTTCTAAAACTTTTCCTGGATTTTTTTTAATTAAATATTTTTGTGTATAATTTATTACGTTATATTTTATTCATAATCTTGTATTTCACTTAATACCTGACAATTTGACGGAATCGTGATCATGAAATTTTATTGAAACTAAATGAGTGAAATTAAATATAACTAACACTACCTGTAAGCCAGTAGACAGCTAATGTAAAATTTAGGAGAGGACTTATCTTGAAAGTTTTGTTTTTAATTTCATTCAATCAATGTAATGGGACTTAACTCTCATTACCATTACTCTATGTAGGAAGAATGGAACATGAATGAGGCTATTAAAGTAACACAATTTTGATGTATGTCACAATGTAATATTTAAAATAACTTAAATAATAAATCTTCTATTATTCATAAAATTTAATTTAAAATATTACAAACAGTAGTATCAGTTACCTAGCTAGAAGCAAAAAGCTGTATACTAATAAAATATATATATATAAATGTTAGAGTATTGTGAAAGACAAATTCGACAATTACAGTTTTAAAAGTTATGTGATATCATGGAACTAATTTCCATTAGAAATGCTCATGTGAGCAATAAACAGTACATGTGTAACACTATTAAAATAACATTAATTTAACTTGATCTTATGCTTAAAAATAATTTGTTTACTGAATTACAAACATGAAGATTTAACTAAGAAATTTAACTAAAATTAAAAACAAACAATAACAACGGTAAATTAGCTGCTCGTCAAAGGCGTTTAGAAAAAAATAAAGATTATTTCTTGCATAACCTTTTAGCTCAACCATTCAATAAATTAATTTTTAATTCAAAATGAACGCTTTTAATCTAAGCCTACTACATGAAGAAATTATTCCTACTTTATAATCCGTATGTATTTATAAAATATATAAACCTTTATTAAATAACAATCTCTTTTTATTTAAGCAATAAGTGTTTTGGTTGTAATAGAGAATTTTTATGGTTGTTAATTTTTAAAGTTCACATTGGATTTAATAATTTTGAAAAGCAAAAATAAAAAATTTCTTGCATTTTTTTCATGCAAACTTTTAATTCATATTTATTTAAAATTAAATCTAGAATTATCTTGTATATGCTAATTAAAAGCAGTCATTTAAAATAGTACGAAATTTATGAAAAATCCAAACTACTAATTGGATTTTTATATATTTTATGCATAAATTAATTTGAAGCATAAAAAGAGATTTTAAAGAAATATTTATGTCAAAATTTAATGATTACTTTGCTATTAATTAATGTTTTCAATTCTAGAAAAGTTTATTTCAACTTTAGTATCACAATTACTACTAAAAGGAAATATTAAATCGACGTAAAAAATTTTAATCAGAGTTGTCACTAGGTAATCCTGCATAAATTTTACAACTTTCTTTAAAAGTTATTAATTACGAATAAAGATAGGTAGCTTTGGTATCGTTTTTTAAAGTCTATATTTCTTTCGAGCAATTGCAAACTGTAGTGAAACTGTGAAATTTATATGTGTGTATTTTATTTTAATGAATTTAGACATTTAATTAATTAATTAATTATGTTTTATTTTTATTTATTTTTTAATAAAATTTTAATTTTAATTAATAAAACTTAAATTTAAAATGTATTTAAATTACATTTATTTTATTTTAACTGAACTATTTATAATTTAAATTCTATTAATTAAATTCAAAATTTAATTAATAAAAATTATTGTGTTTTTTTATTTTAAGGAATTTTAGAATTTTAATTTAATTAATTTTTTTCCTTCTTTAATGAATAATCTTCATTACTAAAGTAGTGACGTCGAGGATTGCCCAAAAAAAGTTTTTGCCCCGGGCCGCAACAAGGCTAAGTCAGCCTCTGACTGTAGCACCCTCAAAGGCAAAATAAGTAAATTACAAATAAAAATTACTCAAAAAATAAAAAAGATCGACCAAAATATCTTTCTTTTTTTAAAATGCGCTCTTTCTTATTAAAAAATTTTTTTGAAATTATCTGCGATTAAACTTGTGAGCGTTCTGACTTGACAAATGGTTCATCCTAAGTTTGAAAAATCATTTCTCAATTATTATCATTCAATTTTACCGAACTTAGTGTAATACCAAAATATTTCTATTCCGAGCAATGTTAAGTATATTAATACACATGAATTAATTATAAAAAAAGTAAAATTTTATTACTCTAGTTATTTTTATTTATATCTCAAAAAGTAGATTTTTTCAAAGAATTCTTTTACAAATAAATATAAAAAGGAATGAAATGAATCGTTCCTTACGGGAAAGAAATTCTGTTTGAAAAACGCTCATAAATGCTATTCTATATTCTCACATCAGCTCTAAATGCTGCAAGACAGAATTTCGAATTGTAAATTGCATATTCTTTTCTTGTGCCACGTCATCGCTTTTCTTTGGCATTTCATGATTTCCGGAACTATAGCGTGAATGATTTGATGCCATACCTTTCATACGAAATACGAAATGTTTAGAATTCTTTTGCAGCTTTTAACGGAAGCTGTCAGGAGTCTGGCAACTCTAGAAACACATAAAATATCAGTTTTCGCGTGAACCACGGTATTTTTCTATGTGCTGCTAAATGAATATAAAACCGGATGTATGCAACTGATAAATATCTTTTTAAAAGTTTTCTTTTTGTTGCGTACATTTTCGTGACCATTTTCTCTCATGAATATGCATACATTCTTAAAATTTCGCGCAACCATCAATCATTGCAGTATTCACAGCTTTCGGAGTTTGAAATTTTATTTTACTCACCAACGTGATATAGAAACTTCTCTTTATATCTATGCGCAGAAATTCATAATGCTTTCATAAAAAATAAAACTTTTAAAAATTTAAATATTTCAGAAAAAAAATTCATGCTGTTTACTGATGTTTAAAGACTAGGGTTATGACTATAGGAGCTTTCTCCTCACAACTTTCCTATAGATATAAACAATACATCACTACATCTCCTAAATATATTGCTTGGGGAGGGAAGGAGGCAGTAAACATTGAAGGTCATGTCGGAATTTATACAAAGGAGTGTTTCCCTCCTTCCTCTTAACCGAGTACGAATACTGGAAGTTCCCTTTTTTCCAATCGGTGCAAATTTCTCAAAGTTTACAATTTTGCCCTTAACACATTAAGGACCTCTCACGAGTTTTCTTGTGTTACACACCCCATCGGTTGCGGACCGCTCACGAGTTTTCTCGTTTCCCATAAGAGTTCTCATAAGAGCTCACGAATTTTCTCGTTTCTCACTTCATTTCAGTTATAATGATTTTAGAACGTACAAGTTTGCCCCAAAACGTGCGGTCCCAGGCGTATGTCTTACAGATTTCTTTGTGGTCCTTAATGTATAAAGACCTTATAGGAAATTTCATTTATATAAATTGTTACTTTTTTGTGTTTTCGCAGTTACCTAATCACAAACATTCAGATTTACAGGCGGATATGATGACAATTAAATACATAAGTATTTATTAGGTGATTATATCAGTTCTGGTTCTTTAACCTTGCTTTGTGAGTTTCAGTGTTACCTAATTCATAGACCTTCGTGCAAAGAAAGATAGAAAGAAGTATTTTTAAGGGATTTGGCAGCAAACATTGAAGGTCATGTCGGAATTTATAGAACGGAGTGTTTCCCTCCTTCCTCTTAACCGGGTACGAATACTGGGAGTCTCCTTTCGTTCAATCGGTGTAAATTTCACAACGTTTACAATTTTGCCCTTAAAGCATTAAAGACCACTCACGAGTTTTCTCGTGTTTCCCATCTCGATTAATTGATGTCAGGACCACGTACCGACTTTCAGTTTTCTAGCTCAATGCATTTTTGAGTAATTATGTTCATATGCAGACAGAATCACGTAATTCTGCAGACTCGGGATTAGTTAAAACCTCGATATTTCTCATTTTTTGCCGTTAAAATGCATTTTAGTTAGATATTTTCATAAGAAAATTTTGGGAAACAACTTCGAGTTTCCATTAAAACGAAACGGAGTCTTTAAGAATAGTGTTACGCATGACAATATGCCTCTCATATAGTGAAACCCTTCTGATGGAATGGAATGCGTTGTTGTTAATTTTCTTTTTGTAAACGTATCTTGAAAATAAACCAGTGTCTCATTTTTCTGACGGTTTTATAGCATTTGTTGGGTGACGAGAAAACAAAAACGTTTTGTACTCAGAAACAGAAATATAAAAATACATTAGTGTTATTTTTAAATGAATAAAAGTTCTTTTTCTAAAGGAAAAAAGTTGTGTTTTTTAAAGAAATGAAACAATTTTTTCATTGAATCGAAATTTGTATTACAATCACGACTACTCTTCTCTTTCAGAAGAAGATCTTGTTCTAGTATAAAGTTTCCTACATGTTTCACGACCGTAATCTCTCTTCGGACCAAAAAACGGCAAGCATACATTTGCGAGAGAAAAATAAGATATTCACCCCTAGAATCAGTGCTTTGTGAAAATCAGTGGTAAACTTCTTTCTCGAAAATTCTTTTGACCTTTATAAGCATGGAGCAATTTAAATTTAGCTACCTCTCAGAATAAAAATAATTAGATTTGCATTTTTTACCTCTTTTCCGTTAAATTGGATCCAGAATTTGATATACATCTACTATTCTGGGATGAAAAAAGACATACGGAAATTAATTTATATGTAATGGAATTAGAGTTAAATATGGACTATTATTTTTGTAAAGTAAGTATACCATCTAGCAAAAACGCAATTTATTTCTAACTTAAATAAACAAAAAATAAGTTGTTTCTGTTGTTGCTTGTCATGAACAAGCCCCTTGATGATACAGCAACAGATTAAAGCCGAAAGTACGTCTCTTGTCTGTCAAGCAGGGCCAACTAGGGTCAAGAGTACGACTTAGTTACACACTCATCACAATCGCTTGCACGAGCCCTTTTTACATGGGGGGGCACATTTACACACCTTACAGATAGAACACAGAAGAACAACCTTGCCCGAACCAGGACTCGAACTCAGGACTCCCAGGACACGAGGAAGACGCGCGACCTCTGTACCAGAAAGCCGGCACAAAAATTAAGAAAAGATATAAATAAAAGAGCTAATTCATTCCATTCTTTGTTGTTACTTATAGCACTTGCCATGGAAAAGTGCGCTGATGGCCGTCAGCGGTTTTAAGCGTCAATGAGAGTCTCTTGTTTTTGAAGTCGAGCCAACTAGGGCCAAGAGTATGACTTAACAACAAACTCATAACATTCGTTTGCACAGTTCCTTTTTAAAGGTGGTAACATTCATACATCTCACATATGGTGAATAGAACAACCATGCCCTGACTGGGATTCAAGCCCGAGACGGCCAGATCACAAAGAAAATGTGCTACCTAGGTGCCAAGACACCGGTATTACATTCGTTCTTCTTAAATAAAATAAATCAAACACCTTACTTATATACTTATAAGGTTGTGTTACTAAACTTGATTAATCTTGATACCATCGAACAATTCTGGTTGATCGTAGCATCATAGCCGTAAACTTTTGCATGATCATATCATCCCAAATAAGCAAAAACAACTCAACAATTCAATTTAACATTTATAATCGGAACAAACAAAGTTTATTATTAGATATGTTATGTTAAACTTACAAAGAATTTTAAGCCATGGAAAAAAACATAAAGTTAACAAAACTCTAAGCTAAATTTTTGCGTTATCATTTTTACAAACATACGTCCACCCATTTTGAACCAATATCTGAAAGGATTTGTTTTCGAGAGGTTTGTTTTTTCCGAACTAAGGCTTTGAAAATCGATAACATCTCTAAATTGAATATTTTTCACAATACTTTTTCTTTGCACACAATGCTGGATCAAATCTAAACATTTTTTTAAAAAAAAAATTCAGTATAAAATGTTGTTATTCAAGTTTTGATCCGTATATCTTCTTTGAATATAAACATACTGGGAGTGCTTTTTATTCTTGCCTGATAAAAAGAAAGTGGATGTGTGTGAACTGCTGAAAAATTCCGTTATTTCTTTATGGATTGAAAAAAAAATCATCCTCCGTGTAGTATTTTCTATTCATACGAACGAAAGTTTTAAGGTGTTAATTCTGGTCTATTGGGAGGAAATCAGGGTTTTCTAATAAATTTCATTTGCCCCCTCATTCTTTTTTCAAGAATGAGATTATTGCACATTAAATAAAATATCTTAAATCGATAGATATTGCTAAAATCTTCTTCAAAAATTTAGAATACTTCATTAAATGTTTGTCGTTTATGAAAAGAACTAATTAGAGAAATGCCCCTTGAATATCTAATATAAATCTTATACCGTACCTTATAAACTCTATGAACAGTAGAAATCCAGTAAAGAAAGTAATTCCGATCAAAAAAGGGAGTTTTTAATCATAGTAGAGAGCGTCTTCTTTTTAGCATCATTATTTTCTCTTATGCCGGTGTCCTGATATAGCGGTAGCTCGTCTTCCCTATGATCTGAGCACCCAGGGTTCGAGTCCAGGTTCGGGCATGGTTGTTATTCTGCATGCTATCTTTAAGTTGTGTGAATTTGTCTCCTTGTAGAAAGGGGACTGTGCAAGCGAATGTGGCGAGTGTGTAGCTAAGTCGTACTCTTTGCCCTAGTTGGCGCTACTTCAAAAACAAGAGATGTTCCTTTCGGCTAGTAGGCGTCAGCAAGTTTGAGCATAGGAAAGTGCCGTTGGAAACAACAACAGCAACTTTCTCTTATACGTAGTTCATAGAGACCCGTAAACATAGTATATACGCTTCGATCTAGAGGGTTGAAATTTGGTAGATGGTCTTTAGATCAAATTTGTAGATTTCTATCAAATTTCGAATAAATTTAGATTAGAACAAGTCTCTATAGCCCTGATATTTTGAAAATTTTGATCTGAATCCAAGGGGCTAATCATCTGTCGGTATGCAATTTCAGAAATATGTAAAACTGATAACTAAAAGAGACATTAACTTAAATATATAGAATTTGATATGGGATTTTATTACTGTAAATATATTTCGGTGTAAAAATTTTGTTTCAATTGGTTGGGAAAAACGCATTTAAAACACAAATTCGATTTTCTGATGCTATTAATTACATGTCATGGAGTACTCTCCGAATAACTAGCCAAGGATTGTACAACAGATTCAGTAAGAATGCTAATTTCAAGCCAAAGATTAATATTTCTTATTATTGTACCCCAAAACCATTCAATGCGTTCTTCTAGGATGGCAAATTTGTTAGAGAGTATGCAAACAAATTTGGAGATACCACTCCCCAAATTTGCACCCCAAAGCCATGCAATTCGTTCTTCTAGGATGCCACCCTTGTTAGAGAGTATGCTAACAAATTAGGAGATATCACACCCCAAATTTGTACCCCAAAGCCATGCAATACGTTCTTCTAGAATGACACCCTTGTTAGAGAGTATGCTAACAAATTTGGAGATAGCACTCCCCAAATGTGCACCCCATAGCCATGCAATACGTTCTTCTAGAATGACACCCTTGTTAAAGAGTATGCTAACAAATTTGGGGATACCACTCCTC
>JAOUZG010038069.1:9724475-9743770 GCA_026289955.1 Argiope argentata | reverse complement strand
AGATAAGATTCGATACACATATTTACTATCTACAGTGTAGACACCTCTAAAATAACTGCAAAACGAAGACAGCTAGACAGATAAGATTCGATACGCATATTTAACATCCACAGTATAAACACCTCCAAAATATGTGTCAACTATGGGATGACTGTCTGCCGGTCTGTATTTTCACAAATTTATAAATGCTATAATTCAAAATATGACTTAAATATATCAAATTCTATATTGGGTCATCCGACTACAAGTGTAGTTTTTTGTTATTTTTTTTATTTCAAACGTTCGATAGAAACGTGCTAAATGCGCAAATTCGATTGTCGGGTACTATTAACCGTAGACGAGGGATTAATTTCCAAAACACTCGTTAATGATGGTACAATATATTTTGCGGAAATACTAAATTCTGACCAAAGGTTAATATTTCATAATTGTTGTATTGCAGTGCCATGCAAGGGGCTCTATGGCACGTCAATAAAGGGCACGAGAAAGTTTTGGGGAGATCATTCCCTCCGGTATTCGATATACGTAACATTTTCTTCATGGTGATAAAAATTTGCCCTAATTTCTTCACTCGAAAGAGTTAGTTTAAATTCATAACACTAGAAAAGTTTTTGATTCTATTGCACATATTACTATTAGAATGAGACTTTAGAATTAACTATTCATGGTGATTCTAGACAGTAATATCCGTTATGGGCGTTTGAAGTATCTATGCATTATGCATATTGCATTACCCCTGTTGAAATTTATACAAAGTGTGTCAAATTATCAAGTTAGCATGCTAATATTTGCAGAATAAACATACGTTAGAGTTTTAATTCTCCAAAATAAAAATCAATTTATTTTACAGAAAAAAAATGTTGCCAACGAATAAAAAATAATGTTATTTTGTAGGAAAGAGATGTTGCAAGTAATTTTTTGTAAAATTAAAAAAATACGTTTGAAATTCAACGATCTTGTACTAAAATAATGTTCCTAATTTAGCTGTGCTTTCATATGTAAAAATAAATATAAATATTTACTGTGTACACCGTCACATATTTTACTTCAGTTTAGTAGTGCTACTTTATTTTTACGATTATGTGCTATTTAAAATTCTGTCCTTTCCAAAACATTTTTGCTATCAAAATTCATTTATTAATTTTTAGAAGAATAATTAGCCAAAATGTATTGCATATCTTATCAGGAAATACTACAGGTAAAAAAACGGTTATAATCAATACTTCTATTGTACAAAATAGTCATTAAAGCAAAATCTCGTCAATATTCAACTATATTTTTGGGGGAAAAAACGTTGCAAAGAAGAGTTAAATGCTCAATATTATCAATCAGTACAGTAATTGAAATTATTAATCAGCCATAAAAAGAATTTGTTAATTTAAAAAATGCAAACTAGGCTTTTATCGGAAAGCTATTAATACTTAAGCAGAAATATATTTTAATGCTTATTAGCAGTTTATATTCTGAATTACTACTTTATCTCAGAATCAATTCTCAGGAAAAAATATTTATTATTTATTCCTAAAGCTAAAATTTTCTAATTTGAAAACTAGAAAAATCAATTATTCTTTCATTAGCTCATTTCCAATACAATTTACAACAAAACATAACCATCAAACATTGCACAGAAACCCAATACATTATCAGCACTATAGAGTGTCGATTGCTTACCGGAATCAGCCTTTCAGAAATGATGGATAGAAGCAATGATCCATCATTAACCATTATAACACCATTTATCGCATTCTAATTTTAAAAAGATTTCTTTCATATTTCGATGTATGTATAAGGTGAGGAATTAATCATAAAATAGACTTAATTTGTATTTCAGACTGAATTTTTGGTAAAAGTAATGTTGAATATAATACGAAAAGTTTCTCGTTGCCTTTACTGTCAAATATCGGATCTGTGAAGCATTTTATGACCTGATTTTTCTAATAGTGTATAAAAAAACCGAAATTTAATATGATTTTTCTGCAACAATATATTTTTTTCAAAATTCTGACATAAACAGGAAATAAAAATATTTCAAATGTGTGAATCACCTGTTATTTTAAAAGAATAACTTACACTTTAGATGATGAAAAAATGCATTTTCAAATCTCATATCAAGGTGAGTGGTCTCTCCCCAAACTTTCCCGTATGTGCTCTAATAAACTTTTCAAGCCTGAGTACGCTTTGCATGACATTGGTATATAATAGTTGCGAAATATTAACGTTTGGCGTTAATTTAGCATTTTTATTGAATCGATAATGTCATTCTTGGCGAGTTATTTGTCGATTAATCCCTAACATACATTTATAGTATCCCCAAAGTCGAATTTCTGTTTCAGATATGCTTTTCTAGATCGTTTAAATCAAAAATTTGACACAAAAATGCTCTTGTAGTCACAATATACCATATCAAATTTGCATATATGTAAGTCATGGAGTTTTTAAGATATCGAATTTGCAAATTTTTAAATTGCAAACTGATAAACAGTCATTTTTTTTATATTTAGCTAAAAATTTGAACAATATCTGCATTATAAATGTTTAATATGTGTACCAAATCATATCTATCTAGCTGACTTCGTTCTGTAGTTATCGTGTTAAGCTATATTCGAGCAGTTGGACAGACGGACTTCCTCTGAGTTGAGTTTACTGAATATTTGATGTAAAGAAGATAAACTAAATTTCAAACGTCTAGCTCAGAGTGTTCTGAGTTATCTTTGCCACAGATTAATCCTTCCTCTTGGCGCTGTTTGGCGCATTTTTCAAAACTATATGGAGATTTCAAATTATATGGATTATTTCAAACTACATGTAAATTTGGCGCGCGTTCGCTCTTTGGAAATGTGGAGGGGTGATTCTCCGGTTCACCCGCTTGGAGATTCATCAAGATCTCGAGTTCAGAACTTTCGACGATACTGGTAAAAGCAGGTAAAATAATTCTACAACCGAAAATTTTTGCCAGCGTTTAACCTTTATTTTTCCCCCCTTTAATTTCGGCGACATCAAAACCTCCTAACTAAAATAACATCTTCTTCTAACACGATAATAATAAGAAGAAAAAGGCTGATTGATATTCATAAAAAAAAAATTTAAAGTAAAGCTTCCTTTACAAATTCAAAAATTATTGATACCTTGCAAATGAAAAATTTTAAAATATATTGCAGGATATTCCAACAAGAAGGTCGGTATTTATGCATTTACAGTACGTTAATGATAAGTTGCCCCAAAAAATTGTCAAATATTTCTTAGTTTGTGGCGATCAATTGCTTCACTATGAATCTATGAATCACCAAATCAATTGCCAAAGATTGCTTACCAATACGTTTTTTCTGAACAAAAGTTTTTACTGCATCTACCATTAGCATATGGTGAATACTGACGTTCATCAACAGTATGAGGCTAATTCACAACACTTATGACTAAAAGATCTTATATTAAAACATTGAAAAAGTAGTTCAAATAAAGCAAAATTATTTATGCCTTCCATATTTCGCAATCAATTACAATTTTAAAATTTCTTTTTGCTCTGTAATTAATCCAACTTAGTTAAGCTCAAATAGCCATGATCCAAGAACAAAGGGGAAATATGATGGCTTTTTTTTGACGCAGCGATCCGGATTTCTTATGCAATGCCTGGTAGAAATCTGACTTAGATCTTGTTCTGTTGGAAGGAACTTTTTCCTAATGGATTTTCAAGGGAAATTGACCCCCTTTATTATTAAATCTAAAAAAAACGAAAAAAGACTCTAGGAACTAATTTGGTAGAAAAGTGACTCATTTCCAAATTGCACATCGATCTACTAGTTCTTGAATAATGCAGATTTAGAAGACAGCCTGAAAACAGAGTTCTCAGCTTTCTTCTTCGATGGAAGTTTTTGTGATTCTAAATATTTGAACTCTCTGAAAGAACGGTAAATAGGTTTGAATTGGTTAGAGATGAGGAATATGTATTCATAAACTTAAGCATGTAGCAAATTCGAACATGCTTAACACAAACGGACTTCCAAAATAACTCAAGGTATTTTATCAAAACCTTTACCAAAATTATAACGGCTGTTAATAAAAATATGATGACTAGTTCACAAAATAGAAAATAAAGTACTTTAAAAAATAAAAAATAAATAAATATGAAATTATTATTTTTAATATTAAAAATACTTGATCAATGTTAACTTACTCTAGTTAATGAGTAAATAATTAGTTTTCCCCTGCATGTAGACATTTAAAATTTAACCGTATTTAAAACAATTTTATAAGCTTCATAAATTTATTTGGCAATGAAACAAATTTTTGTGTTTTTCGAAGTATAATTACCCCTTACTTTTTATTTTTAATTCAAATTTTAAAATTTAAATTTTTTTAGTAAAAAGGCTTAATAAATTATCTCCGAAATTCTTGATCCGATCATAAAATTCCTTGACAGAGAAAAAGATGAAAGAACCTGTTTCAATATTGCAAATGACTCCAACTAAACAAGCAAATCATCGTATATTAAAACTTCTTCATGAAAAGAAGATTGGCGATACATCACTTCTATCCAAAATTCAACAAAATGGTTCACAGCAACTAGATGGTAAATTCAAGTACTTTTTGAAATATATGCTATGCTGTTCTTCATTTGGCGGGAAAATAAAACAAAGTAAGCCAATGAAGAATGGTAGAAGGCGTGAAAGCAGAAAGGGAGGTAGAATGAAACCTGCCAAAGATTGCTCATTCCGGGTGCTGCCTAGAAGAAGTGGTCAACGCAAAAAACCACCACCTCGAAGAAAATCTACTAGCCGGAGAGGCAGTACCAGACCTCCAATAAAAACAAGAAAAATTAAGAAACGACGTCGTAATTCAAAGGCTATAGAGCGCAGACGATCGTTGAAAACATAAAAGGGAAGTTGTCACAAAATTCTAAAATATGGTTGAAACTTAGAATCGGGTAGAATCAGCCATTGCATAAGTCACCACATAAGTCGTAAGTCATCATCAGCATGATTGTGTTGACAAACATCTTGTTGTTGTTGTTTTTTAAGTTTTGTTGACTTTATTCTTCAGCAAAATAAGTTTTCATGATTCTAAATTTCAGCTCAAAACGTTTTCTTATTTTTCTGTAGCCGTTAGAATCGAACTGTGGTTTATTTAAGAAATCTTAATAAAGGAATTTGAATAATTTTGCTTACTTTCTATTGTTATTATCACGGTTAGTGTTTCTAAATTCGGTACCACAGAGAAAAATATCCTTCTCTGTGGTTTGAGGTTTAAGGTTGAGAACTTCATGGTACTTAATATTTCGATAAATTTGGCGCATGCTTTGAAAAAAACTTTAGGTGTAGGTTGGCGACCCTTAAAAACCGCCAAATCTGTAACTGCGTTGGAATTAATTGGTAAATAACGGTTTATTTATTTTTATTAGATTTTTTATATACCTAAATCTTTAAAAAAATAAATTCACAGCTAAAATCAAGCTTGATTTAAAACAATAAATGAACCTCATACTGTTATTTTGTGAAATATTTTATGGTTTCAATGAACATTTATAAAAATAAATAGAGAAAAAAATCCATAGAAAATCATTGAAACCACACCTTTACATCAATAGTAATGCATACTTCGCATATATCAGTGCAATAATACTTTACATATTTTAATCGCCTTTAAAAACATTTAAAAAGGCTTTTATGAGAAAATTTTAAAAATATCAGATGGACAAGAATTATATGAAAAATATTTATTATAAATTATACTTCCAATAGCAGATTATTAATTGTAGTGCCTGCCCATTAATATACCTGTCGGCTGTAAAGGCGACCAAAAAGCGCCACGAAAAAATCAACCCCAATTTGACGATTGCAACAAGCAGAATATGATTTGAACGTAATGTGATCTAATTTGATGCACATATTTATTTATGCACAAGAGTATATTTTTATAATTTGGCAAAAAAAATTCTTGGCGGGGGGAGTCGCCTATAAAACCGACAAGTACTTATCTATTTTCTAAGTTTGTCTAGAAATAATCCTTAATGTTTCAAGTCCAATGAGGTGTGGTCCGTTACTTTTTTTTATGTTTCTTAACAAATGATAAATATAAAAGTGCTGAAGAAAAACCTGTTCCTTTTTCATGGAACTTAATCCGCAGTGAAAATGTAAGGAAACCTCTGTCGAGAATACTAGGTAGGAATTCCGAAAAAAAAGAAGGCTTATGCTGTGTTATCGAGAACTTACTATAAACAAATTGGAACAGATATTTTACCAATAGAACATTTTCAGATAATAAGAAGCTGCTACATTTTCATTTGTGAATAAACTTACTTCGTGTTTTTAATTATCTTTTAACTTTGTGTATGCTTTACATTATCAGTATTCCCACATGGTTGTATAATAGTACATGACAATCCATTCTTTTTACATATCTAATTTTTTGTCACTTTAAATGAAAATTCGTAGCATCCTAAACATAAAAATTCATAAAAATTTCAGCTAATTAATTTTTAAATATTAAGTTAACAAATTAATAATAAGCTTTTCTTTGGATGTAATCTCTTTTTTTTAGCAAAATTTGATTTATGTTTCTTTTCAAAATTACATTGATAATATTTTGGAGAGAATAACTTTATCGTTTCCAACCATAATTAAATGAATAGTATAGCATCTATAAATAATTGATCGCATAGATTAGTAAAGAATTTCAATGAGTCTAAAGGATGTCCCAAAATTAAGGCAAGATTTGAATCTGCCATCATTCTTGTAGTAAAATATTGGCAACCATTTGACTACTGATAGTTTAGGGTTAGTGAAAATCGAGCATTACAGGATAGAACAACGAGTTAATGCAAAGTTTTAATTTAATAAAAAAAAACATTTTTTCTTTAATTGTTATGTTTTTATTTAATCGTAAATTATAAAGGACATGAGTACGTATGGAATAACACATAAGGCAAAAGGTCCTCATGGTTTTACTGTCGCATACTCACTATTTTGTCGAAAATTTTCATGACCATTTTGCATAAATATGGCTGAATTTCGTTGATGCAGAGTTGAATTTCTTCCTTCAATGCTCACTGGCTTTTGGATTGGTTGGAATAGAGTTTGACTTCAAATAACCCCATGAAATGAAATTCAATGGTGTTAAATCACCCGATCTAGGGAGCCAATTCTCAATATTTCAAACTGTAGCTGCCAGAATTTCATTAATTTTGAAATATCATAACAATGAAACATTACTTTATTTTATCGTGTAGCTCCATTTTAACCCTGAACTATAAGCTGTCGAATGGTTTTAATAGGATTACCACCACTTTAATATATGAAAGGCGACTTTGAATAGACTTTATGAATAAATTAATGGATAACCAAGTTCAATTAAGGGATTTAAATTGAAAAAATTGGCATCGAAAAAAATATTTATGGTTTATAGAATCTTATTTATCGTCAATTTATTACAGCATCATTTGAGATGGAAGGTATAAGTACGCAGCTCCAATAAAGCTTTTACTCATTTTTCAAAAATGAGAACTATTTAATGTCAAGTATGCATATATTAATACTTCCAAAAAAGATTTCAAAAGCTTCTTTCTTTGGTAAAATATGAAATTCATAAAGTTTTATTTTTAGCACAGGACTATTAATTTTTTTCTTAATATGACATTATTTTTAATAACTAAGAACGCATTACTTGCGTAAATAAGAAAGCCACAAAGACAAAGCTCTTTAAGGGAAGAGCTCGAATATTTTCTTCATTCGAAAACCTTTGGGAGCTAACAAAGCTTTTAAGTGACCCTTTAATGGTCTCCCTTTTCATTTATCACTCGTAATAGGAAAATAGTTTTGCGAGTTTAAAATTCTCGGGCGCGAAAGAGAGAGTTTTCTTCTTATAGAACTCGTACATTTTCCGAGGAACAAAATGAATGTTAATAGCAAAGCCAGATTAACTTTCCGTCACTAATTTTACACATTTGATTCTTTTTTCTCCGTCTGCAATTATTTATAAATGGACGCCATTTATTTTTTTAAATGGTGTTAATTTTAAAGCTGGCATTCTGTTCGTAAATTGCGTATAGAGAAAATCGTTATAAACTGAATACAACGCTCATAATTACAGAATGTTAAGCATTGGACTATCATATTTGGAACGAATTACTTTTCAAGATCAAAATAAATACCTCAGGCCATTGGAAATTTTATTTAAAATTTTAATTACGTAAAGTATTAATGAAAATATATCATTTTTCTTTAATTTTGTGCCGAGTTTATTCACCTAGCTTTCTTCATTCTGTAGGTATTGTATTAATTCAAATAGCAAGGCTGACGAACTTCCTCAGAACAGATTTTATTTTGAATTTGATAGAAATCGGTAAATTTGGTGTAAAGTCATTATTCCAATTTTCAATCGTCGAGTTCAAAGCGTTTTTGAGTTATCTTTGTTACAGACATGCAAACAGATAGACAGATTTTCTTTAAAAATGAGAGTTTTGAACTCAGCTAGACCTAAAAGAAGAATTTCGTCAAAATTTTGAGTTCGATTATTTTGATGATTAGAATACTATTTATAGTAAAAATTAGTACTCTTCTCACAGTTTAAATATATTGTATGTATACATCGTTTACAAATCTAGAATTGTTAATTTCTGTTACTTTTATTTTCTAGTTTTTTTTTTTTTTTTTTTACTTTCTCTATTGTTGTATTAAATATTTTGCTAATTTTTACGAAATATTTAATACCAACTTAATATGGCGAATACCTGTCGTATTATTTACAATTAAATCTTTTATGCGTTTTTTAACGTCGATGACAACCTAAACAAAATATTTTTACACATCAAATTATGATAGATATTAAAGTCGTGCTCTCTTAACAGTCATACACTTTTCCTTTTTATTGTGTCAATAGATGTTCTCAATGCAGGCAAGTTCCATGACGCCATAGCGATATCAAAAGTCTTAAGCGTTCGTATTACCTATCCTCTAATACCATTTGCCTTTCGAGATACTTTACACTTTCTTATTGCTCATGTAAAATGTACAAATAATTAACAAAATCGCCTTTTCAACTTGCATCAATGACAGAAAATCTTTCTCTAAAATATTCTATGGAATAATGAAAATAGTTTGAATTTCATTGCAACAAATTTGAAATAATTTCCTTTTTTTATAACTATTTATTGGCAATTAGTCGGTTCAAGATAAATAATTAATGTGTTTAATTTTTTTAAAATCATTTAATGGTAACTTGATGTTCATCTTTTTCTAATAGAAGTAATCTCAAATGTGACAATTATTGAAGGCGTACTATTTTAATAAAACTTTACGCCTAATGTTTAATATGTACATGGACCTCCCCAAGTTAAGTTTCATAGCATCATGAGCTGCGTTCTATCCCATTACTAAGTGTTCTAAACAATCTACTCTCAAACTGTAAGTTATCATTCATAGTAACGTAATATATTTTTCTTACACCTCGTGTAAACCGTTATGATAATAAACAAACTTTCTTGCAGCAATGGAAAAAATTCACGAGATTAAATATTTGATGGAGCAATTTTTATTGTTTTGCAACAAATTTTCGATTATTACAGTTCCCTGGTAAATGTTATAAAAACTTATATGGTTAGCATTCACCACAGAGTATCTCCCCAGTGATCTTGCGAACGATACTTATGTTAAGTGTTGGTGGTGATGTTAGCAACTTGTCGTATTTAAAGCGCGTCTAAAGCTTTGAGTCACCGATAGAGGGCGCCACGACAGTTGAATGAAGCTACGTGCGAAAGGTGCGTTGTCAAGGTCGGTCGCCGGGTTACCATTTTAGGTATAACGGATTGAGCTAGGCCCGAATTCCCAATCTTATGGTTAGTAGTCCAGTAACAAATCCGTTGGGCCAAAAGTGCACTTCGGTCCGAGGGATGTTGGCTGGCTTATATGGTTAGCATTCACCACAAGCTCTACATCAAATAGTTTCCTCTTTAATCCTTTAACTGCGCAATTTTTTTAAATCAGTTTCTAGATGCGACAATTGTAAATAAGTTCAAATATTTTTCTTAAACAAAGTGAACTGATACTATATATTACCCGACAATAATATGATAAAATAAAAATCTTCAAAAATAAACATAATAATAATAATAATAATAAAGATTGAAATCTGCTATGCATATTTCAATGAATCATGCCAGAACCTAATTTCTTGAACGGCCAAGCACCACGTGCACGTGTGAATTAAATTATATTTTTACTCATTTTAATCGTTTCATCGAATGAGTCACTTTAGTATTGCAAACGATCCAGAAAACTTTTTCTCGCATTTATTGTTTTAAAAAATATCGCATTTCTTATTTATTTCATTTCATATAATCACGCACTTTTTTCAAGGTTTTATTTGCTTTAGTCATTAACTAATATTTTTTTAAAATCAAAGCTTTTGTAAATGTGGTGGCACCGCGTTATCAGAAGCTGATTTTTTGAGATACTCTTTCGAATAATAAAATTCTTATTTTTCGCCTAGGGATTTTTGTGGATGCCAAAAACCTCATTCCAAAAACATCAAGTCTGACATGATAAAAATAGAGATAACGGGAAAAATAAGGATGCTAATTTGCGAAAAACGCGGGAAGCAATAAAAAATGGATGGATTACCGACCCGTTAAGCCGCTGGAGGGTTGAAATGGTATCACACATACATAATTATCTTATTTTTATAAAGAGCTTGAATTAGATTCTCTAATGAATTTTTGCACGAGTTTGTCACCATTTAAACCGCTGTATTTGATAAACCAACTCTTTTGAATGAAATGAAATATTAAAATAAATTTTAGTTCTTTAATTATCAGCCTTCACAGGCCTCAATTACAAAACAACATGAAAATTTGCCTATAATTGATCTACATTTTACTAAACATATGCCTAGCAACAAAACACAAAAGGCGAAAATTTTCTTTCAGCAATCATTAACAATTCATTGAACTTTTTAAGATTTTTTCCCCTGGAAACCACTTCACTATTTAGAAACATTAAAAGCACCGCCTTCTTGCTATTTTCTTTCACGAATGGTTCTTTCTCGGTAATTTCTGCTACACTGAAACATCCAATTTTAAGAACAACCTTTTTAATCGATAATATCTTTGGTTGGTTCATAATTTTTGATCTATTTTAAATAAAAACAGTGGCAGTGGTTACCCTAAAACTCTCTTACATCCTTTTTAATAAAGGGATTACCCCAGAGAATGTCCTGCATGGCATTGGTGCACAACAGTTACGAAATATTAACGCTTGGTCTGAATTTGGCATTTTTAATGAATCTGTTCCGTCATATTTGGCGAGTTATTTGGCGATTAATCTCTGGCATAGTATCCACAAATCAAATTTATTTTTTAATTTTTTTCTCAGCCTATTGAAAAAAACTTCCCTTGTAATCACAACATCCCGTATGTAATTTAATATATATAAGTCATTGTTTTCAAAATTGTCGCGTTTACATGTTTTTGAAAGTACTGAGTAAAAACAATCAACCAGTAGTTAGATTTGGCTCAAAATTTGACAGTTGCCGCTAATAATCATGAATCTACATGCCAACTTTTATCTATCTAGTAGTCCTATTTTTGTAGTTATTTTGTTAATTCATGTTTGAACAGCCTGTCAGAAGAAACTTTGCTCTAAATTTCTAAGAGGTTGGTGAATTGGAATAAAGACCGTATACCAATTTTCAACCGTCTAGCTCAAAGCGTTTTTGATCACAGACCTGTGCGTGCGTGCGTGTGCGTGTTGTGTTGTGTTTGAAAACCAATAAAAATTTCCTTGATTTCCTCGTATACTTACACGGTGGAGGCGTGTTTTAATTAGCTTCGAATAACTATATAATGAAGAAGGTCGAGTACACATTTTTCATGCCTTCCCTTTAATTGGTGAGATCTAAAATTCTATATAAAACCCCGAAATCAAATTTCATTATTCTAATTTGTCGCTTTTTAGTTCGCTATTTCAAAAATGAAAATTTATGAATAGAAAATTATACTTGTTACTTTTCCTGTAGTCCGGCGCAAGTGAAAAAAAAAAGCCAAATAATGTAGAATTCCGCCAAATTTCTTTGGCGATTTTTTGGCTTATGGAAAGTACTCTATTTTTAAAAAAATTCTTTCAAATTTAGATCTAGGTTTAATTTTTGGTGGAAAACTCCTCTTCCAAAAGTCATCGATCTGGCTTTTAACATCTTTTATCGTGTTCACATACAAAACAATGAATAAATGTTCAAAGTTAAGCCTTCGAAAGATTTTTTTAGTATTAATTTAGTTCCATAGCTCCTAATAAAATGTGTATCAAATTCTTAATTTATTTCAATGTCATTGCTATTATATACATAGTTGCCTAACAATATATGTAATATAAGCTTAGAAATATAATATTTTAGATTAAAAAGTAATGAATGAATATCTTATATAAATTTATTTTATTTTTTGTTATATAAAATTATATAAATTTTATTTTTTATTATATAAAAAATAAAATTTACAGAATACAAAAAAATAGATTTTATCTGTCTTTTCATATGGCAGAATAATTTGGCAGAGATAACGAAAAATATTTTTTTACTAAAATAAATATTCAAATATAAACAGAAAATATTTTCAGTACTTTAGGTTAAATTTCAATACCATTTAAATAACAGCAGTGATCTATTTGAACAAAATGAAAAGCGCAAAATATACAGTATTTACCCTTATTTATTAGTTTATTAGAAATGAAATAAAGCCTATCGAGAGCTTTGAGAGAACTAAAGATTTATTATCTAGTAGATTGCAGAGACAAACTAAGCATTTGTTACCCAAGAGAAATGAATCACTGAATGGTCGCAAACAGTTTAATTAATGAAGCATTGAGGAAAGAATTAGGTACCAATACATCTTCTAAATCGGCTTTGGGTTGTAATCACTTCTATCTAAAAGTACAGGTGAATTATTCTAAATATTTGTGGTGTATTTTCATTCGATTAGCTCAATTAAAGACTAATTAAATGAAATCAAGAAATAAACAAAATACAGAAAACAAACATTTTGGGGAAAAAAACAGGGTTTCCCCAGACTGGAATTATTCTTAATAGAATTCAGTAGTCAGATTCCGTTATGTCTAATTGATTCTAAATTATTAAAAAAATAAGTTGTTCTAAATTGTTTTTTCTATAAAATTATTATTATAGCATTATTTCCAAACTATAGTTTGTTTGTTTGTCTTTCATTTTAAAATGCACTAGTAATATCATGTAGAAGATGAAATTTGTTCTTATTCTCATTTATTGTTTAGAAAATATAAACGCATGAGCCTGCTACAAATTAAATATCAAATATAAAAGAAGTAGACATTTCTTGAAAAAAAATATTAACTTCTGATAAGGAAATACTCAAAAATTAGGTAATAATAAAAAAAATAAACGCATTATCAATGCATCATTTCTTTACAGTTACAGTTAACTTTTAAATTACAAGAAGGCGAGTTCTCAAAATATCCTATTAAAACGAGATTACCGGAGGCAATGTCACTCACTTTTACTACATAAAAAATAGCCAGTTCTTGTTTGCTTTCATTAATAATAAATTTAGTCATTACGCGTGAGATGGTAAAATAGGATACATAAATAAAGCAATTCTAATGGGATAGTAAAAAGATAAATTAATTGTCTTCGTGGAAGAAATTAAAATTTTAATACCTTAAAAGCCTAGTGTGGTGTTTGTACTAGCTCGTGAGGATAGAAAATAAAAACATTCGTAAATATTTTCTAACGAAAAGATTTTAAAATACTCTAAATAGAAGTAACTCATTAAATATAAATGTTCAAAAGAAATCGTTTTACTCTGAAAGAATTATATTTTCATAGCAATCAAGAAATAATCAAAAAACCGAAAACAAACATTTTGCGAAAAAAAACTATCGTTTCCCCAGGCCGGCATTATTCTTAATAGAATTCCGCAGTAAAATCCCCTTATATCTAATTCATTCTAAATTATTTATGAATATAATTTGTTCTAAATTATTTTTGCTATATAATTATTGTTATAGCATATATTTAAATAAGAAAGAAGTAATTATAGAGGAAATATAAAATATCAAAGCTTTACAAATTTTATTTTGAAAAATAACTCCAAAATAAAAACTCAATACGTTGCCAGAAATAAAAATACGAAAATAAACATTTGTAAAACGATATTTAAGGATGTATGCATAAAATAAAGACAAAAGTAAAATTTCCACAAAAATTAATTTAATGGCTAATGTCAATAATAGAATAACTTTGTCCTAATTCGAAAAACAAACCGCATTCGTGATTTCTACTTAAATCTTTTAAAATTACCGAATTGATAAATTCGGTAATTTTTAAAGGATTTTTTATTGAAATGAAATAATCATTGCGAGCAACATAATCTAATTTTTCTTCATGTTTCTTTGAAATCCTTCATATATATGAAATTTAATTTTAAAAAGCTTGGATAAAAAAAAGAGTTAAAATGTAATATTTATATGGAAATAAGGAAATATTTATTGCAAACTATATTACTTTTAGGAAAGTTTATAATATGTAAATCTAGAAGTATTACAATAACATCCTATTTAAATTATTTTATTGCAAAAATTTAGTAAAAAACCTCTATATTTTACAGAAATATTTTATTATGATCAGTAACGAATGAAATATGAGATACACATAATATGATGGCTCAGGATAAGGGATAATTTAATGTTGAAAAATTTGACAAATTTGAATTCAGCCTTTGCTTGATAAATTAAATATGTTGAAAAGAAATTTAAAATGCTATCTTTGTATTCGCATTTTCACATTGCATCTGGAATTGATTATATGGAAAAGTCTAACACTGGTTACCATTCTATTTTGCACTCACTTTTTAACTATTCATTTCGGAAGTACTAGTTATTTCCGCTTTATAATGTTTGATAAATATTTCATTGAAATTCTACAGTTTGTGGTGAGAGATACATTTTACTAGTGAAAAGTTTCTGATAATTAGACTGCATTTTCAAAGCATAAATGGAAGTTTTGTTACTAAAACACCTTTTGAAAACTCAAATGTTATTTAAACACTGCTCATCTTTTAAGTACTCATTTTTAAATACAACTGGTTTTGTAAATCAGTGTAAGAAAAAAATCTGAATGAAAACCATCATAAGACCTAAATATCGTAGAATGATTTTATTTCGAATGTAATATACGAAGGTAAGTGTGTAAATTCTTTTTAATAAGACTATAGAAAGGGACTATACCCTTCTTTATGTTTTATTTTTATTTTTTAATCCTTTTTTTCTAAAATTTCCTCATTTAATTCTTCAAAGGAAGGAAAAAAATTAATTTTATTAAATCCCTTTTATATTACTTTCCATGCCTTTGCAGAAACTTTTTAGAAGTTCTAAAATTCTTAGTTTCTAAAAAAATATTTATTGTTTTCCCTGCCATTTTGTAATAAAAGGAAGGTATTACGTTAATATCAATAAGATGATAAAAATTTATAAAATAATCTTATAACATTGCAATAAATAATTGCTTTATTCATTTATTATAGGATCCTAAATACTTTTGTTAATATTTTAACACATTAATCAAATAAATTGTTTTTTTTTATTTTTATTAATCAAACTTTTATTTCCCTGGTCGAATTTTCATTGATATAAATCTAGAAAAAGACAAATGAAATATTTCACTTACAATTCTATGAAATATTTATCTCAAGCGAAACTATCTCAAGATTCTAAAAGCATTTTAAAGTATCCAAACACTTATATTTACAACAGTTCTAATCTAGTTTGAAAAGCAATTTATAAAAAACAAAACGTCATTTTCCTTTAATAGAGGTTCTCCATCTCAAACAAGAATTGAGCTAGCTACTTAAGTATTTTCATTACTAGGAGGTAAAACAGGTTGAAAACTATTGTAATAAGACACATTTCTGGAAATTTATTGACTAAATATTCGAATTTCAATACTTTAGATTATTCCATTATAAATAATTTCACGATTTTACTATGCATAACTAATAACATCACTAAGTGTTTGCAACATCACTAAGTGTTCTTTTATATTTATTAGCGAAAGCAGCAATTTTCATATTTTATAAATTCTATTTACCAGCTAAATAAAGTCCTTAGAAGATATTTATTGCATATAACATAACAATGAGTTTTCAATAATTAGGTTTATGAATGCAGTAAATCCCCGGCTAGGTTTTGCCTAAGGCCACAATTCTGACTATTTTATTAGTGCTTCTTCCTATATAACAGCGTTTCTGAAGCATAAAAATCCTAGATATGAAAATCTGATAAATTTGTTTTATTAATAATATAATAGTATGGGAGAAACAAACCTAACAGTCAGACGTGAATATTGATTTTCATGTTGTTTACAAGACTTAGCAAAATATTTCAAATTTCATTATCAAATAATATGCATCAATTCACAAGAATTTAGTTAATTTAATCTCTTTACCCTAAACCCAATTCCAATATAAACGAGTTCTAGATTACATTTATCATTTAATCACACATCCGCACTTATTGTACTTTGATGTGTCTTTTTGGATGGTGTACAATTGATTCTTAAATAAAATAGCTCAGTATGTTTGATATACAACATTTGCATGTAAATGCAGGTACTTACGTATTATACCGTCTTCGCCAACGATCGCCAACGGTTTAGTAACTTTTTGGCGATGGATTTAAATTTGGCGATAAAGTTGGATGGTATAATACGTAAATACATAAATTCATTTATCTTAGTTGTATTGTAACCGAGAAATTGTGATTGATTTAAACGATTAAGATTTAAAAATATTTACCCTTGGGAAACGTGAAAAATAATTACATAATTAATTTTTTAAAACGCATCTAAAGGTTATTCTGTAAAATCTCAATAAAATAGTAATTTTTGAAGTTAAATAAAATATTGTGACATTAATTTTTATCGAGCTAAAAATAAAATTGGATTTGTTCTTTTAATTTTTATTTAATGGATCGTTTTCACTTTAAGATTATTTTAGATAACACTCTCAGAAGAATTTTGATATTCGAATATATGTCCGCATCCTTAACAAAATTAACATATCTTACACCTGTTAAATATTCAGAATGAAAATTTTAAAATAGAAAAATTCTGACATAAAATACCATTTTATATTTTTAAAACTAGCATTTTAATTAATTAATTTTTTATGAAATACACTTGTTGTATAATAAATCGTAATATTAATATATTACTAACTCTTAAAAAAAAACGAGAAATTAATGAATTTCCTCCTTTTTTCCTTTAATCGCCAGAATGATTATTATAGATTTTAACGGGGGTTTCCCCTCTTTTTTTGGTAGTTTACAAAAAATGAAAGAAATTGTAAATTTATACGACGTATAAAAACAAAAAGGTTTTGGCGATTTTTAAAGTTTTTATATCTCGTCAAAGTTGCATACCTCTACCCGATGAATGAAAAAAAAACATTATATAGCATCATTCGCTTACGGAAATTTGAAAACCATTTCATAAAATCTTTTCATCTAAAAAAATGTGTTTCTATTTAAATATCTATCATTACTTTTCAGAAAATTTTAAAAGCATTATTATAATTAATATTTATTAAAACTAATGATTCAATCAATGGATTTATTATCAAAATTTATTTTGTGTAATAAAAGTACAATTAGCTCTATTATTAATATTTTTTTTTAAAAAAAACGCAAAATGTTAGTGGCGTTTAGAGACTTAAGATGCTAAAAATTAATCAAGCAATTTTTTAATAACAATTTTTTAAATAAATGAATAAATCAACAAACTTTCTTCACAAAAAAAATTGTTTTTTTTAAATATCCCGGTATTAATATCTACTAAATTTTAATTTTCCATAATTTCTCCTTTAGACTCAGCAGAATTTCGCATTCTGTTTTTTCAACATGTCTGCTTCATGATTCAGTTAAGGTTTTAAGAGTAGATCCTTTTCCTAGACGTCCTCTCTGCCAACCTATTTGTCATGGGATTTATTCTGTGGACAAATTTTTTTTCTTGTCCAGAACTAAAGCCCTGCCTTGAATACTGATGTAAATTATTAATACAACCTAGTGATGAAAAAAAAAGGATTTCAAGCTGTAAAGGATCGTTTGTGATTTATAAACGGTTTGCTGTTTTGGAATTTTTAAGTAAAAGGATTGTTGATAAAGGCTTGCTTTCAAATTTTTAAGTGTAATGAAGAACTTATTTTATAAGCACGAAAGTAAATATTCAATAGAGAAAAAGTTTTCTTTTAGTATATTTGCAGTCTAAAACTGAAAATATTGCTTCTGATGTGGATTCATAGAAACTCTGAAATGTAACTAAACAAAAAAGATGCAAATTACTATTGTAATTTGCATCTTACAATAGTAAGTTAGACTTGAATAGCTAAAAAAAACCAAAGTAAGCATTCTTTTCAAACTAAAAGATTCTTAACAGTGAGAGTTAGGAAAAGTTTCATTTATTCGGAAAATATATCCAAGTTCAAAAATATATTTTCCGAATAAATGAAACTTCAAGAATATTTGTCAGAATACGAAAGGTAGTGCAGTTTAAAGTTTTTTCATGCAATGCATTTTAATTATTATAAAAATGTGAGAAATCTCTTGAAAAGTATGTCATTTATATTAAATTTATACAAAGCCCGATTATAGATTTTATCATAGTTTTAAATATTCGTTAGAATCAATAAGAAGGATTCAGCTTTCATTTATTTTTCTCTTGTTATGACTTTATGCAAGAATTTCTATTTAATATTTATATTTATAACGAAGTAAACGAAAAATATTTCGTTAAATAGAAATTCTAATATGTTTTAACAATATTTAACAACATTGTTAAATTTTTCCGAGTTTTCTAAAATCATATACATTAAACAATGCGATTATTTTTATCTTCCAGAGCAGCAAAAGAGGGAGGATTCTAATTAATTACACAAAAATGTAAAAAAATTGGCATAAAATTAAATTGAATTTTTCTATTAGATATTCTTCAGACAGATAGAAAAAGCACTTCTGGGTTTATATCTGTCTCCATTTATATAAGAACGTAACTCAAAAATGTAGCAAGTTAAACAAACGGCATTTGATATCTGGCGTTAAGAGAAAAAGAAATTGTATCAAGTTCAGATTAAATCCGTCAGCTGGAAAATTTTTAAGTACACTTTTCAGTTTTATTCCCTAAAGAAAGTATCGCTTTGAAGAGTTACATTTTTCTAGATTATCAATGACGATGATGGAAAACAGTGTAAAAGATTTTAATTTCGCTCTATTTATGTTGCCACTTCGTGCTGC
>JAOUZG010038069.1:9712678-9724375 GCA_026289955.1 Argiope argentata | reverse complement strand
ATATATATATATATATATATATATATAATGTGACAATATAATGCCAAACGGTTGACGATCCGTCTGCGAGTACATACATATAAATACAATAACTGAAAGAAGTTACAACCTAAAAAAATACATTATTATAATTAAAATTATAGTTTTCTATCAAATTTTAGTTTAAAATAATCGAGAAAAGGATGTCCAAAATACGCATTTGTTTTTTGTTTTTTGTGCTATACATCAAAGCAAAAAGTTTTTGTATGTAGAACTCAAAAAATAAAAAATCTAAGCAATCATGGAGTAGCCTAAGACCGACAATTTTACGCTAAGCTAATACCTTTACCAGAGAGTATGCGAAAAAGTTTCTGGGTGACCAAGCCCCCTCGTATTGCATTTTATTGCTTTGAATTTAGATTTAAACTATCAATTCTGCCTTCATAGTATAAGCTCAGTAAACAAATATTAAGTACAAATACGTCAGATAAAGTCACAGCAATTTTTATTGAATTAAATCGTAAAAAATTTCTAAATTGTACAAAAATGTACTAGATAAAAATATTGAAATATAATAATTTATTATATTGAAAATTTTCAAAATGTCTTCATTTTCTTTATACTTAAACATTTGAGAAACTATAAGTGTTACTTAATGTATATCAATATTAGCTTTTACCCGCGACTTCGCACGCTTGGAAATTTTTATGTATATGAGTGAGAACTGAGATCTGATCACAATGTAAAATAGTTTTGAACCATCATCATGTGAGAATTTTCAACGCCAATTCGGGAAATGCAGATGCGTAGATTTTCTACATGAGTTGGGGTAACGCAATAGCGATTAGAAATTTATAACTTCTCTCTATTATGTTTTATTTTAATTCAAAAGTGTTTCAAAATGAATCCGAGAAATCAATTAATGAACAACGTTTAGTTTTAAATGCCTCAAACTCTAAGAAAATAAACAGGATCGTTTGAAATAGTCGGTTGGAAATATGTTAAGTCTAAACTCATTTACGTGGGGGAAAAACAAACTGAAGTCTCACTCATTTGGCAGAGGAAATGAAGATTTTTAGCAGGAAAGTTATCTATTAATTAATAAAAATTAATCACTCAATTAACCGGAAAAAATATTAGTCTATTTTCTATTCTAGGTTATAATCTATCTCTGTGCTAAATTTCATCCAATTTCGTGCAGCTATTCTGGCATGATTGACTAACATCACCCACCCATCCAAACTTTCATATTTATAATAGTAGTATAGATATCGTGACTTTAAATAGACAAAAGAACTATTTTTCAAATAACTTTCTTTATTCTATATCTTGGTTCTTTTTATTCTATATGGTTCTTCTTGGTTCTTTTTATTCTATATCTTGGTTCTTTTTATTCTATATCTTGGTTCTTTTAATTCTATATCTTGCTTCTTTTTATTCTTAACTTGGTTCTTTTTATTTTATATCTTGGTTCTTTTTATTCTATATCTTGGTTCTTTTTATTCTTATCTTGGTTCTTAGCGATAAGATAATTATAAAGTAATAAGTATTGAAATAAATATAATTTATGCTCCAATAAAAATACTCCATGTTTAAAAGTTTTCAAGATGTCTTACTTTTTTTCTTTTTACTGAAACATTTTTGGAACAATTTATTACATTTTAATGAATATAAATATATCGTGGCTTTAAACTCAATAAGAACAATTTTTCAGAACATTTTTATTCCATATATTGCTTCTTTATATTAAAAAAATCCTTATTTCATACAAATTATCACTATCTATATTTTATTTTAACCAAGAAATTTCTTTATACTGTCATTTTCATTCTTTAAATTTAAGAGTTCTTTTATTTTTCTTATATATTTCTTCCATTTTCTATATCTTGGTTCTTTTTATTCTTATCTTGGTTCTTGGAGATAAGACAATTGTAAAGAAATAAGTATTAAAATAAATATAATTTATGCTACAATAAAAATACTCCATGTTTAAATGTTTACAAAATGTCTTACTTTTCTTTTTCTCTTTACTTAATTTATTAAATTTTAATGCATATAAATATGTTGTAGCTTTAAACCCAATAAGAACAATTTTTCAGAACATTTTTATTCCATATATTGGTTCTTTATATTAAAAAAATCCTTATTTCATACAAATCGACTTCCCACTATCAATATTTTATTTTAATTAAGAACTTTCTTTATACTGCCATTTTCATTCCTTAAATTTAAGAGATTCTTTTCATTTTCTTATATATTTCTTCCATTGACGTCAGAAATATAATTACGCCAAATTAGCTAAACCCTGATTCTTCGGATGGCTTCGAATCTCGCTGCATAATTTATTTAAGGGCAGACGGAGAGAATCGTTTGCTGATGCAACGATCAAATGTTCTATTGATTTTTTTTTTTCTTCGCAGGAACAGACCCACCTAAACAGTTCTCGATGTTGTTGTTATTGTTGGCTCGCACCCACTGCACAAATATCACTCTTTCTCTCGGCATAAAAATAGCTCAAGATACGCTTTTATCTATCGATGCACTTTCGAAATACAATATTTTTTTCGTTACAATGCCCTAAAAATACCTTTTCTGGTAAGAACTTTTTTTTTGTTCTTTTTTTATGTTAGACTCAATTCCAATTTTCAAAAGTGATTTAAGAATGAATACTTTCTATTTATGCAAATCATTTTTTTTATTTTAAAAGTACCGGTAATATATAGAAGATGAAAATCGTTCTTATTCTCATTTATTGTTTAGAAAATATAAACGCATGGGCCTGCTACTAAATACCTATCAAACATAAAAGAAGTAAACACTTCTTGAAAAAAAATATTTACCTCTGATTAGGAAATACTCAACAATTAAGTAATAATAAAAAAATAAACGTATTATCAATGCATCGTTTCTTTACAGTTACAGTTAACTTTTAAATTACAAGATGGCGAGTTCTCAAAATATCCTATTAAAACGAGATTACCGAAGGCAATGTCAATCCCTTTTATTATGTAAAAAGAAACCAATTCTTGTTTGCTTTCATTAATAATAAATTTAGTCATTACGCGTGAGATGGTAAAATAAGATACGTAAATAAAGCAATTCTAATGGGATGGTAAAAAGATAAATTAATTCTCTTGATGAAAGAAATTAAAATTTTAATACCTTAAAAGGGTAGTGCTTATATCAGCTCGTGAGCAGAGAAAATAAAAACAATCGCAAATATTTTCTAACGAAAATATTTTAAAATACTCTAAATAGAAGTAACTCATTAAATATAAATCATCAAAGGAAATCCTTTTACTCTGAAAGAATTATATATTTTTAACAATTCTTTCAGTGCTAATCATATCTTGAATTTCATCTTTTTTTTTTTACCAGAGCCTTAAAATTGAACAATTCGATATAAATAAGCGTACGTTATAAAATGTAAGTTACGTATTAAGAAAACTGTGTAAGTAATATTAAAAATTTGAAAATGCAATTGAGGGATGAATTTATATTATCATGTCAGAAAATGATGCTGTTTTGGGAATGAGGTTTTTGGCGTCAACAAAAATCCGTAGTTGAAAAATTGAAATTTTATTATCTGCACGAGCACCTCAAAAAGTTACTTTTAACTACGCATTGTCATTGCATTCACAAAAGCTCTGATTTAAGAAAATAAGTTAATGACTACAGCAAATAAAACCTAGAAAAAATGTCATTTTGAGCAATCGGTTTATATGAAATGAAATAAATAGGAAATGGGATATTTTTTTAATAATAATTGCGATACAAAAATTTTTCTGGATCATTTGCAATAAAAAGTGACTTACAATAAAAGTGACTAAAGTGACTCATTCAATGAAACAATTAAAAGGAATAAAAATATAATTTTAACCTGCTCGAGCACGTGGTGCTTGGCCGTTCAAGAAATGATGTTCTGACACGATACTTTGAAATATGCATATCAGATTTCCTTTTAATCTTTTATCTATTTCGTTTATTTCTAAATAGTTGTTTATTAAAAACGTTTTCAAGTTCTCAGTGGCGTAAATGGAAAAACTATCTATTTTTCAAATATCATTTGAAAATTGGACATTTTAATAAAACATTGGATTTTTATCTAATATATGACATCAAATAAACTCAAACAAAAGAATTTATTTGCGAATTCATTGATAATAACTATAACCTATCCTAAATATTATACCTAAATCGATATACTGAATGTGAATACAGTATTGGAAAATTCTCTAAAGCTTTAAAAAAATCTAGATATTTATTATAACTTTGTCTTAAAATGCGGGGTTAAAAGCAAGATTTTTCCTTGACGTATTTTTGAAAAACGTCCGAAATAAACTGTAAATTTTTCAAGAGCAAAATAATAATAATAACAACAATCCACTAGAATTGATTGCTTTTGAAAAGAACTCAAAATAAAAAATCTACATCTTCCAAAAGAAAAAAATCACTTAGTTTTGGCTGTTTAAGTTTGGTTAAGTTTGAGTTTGGTTCTGTTAAGGTTTTTGACTATTTTTGGGAAATATATTTTTAAAAAAATAAATGCATTTACCAAAATAAAAAATAATAATATTTTATGTGGTTAGACATTAATGTTTATAAAAACATTTCTTACTTTTAAATACCATCTTTCATATGGTTAAATTTATTCAAAGTAATTGCCGATATCATGTTAAGGCTGTATTAAAAATCAATTGCATCAGAATTGCCAGTTTCAATGTATTAAATTTTGCATTGGCGGAACCTTCGATTATGTTAACTGTTAACTGTTCGATTATGTTAATATTATCACTGTATAACATATTATGTTGGTACCTTTCAAATTTAATTGCAAAAAATATAAAACAACTTACGTTCATTATTAATTGTTAAAAATTTAAGGCATGTTTTTTAAAAAGAAATCTTTTGGATTTTATTTAAATAAAAACAAATAATTATAAATGAAAGTAATTAAAATTTTTCAAAATAATGAGATGATACCAGGGTTAATATCTTTTAGAATGATTCTAAAGTTGCTATTTTACGCTGGTAAAATTTAAAATATATATATATCAAACGATAATAAAAGACTCGAAGAAGAATTTTATAATCAAGCCAGAGATTTTAATCAAAGATATAATATTTAATTGAAAGAAATCTTTTGGATTTTATTTAAACAAAAACAAATAATTATAAATTAAAGTAATTAAAATTCTCCAAAATAATACGTGATACCAGGATTAATATCTTTAAGAATAATTCTAAAGTTGCTATTTTAAGTTGATAAAATTTAAAAAAATATCAAACGATAATAAAAGACTCGATGAAGAATTTTATAACTAAGCCAAAGATTTTAATCTCTAATACGGAAATGATTTCTGTTAAGCAGCAATTCTGTATTCTTTAAATGCATTTTATTCATATAGATATCAATAACGACGATTGATTTACCTAAAAATGATAAATTGAAATTCCAAAATATAAACAAACGTATGATGAAAAATGGAATTTAGGTTCTTAAATGGCGAAGCTTAAAGTCACCTTATGATTAGAATATAATAAATCAAAGCACAAAAGATGTAATAATTGTTTAAAATTAATGGATGTAGGAAATAATGCTCAATACCGTAGTCAAAATTATGTGAAACATTGTATCATGATGATATAACAAACTTAGCTGCTTTTGTTGGAGACGTAAATTTTATGACGCAATACTAGTTTCCATCAAAAAATCACAAACTTTTAAGAGAGGTTTTTTTTTTTTTGGAAATAAGTTGATTTAAACTTTTATTCCATATAAATTGTCTTATTTATTCCGATTTTGGAATGAAAAATCGCAATAGATAGTTATTTTAGCGATAATCCATAGAAATATTGAAAATTTTGTTATTAAATAAATTTAATGAATATCAATTTAAAAATATTTTAAATGAAATTTTTCTTTGGCATCATAATACCAGAAATTAATATCTTGCATATGTAAACTGATTTTTTCATATTATCTTGAGTGGATTAAAATGGAAAAACAATTATCAATTGTATGAAATTAATTTACTGTAGATAAAAATTAATCATTATTCTTCATATTTATCATCATCATCATTATAAATTACAGGAACATAATTAATTTGTGTTTTTTTGGCATATATATGTTATTTTTATTTGCTGGATTTACATTTTCAAAAATAAAAAAATTCTTTATTAATCTTATTTATCTTTTTTTTAAAGAAATAAAAAATCAAGAAATTTTTTAATAAATTTGAATGCAAATTGAACTATTTATAGAAGCATCGAAAACGTAAAATTATTATATCATTACATTAACATTTTAATTTAAATTTTTCACACTATGCAATTCTTTGAAAAAATTAGCATTATTATTTCATAATTGCTTCTTAGCTTCTAATTGAGGTTCTGAATAAATTAAAATAAAAACATTTTGACTTCCACTAAACTATTGAAGGACTTAACTTTAAACTCAAAATAACAAAAAAAATCACTTAAAATAATTAATATGAATATTATTTTTTTAATTTTTTTATTCCTTTAAAATCACAGTTATTTGTTGCTTTTCAAAATTGCAACAAAAAAATTTGTTAAAAATAAACGCATTTTTATATTTTCATCGAATGCTTTAATCACGCAATTCAAAAATTAAGTATCTTTTTCATATTATCTTAAAAAGTTTTAATGGTTATGTAAAATGCATAGTTTGGAAATCAGAAAGAGATATCGTTCTAGATAGCAAATGTGAGTATTCTATTATAGTTCCGGAATATTCTTCAGACAGATTTATTTCTGTTTTCAGCAAACGTGAAAAAAGAATTGATCAAAATTAATTTTTATTTTAAAATTTTATCAAATATTTCATTCGCTAAATTTTAATAAGGGTTTCTTTTTTAAATTATTTTAAATATATGCTTCCTTTTTTAAAAAATAAACAGCTTTAGTTTGAAATCAGAAAAAATATCGTTTTAAATGGTAAATAAGATCAATCTATTCTTATATTCGAATTATATTCTATTATCCAGAATATTCTTCAAACAAACTAATTTTCATTATTCATCAATTTGAAAAAAAAATTGATCAAAATCAATGCATTTTAAAATTTTATCAAATATTTCATTCGTTAATTTTTAATAACGATTTCTTTTTTTAATTATTGTTATTATGTTTTAAATTTTTTTTAATAAACAGCTTTAAAAATTGCAAAAATAAATATTTTCAGCGGGAATATTTCCTTCTTTTAACAATAACAAGCGCGGCAAAAAAAAAAGTGATTAAAATAATTGTACTTACTCAGATTATCGAATTTTCGAATGATGCTGTCAATAAATATATTCGGTGGAGCCACATGTCCCCTTTTCACTGGCATTTTAAAGAGTCAAAGCACGTATGTCCAGAAGTCAAATAGTTTCATTCAATTGTATTTATAGCCGGCAATCAAGTGAAGTAATACATCTAAAGAACGTATTTTTAAAAGGCAAAGTTGGTGCTTGAATTCACAAATCTCATCGACTAAATATTCCATTTCTTAAAGTAAATAGAAAATTTCGTGGTTTTCAAAATCTTTCCAAAACATCTAAAATGCAATTTACCTGACTCTCATAATCTATCTCACTAAAAAGCACAATTTTATGAATATTATATCCAATCTATGTACTTTTATCCAAATATGTGTAAGAAAGTTTAACTGTGATGTGCACCAAAATATAGTATCTTCAAATATTTCTTGACAACTAATTTTTTTCTCAATTTCTAATTTTTGTACGCTAATCACGAGAAATTTATTTAGTTACTCCAAAATCTTAAACGCTTTTTTTTCTCAATTTCTAATTGCGTCCAAGAGTTTAATCTTCTCTGAGTTTTTTTCTTTTATAAATGTCTTTTTTAATTGTAACAGGGAAACAGACGCACCTGATTTTCCAAAATAGAATGCAAGCTCTGAGAGAATTCATCTCGTATCATCTGTATTTTTCTAATCATAAAATAAATCCATTTTTATCTTTTTTTACTTGGAAATTTAGATCAAATAAAAGAACCATTCAAATGCAGCACAACTTTAATATTAATCTCAGAAGCAACAGTGGGAAAAAAATCGTTCACAAGTGTCACCGGCAAATCATTTCCGCAGACGATTTCTCCAACAAATATATCTCATGGTTATAATGTATTTAAGACCAAATATTTGCACTAGACAAACACTTAGATGCACTCAGTAAACATATGCGAAAATTTTCGTTGCCGGAAAGGCATAAGCTCGAACTTTTAAAGACATCAGACTCTCTCGGTGTCTGAAGAGTATTTGTCAACCAACACAAACGAAAGGCGTTCACTCAAATCACATCTGCGCTCTAAGTCGGCGCAGTTATCGATTCAGTTCGTAGACTATTCCACGCGGTCTTTTCATGGCAACATTAATAATTCCTCTTCGCAAGACACGTGTTTTCGAGTAAGTTTCAACGCAAGGAAAAGGAACGGAAAAAGCATTGGAATGATAAAAATTTCAGTCAAGAAAATAGATTGATTTTTCTTGGTTGGCAACACGGTGAGTTCGAAAAGATAGGCGAACACGAGTGACTGGAGAATACTCCTTCATTCAACTTCGTATCTGTAAAGATTTTCCGCGGAGGCCCAAGAGTACAAAATAATTATCCGATTCTAAAAAGCGCCATCTATTGGCAAGTTATTAACACACTGAATACATTTTTTTTTATTGCTGGATTTTATATATATATAAAAAGCTATAACTCACGCACTTAAATTAATTTTGTAAAAATAAAAAGAAAAGTTTGAAAACTTTTGCCGTTCGGTTATGAAAAGGTGGTTTTGGTCTTTGAAAGAAAATCTGTGTCGTAAATTGCACTTTAAAAAAGTTGATTGTCTTAAAAAATATTTCTTCATTAGATAAATAAAATAATTTAGAGAACGATTTTTTCTAAGAATTTTTTTTCATCTGCTCCATTTTAAACCAAATATCTTCAAATTACAAACGAAAAATTTGACACGAAATGTAGTGAAATAAAGGAATTTGATAATACCAAACGATATTTTTTGAATACCATAAAAATGTTTAACATTTTTTAATTCATGAAAAATGGCACATTAAATTTTATAAGAAAAATTATTTTCAGATACAAATATTTATTTTGAGTTAAAAAATAAATGCTTAATATATTCTCTCTTTTTTTTAATATTCCATCATTACTATTAAAGTAAAAAAGTTAGATTATTTATTATCAAACTCTATCTAGTCTATTCACTCGACGCTATTTAACATATTTTCATGAACTTTTATTATAATAATGAAACAAAAAATATTGTCTGAAATTTTGTTATCATGATAGACATTCTGATTTTATTTAATTAAGCTTATATTTTAATTCAGTGTGTCGGTATTTCTATATTTTAATCATTTATCAATCTTAATTATGTTCCATATTACTTTATTTATACATTTATGCAAATGAAATATCTTACCTTTCTGTAAAAAAGCCTGGTTTCGTTTCTTCCGAGTCAATTTCGAACTCATCTGCATCCGCATTAAAATATATTTCCACGTAAAACTGTAAAATTCTTCTGATAATAAACTGTATAACATAAAAAATATCTTAAAAGGGAAAATAAATGTTTGATTTGCAGTCTTTATCAATAAAATGAAATGTTTAACGAGAAAAAACATGATGATCTCCACCTAGAACTAAATGAAATCCACAGTAAAACATGGTTGGAACTTCGAAAAACGCCTCAAAATTTGCATGCACAAACTACTCGCTTCCACTACAACCTGACTACTGGAAGAACGACCTGAAAAAGATAACATGAGTTTTTAAAGCGTGTTTACATATCTGTGCCAAGAATGCTTATAGTGATAAATTCAGAATTAACTGCTGCCAAACATGAAAAAATAAACTTTTAATAAAAATAAACATAAATTGTTAGCGATAACTTACGGCGGAGGAAAGGGGATGCCTTGGTTCTTCACAGGCGTGGTCAGATAACATCGAATCGTGGTAACAAACTTGCAGTTTTTGACAAGATTGCGGAGAGTAATAGTTTTTTTTCATATTTTATTCGTTATTGATTCGCAACAAAAATGTGTCTAGAAATTAAAATGCAAATATATATGTATATTGAAATATTTTTTTGCTTACATTGCATATCCATATAAATATTCATATTTTTTAAGAACTTTAATTTCGATAGAAAAATTAAATAACCTGAATAGCCTAAATTCTGCATTATTAAATAAGTAATACAAAAGAATAACGAAAAAAAAATGTTTGTTTAGAACATTTCTACATAACTATTTTCATTTTATTGAAATATAAATTATATTCCAAATGTTAAGAAGTAAAAAAAAATCAATCAATCATTTCAAGAGAAAAAATAATTCAACAATATTGTTTTTAATTGCATAAATAACACAAATAAATCGTTTTCTAATTCAGAAATAAATAAAATTATTTCAAAGTCGTTCGCACTTATATACTATTAGCTGCTTTTGGCAACCGATTAATTCGTTGGAAATATTCATTAAGTTTTATTTCTAATTTAACATTTCAATAAAAACTGTCAAATTATCGGACATTAAAGATGTATTATTTCAAAAGTCGTACCAATCCTCTGTTTGCATAAATTAACGTTTCTAATGGAACCCAAGACTATAATATCAAAGCGCTATTCTTTCCGGTTTATCGATCTTTTATATTTAGTGATATTTTGACAATTTATATTTAGAACCCTTCTTTAGCTTTCAACAATGGAAGAAAATCTCGTGATCAAATATTTGATTTCTGTTTCATTCAAAATAATGAAAAACTGTTGTTAAATATGCTTAAAAAATGTGTTTAAAAATTAGTCAAATCAATACTAAGAATTTTATAGCAATTAATTTGCATCATTCATAGTATAATTTTTTTAGGTTTTAAAACGGTGTGAAAATTATTTTTATTCGGGATTACTTTTGGAAGTTATAGTGAAAAAAAATTAAAATCAAGATTATGTGTGTGTGTGTGTATCAGGTTAGTTACATTAGTTAGGTTAGTTAGTGAGTTATTTAGGATTTTGTGGAACAAGAGCTTTATGTGGCTATGCTGAGCCAAAGATATGATTGAAGATTAAAATAAGGAGTTCAGGAATGTGTAATTTGAACTGTTTTTGTTAATCTTTGAATTTTTAATTAAAATTTCAAGTAATTAAACATGAAGCAAAATTTTACATCTTTCCGCTATAACTTCCAAAAATATTACAAACATTTTATGAAAATAATTCAAAATAATCCAAAAATTTATCTTTTAATCAAAAATTATTTTTTCAACAATACCTATTTAATTTTTGTACAAATGCGTCTTGAATTTTAGTAATTTTTTAAAAAATATTTATGTTCAATTTTCATCAATGAATTACATTGTTGCTCAGAAGTTTATCAAATTTTTATTGTTTCATCAAATAAATAATCACTTAATTTCCTTCCATTGCTGAGAGTTGAAAAAAATTAAGATTCTGTTTAATATTTGTATACAAAAATATACACAATATAGCGAAAATTAGATCATCGATAATTAAAAGATGATTGATAACTCACATTTTTAATAGCGCTATAATGCTGAGCGGTTAGTCTATATTAAGAAAAATCCTGGTTTTGGTGAATAATAATTTCGTGGCATTATAGATATGAAGTTATACCTAAATATTTAAACTTAAAACTAAATGTAAAAAATATGTTCAGCGAAC
>JAOUZG010038069.1:9658210-9682678 GCA_026289955.1 Argiope argentata | reverse complement strand
CAACGGAATTCACGAAAGCTAAGTGTACAAAAGAGGGCGGGAAATCATTATCCCTGGTCTTAAATACCAAGACTTATATCTAAACTAAGAAATGAATTAACTTTATCAGTGGATATTCGATAAATCTTTGCTGATTAATTCAAAAAGTCAGTCCTTATATCACATGAACCCTATCACATATGCCCAAGTGTTATTAATAAGTGTTATAATGCAATTCTGAATAGGTGTCGAAGGAGTTAATTTGGAACAAATTTTTATGCCCTTTTATTAATACAAATCCAGTATATTTTTTAAAATGATTTATTGAAAAGATTATAAATATGTTATAGGCTTTAGCGAAGCAGAAATAGAATTTAAACAGCTTGAAATTAATAATGTTAGGTTATTCTTTTTTGAGGGGTGGAAGGAGGCTCCCCCAAAAGGGCTTAAATTAGAATTTCAATTATTTTCTGAATTTGATGTTCAGATCAAGAGATCTATCCATACTCTCAGAAAGCATTTGTAATCATTACATTAATTGGAATGGAAAAAAAACTAAAGAAAAAAATTATAATTAATATAAAAAGGCACCAAACAATATGTGTGCTTTTATATCTTGAGGAATAAACGAATAAAAAAAGAAATGCTACAGTTAATAAAATATCAAACTTGAGTTTAGATTTTATATGTTGATAGGAACTAGAAAATCAAAACCCACTATTGAACTTTTGTACTATTGAACTGATTTAATGAATCTGATTTAAATAAATAATGTAATTTTAATTCTACTAAAATGACATAAAACTTGAGTACTAGCGAGTTTAAAAACATAAAATGGCATGAAAGCTATGGAGATTTAAAAAATTTCACTCTTTTATATCTACAATTATTATAATAAAAATTTTATACGCCTATAGTTTTAAACGACCAGTTTTCAAATATTATTTCAATTTCTTTCCAGCTATATTGCAAATATTTGACAAATTAACAATTATTTTATAGGTTTGCTATTCTAAAATTTAATATTATAGTTTTTAGTGACAATTTTTAAAAGATTATTTAATTATTTTTTACTATATCACAATCAGGGTGGATATTCAGATTTTTCCATATTTAGTATAAATTATAGTTTGGCATAGTATAATATTCAAACAAATTAAGTAGTTCTAAGGAAAGGCTAAAAATGTAATAATTACTTTATTTTCATTTTTAAAAATTTCAAATATTGATGGTAATTTGGACTTTTGCTTGCCTTACATTTATATGAGGGAAAACAAACTTTGTTTCATTTTCCATTGAAGACAACTTTATTCAAATTACATAAATTGTTATATAATTATTCAATTTATTTGATGTTCTCTTTATAAGGAGTCTTTTCCCCAACTGAAATATTCGACTATTTTAAGAAGGATTTTTTAAAAGCATAACTGCTGTTTAAATTTATAATTTACAAGGAAATAAATATTATAATTTCATGCTGAATAATTTAGAATCTTTGAAGCATAATATCTTATCAAATGTGATAGCAAATAAGTGTTAGTAATAAGTATTAAGGAAATGCGTTTGCTTTTAGTTTCATCATCATCTTTAAGATAATTAGATAAAATTATTTAACAGTAGACATGAGCGTTTTAAAAATTTCTTTGAAATACTTCAACATTGTAAAGTGGTTATTCAATGTATCAATAAAAAAACTTGTAAGTATATTTAAATAGCTTATTAAGAAAATGCTATTATTCAAATTTATAACACAAATCAAATAAATTATTTCAATTCAACATTTTTTAAAATACACAAAATATTCTCTTTCACACTGCAACTTAAATACAATTTTAACCATTGATGGTAAGTAGAAAGATTAATATATGCAAAAAAAGTGAGAAAGAGTAACCAATGCATGAAAAAATATTCATATTACTTAAAAGCATTTTATTTCTTCAAGTTTACACTTGCTTAGTTTTTTCAATTCTATTTTATTACTAAAAGTTATTTTTCAATTATTATTGAATTATTTTTCAATTATTATTGAATTATAATTCAATTATTATTAGTATTATTTTAAAAAATTTCAAATAAAATTTTATTAATCATTGCTTTAAAATAGTTTTGTAACAATTTTGTTATATTAGCAAGAGTTACAAGGCAGCTCTTTAAGTCCTTGTCAAAAGAATATTTTTCTACTGTTCGGTTTATTCTATCATCTAGATCAGGGATGCACAACCTATGCACCGCGGGCCAAAATTGGCTCGCATAGCCTTCGAAGTTGGCCCGCGAATGTTGTTAATAAAATATGACTAATTTAAAATGAAATGAAACTTTTTTCAAGTGAAAAAAGGATAAAAATCTGAAAATAAAACGATTCTACATCAGAATAAATAATTAACAGTTGTTCATAAAGTTTATTTACTTTTTATTGCGAAGCTTTTCAGTTTGTTCCCTTCATGGCTAACGGCGAGCACGATTTTCATATAGGAGAAGCTCGCGAACGTGAAAAAGTTCCACACATAAAAATGCAGTATTAGGATCCAATTCAAATCTTTCATAAAGCATTTGATGATCGGTTTTCAGATTTTGAAAAGTGCCAAACGAAATTTGACGAATTTTCTTCTCCCTTTTCTGTTGATGTTAATCTAGTGGATGAGAGTATGCAGTTAGCCTAAATTGATTTAAAGAAGTTTGATTTTTTTCAAAAATCAGTTCAAAGGTAAACCGATATTATAATTTTATAAAGATTTGCTATAGGAATTTTTATGCTTAAAGAAAAATGCAGTTGCATGTGCAATTTTCTTAAAAGCACTTACATTTGTGAGCAAATTTTCTCACTAATGAATTTAAACAAATCAAAATTAAGAATGAGATGAGAACCTTTCTGCTACGCATTGCTACAACTAATATTAAGCCCAACATAAAATCAATAACTTTAAATAAATTCATTATTTTTACTAATTTCGATTATTAATTTTTTTCTCAAAATTTAAATTGCGTTCTCTGTATAATTACCAAAAAGTTTTCATCTGTTATTCTATTTCAAGTTTGCACCCTTTTTAGCAGAAATCTCTTTTTTTTTTTAGGTTTAGGTAATCGTAGCTATAATGTTTGTGTTTTATTCATTTATTTATTGCATAATGTGTGCATGAATAAAATAAGTAAAGTAATAATTGTAATTCATGCGTATTGCCATAAAAAAACTCCAATGTTTTCGCGTTTTTAATATTTTTTAGCATTCATGTGCTTTTTTAGCCCTCGCCATGTTCTCTTTTCATATTTTGGCCCCTCATCCTGAAAAGGTTGTGCATCCCTGAGCTAGATTTATATATTTTTTCGCTCTCCCTTTTTCATCTAAATTTAATCTAACCCCTAATCTAAAATAAACTATTAAAAATGTATCTAGAGTTCTTAAAGAAAATTGTACAGTTTTACCGTGAGAAAAAAAATCGAATATTTCGAAGATAAGGACCCTTAATTATGTCACTTAATCTTATCAATGCGAGAAACGTGCATTCTCTTTAGCCCCTCTAGATGTACGCCAAGTTTTCCTGCCAAAGGTGATTAAATTGCAGTAAACCTACCATGTGAGCGCAAATGACACCCTCTAATGAGTTGGCGTTAATGAGACTGAGCGCAAGTGACACAATCCCTTGCTGATACCCTAGGCTAGCTGACCTCCCATGAAGAACGGGAGGGGGAAGAAAGAAACCCTTGAACGCTTGCTGTGCATCTCTTGTGCAAAATTGACACGCTTCCACGACAGAAAACTAGTCCCGCTTCCTTCACTTTACAGAAGTTCCACTCGTAGAATGGAAACGCCCAGAGGGTTAAACGTTCTACTCTCACTGTCTTGTAAAAACGAATTGTTTTGTGTTGAATGCTAATAATATGTAATTCCAACCATAAATTGGAATTTATATTTTCCGCTCAAAATATCCTGTATATATCTGACGTTTTTATTTTCTTGAAACGAATTGCGTATTATTTTAAGGGAATTTCAAACATATTTTAGTCAGAAATCTGTAAAAGAAACTGTCTGTGGATAGAACTTTTCTTACGTCATTCACTTGATATTCTATATATTTATAATATTAATTTTTTTTATTGGCAGGGTTATTCTTTTTCTCAATGAATTAAAGATTAATATTCTCACAAAATTTTATACATGGATTCTCATTTCACATTACTCTCGATTAAATTTCACGTATTTTGTAGATATTTTTTTTTATATTTTGAACAATTACTATCTTCATATGATTACTGAGAAAAATGTCATTGGAAAATTGATCCCACCTGTTGATTATGGTCCAGAAGTTCAACGAAATTCCTTCTTACATGATCTGATTATATTTAAAGCTATTGATTTACTCTATTACAAGGCTGAATTTTTCTGTGTGTGTGCATGCGAGTTATTTTGATTCTTTAAAGATAAATTGCATCTTCTTTAATTCCAGCATAACTTTAATGAATTGCTCATACACGGCACAATACTTTTCTACAAAACCCTCTAGATGGCACTACTGATGTTTATATTCTAGTGTGTATCCAAAACACCAAACAAGTATGCCTGCGCACGCATCTGGCCTGAGACTATTTTCTTTTATTTTTTTCTGCGGAAAGAAAAGAAAGTAGTCAAACAGGTGAAGTGAAAGCAAGCAACAGAAACGGTGGATGTTAAGTGTTGGGCGACGTTGAGTGTGAATTTAATGCATGTACCTAAAATTATGATGACTTTCTCCGTCAGAATTGCTGCGTGTGACATAAAGTGTTAATATGCGGTTTGTCACCGTTTTTCATTACAGACTACTATTTATGTTATAGTACAATAATCGGGGATTTTTGCCTTTTGAAGTTACTTGAAAATGCTACGCTTTCTTAGTAAACGATTCAGTCGCTCCACTAGAAACAAAAGTCGTACAAGCGGTGAAAAAGCGCCTACAAAACTTGGGAAAAATATTTTGCCTTGTAAAATTATTTTACTAGATGGATCAGATTTGTCTGTGGATGTACATGTAAGTATAAATGTTTAAATTTTACAGAGTTAATGTTAAGTATATAGTGCGAGATACCAAAAAGGAGGTTCTGTGTCATCGCGGTTGTTTTCAAACAGTATTACATTCGTTCATGAAATATAAAGAATTTTCATTAACTCACGTTACCCGTTTGTGCTTACTATACATATTGCAATGCACGTGCAACTCCAGTAGTCATTACAAGTTTGAAAATTGGTATTAATCACATTTTCTATTCAAAAAGTTTGCAATATTATTTTTGTGGCGTTAATTATTCATTACAATCGGCATATTAATAAATGCACTTCCTTGAACAATGTTATTAAAAAATTAATTTCTATTCGTTTATAAATATATGTCGGGGAAAAAATAAAACGTCAGAAAATCATATTTCTCTCCAGATATCTTGTTTGAACAGTTAAAAGAATTTTGTTACTGAATATATAAGTTTTATGTTGAAGGTTAAAATATCGTACATATGTTAAACGAGTTTATAGCACTTGATCTTAAAAACCGAAAAATACTATAAATTTGCATTTGGTATATACTTACATAGTAACGATGTTATTAACTTATTTCTGTTGTATTTTTGTTACATTTGCGTTAGTAAATAAAATCTGTCCTACCTTCAAGCCTTTTCAATCTATAAAACGTTATTTATACAAATAGTTTTTATGTAAGTTCAACGTATGTCTGTGGAATATTTGCCAATATTGTATTATCAAACTTGTGAGGTTTATTTCAAACTTAAGTTAATTAGTCCCTTATTAACTTTAATATAAAGATTGAAATTAATTTAACATAAAGATTTAACCAATTTTAGATTCTACTCATATGTGTTTCTTCATTTCAGTGCCAAAAATTCTTTTAAAAATGAAGGATTTTTAATGTTTTTTATTCTAGAATGTTTCAGTAACTTTAATTTCTGTAATTTTTTTTTTTAGTTCATATTTGAAACTTTTTTCCTTCTCTTTCTGCTGATTCTTACATTATTAAAGACTGTCTGTAAATGTCTAGTGCATTGCACATCAAAAATAGAAATTAAGAAATATTTTAAATATATAATTTGCTAAATTTTTTTGTTTCATTCAGTAAAAAGCTGTATCTCTGCTTATAAAATACTATATATTCCTTTCAAAACATATTTGATGTAGCTAGTAATACATTTTTCCAAAGATATTCTTGTTTATTCTAAAAATGGGAGCTCCATTTTTTAATTCTTTATCCAAAAATTTTATGCTTATGTTTTCTTGTTTTTCTGGAAAGTGAGTATTTTATTTATTTATTTATTTTTACATTCAAACACAACAGTGTTTTAAACATGAATTTCAGTCGAAGCAGACATATCAATATGCTTTGTAAACTATTTAATCTTATTAAGTTACATAACTTGAAGTTATTATTTTTTAAATCCATTTTCAAATTGTTCTTATTGTAACCAGAATAATGCCACAAGTTTCAATGTTAATATACAGGAATAAAGTTTAACATCTTTTAATTCATTGGTTTCCATCTTAAATGCATTACCATTTGTTTATATCTGTATCAATAAATTTCTGATATGTTTTATTCTGATTTTATTTCAAAAATTTCTTCTACATTATATATGTGTAAAAAGGCTTGCTGAGTTCTTCCTTGCATAGGTGAGACACATGCAAAACAAATTGATAGAAATGTATTTTATTCTGCTTGTTGGTAATAGATATATTTGAAAACCTATTTTTTCAATATTATTATTGATACTCTATTATTATTTAAAACATATAAGAGTTTGAAACAATTCTTATTTAATTTATATTACTTATTGGCATATTATAATTTGTTTGTAATTCTGATGTGTGATATGAAGTTGTTGTCTTGAATTAGTGATTGAAAAATTCCAAAAATTAATACTAATTTACCAGTCTTTCCAATTAAAAAAAACTGTTAAAAATATATGTATACAAAGTTGCAATTTTTCCCGTGATGTGTTAGAAATATAATTATTTATATTACAAATGATCTTTCTCTGTGAAAATAGACTAAGAAATGGTGCTTCTAATACCAAACGGTAATATATGATAATTACAATTTGCCATACGTTTATGGGTGTGTTAATAACATTCTGAAAAAGAAAATGGGTAATGAGTTATTTAAACTCTATCTTTTGTTCTCCTTATGATTATTACAAAAAGATCTTAAATTTTAGCTATTGATGGGTTTTTTTTTTTTTTTTAATTATTTTTTTTTTTGCAACCTGACAATGATCAAATAAGACAGGAAATTTCAAGAATATTCATCCTGTGCATCTAATAAATAAACTTTTATCAGTGGTTTAGTCATAAAAATTTTTGTCGAATATTTTGCTTGAGTTAGTCTTAATGGCTTCCATGAAGAAATATTTTCTAAAAGTATAATGTATACTATTTTATGAACCTTATACTATTCAATTCTTTGTAGTGTACATTCTTCTAATTTTCTGTTTTTATTTTTATATATACATTTAATATCATGAGAAAAAGTAATAATGTTTCAAAATTGATATTTTTATTATTATTAATCATTCACTTGGCTAAGAACTTAAATGTTAGTCCTACAATATTACAAAACTTTTATTAAAGCTATGTCATCTAATAAAACCTACTCAACGTCAAAAAGTAAGCCACATTTTCTTAAAATTTAATTTTCATAAGTGCAATTATTATATGTGGGAAGGGGGATTTGTTTTAACATCAATGGGAACAATTTAAATTTCACTACGAAAAAATGTATTCTTGTAAAAAAAAAGCTTAAAAATATAATTTTAAAAAATAGAATATGTATATATGTGTGAGGTGATATTTTTACATCTAATATAAATCTTAATTTCCCAATATCTTTCTTAAATTAGCGCAAATTAATTTTGGTCTTAAGTATTCTCTTATTTCTTGAACTAATTCCTTCTTTTATATTTAACTAACTAAAAAAAACTGATGTCTATTGTTATGTCTTACTCCAACCAAAGGGATACAAGTACTCTGACCTAGCCAGAGGCTATATGGGGAAATTTAATGGAGTTGCTCATCAACTTAGTGGGGTTGCTCATTTTCAAATAACTAAGAACTCTATAGAGAATAAACACATTGATACAGAAAAAAAAAATTAAATATTATATTTAAAATTTGGACATTTTAGAAATGCATAAAATATATTGAATGTATGTTAATTTTTTACCTTAAATGAGAACTAAAATCATTAGCCTTTACAAAATGTCCTGAATAGAATATTTAATAGCTGAAATTTTTTTATTAGTTCTTTAGTACCAAGAGGCATAAGATTTCTTGGCCATTTAAGTCTGTGTTCTCGCCATAGTGCACAGGATTTGATAATGTGATTTATAGATCCTTCTTCATAGCCACACTGACAAGTCAAACTGTTATCAATGAAACAATGTTGATGTACAGGAAATACACCATGCCTAGTGTATACTTGATAAATATAAAAATCACCCTTGATTCGGTTAACAGAAATATTTAATAAATGTTGATAGGTTGTTCTCCCCGTAATGGGATTATTCTATCTCTCCTACTAATAATATTAGTTTTTGAGTCTTATTTCTGAGTTGGATTTTGAAAGATATTTCTGGGTCCAAGCAAAGGAATCAAAATCCTTAACACCAGCTTTTTTTTTTTTTTTAAGAAGCCTATGATTTTCTATCTAAATTAAACCATGGCAAAGAAATCCTTATTAGAGTCACACTATAATATCATTGCAGAAGTAAATTCCTCATTCTAATTTGTGATCTATCCCTGTACATAAAATGTTTCCCATATAAAATGAATTGAATTTTCTAATTTTCAGTCATACATCTGAAAAATTACGTTTATATTTACTAGGGAAGAAAATAAAATTATTAGAAAAAACCTTTTGAAATTAAATGTAAAAATTATTTTTGACTATATTATTTTTTTAAGTTATGGTGATTTTATTTGCTATTATTAATTCTATATTATTTTAAGTGTGTAAACGTATAAACAAATTTAAATCAAATGATCTGGCGTATAGATTGCCAACCAAAGGCAGACATACAATAATTCATCTTTATTATAAAGATAAGATTTAAATAGCTGAAACTTTTATTTAAGTTTAATTTCTATTTAAACTTAGCTCTGAAATTTTAAATCATTTTTAAAAATTGTGGTAATAGTTTTCTTAATGAATCATAAATGTTTCATTTTTAATATTACTTTAATTTTTTAGAGAATTTTGAAGAATATACCCATTTTAGAATAATAGCTGTAATTATTATATTATCTCATGTTATGCTTAGTGATGAAGAATTGATGTCAATTTATCATTTTAAGCTTTAGAAAATGTAACTCAAACCATAAAATTTATAAAAATTGCACTAAATACTTAATTTAATTGTTGTTAAATTAATTTATATTCAACATATGTCATAGAAAATATATCACTTATACAATCACAGCTTTATTCTTCATAAAAATTGTGATTTAAAAGATATTTCCATTGATTGATACATTATTGAATTTTATTTTGATATGTACATAAATTTCTAGAGAAATTATAAAAATTAAAATTCTGGTACAATAATCAGGTTAGTTGCACCCATTATTTAGAAATTATCACTTCAAAGTTAAAAATTACCATTTTTATTGTTCTGCTCCCTTTTATTTATTTTTTTAGTTTACTTTACTCCAAATACATAAATTTCATTCATATAATATTGAATTAGAATTTTTATTTAAAAAAATTGTCTATATATGCATTTAATTAATAATAATATATAAAAAATAGTTTAGCTTTTCTCTTTAACTTAGTTTACATCAGAATATTTTAGTAGCATATGTACTTTACTGGTCATTTTTTTTAGTTCATTAATTCTAATAAAATCTTGAAAACTTATAAAATACTGATAGGTTACATTACATAAATTTGTCATCTTTTTAAATGAGTTGGCAGTGGTTCCAATTCAGAAATCCATAATTGAAAAATTGAAAATCAGTATTTATTGATTGGATAGAGGAAATCAAACTATACATTATCTGGGAAACAAAGTTGTTTGTTTTTCAAACAATGCCTTTCTTTTATTCATGATTATTATAACAATTTACATGATTATTATTACACAAGAATTCAGTTTTTAGACATTTGCTTAAAAAAGTTCTTTGTTACAACCATGATCACACCATGATACTTTATGAGTGGGAAAGTAGAAAGTTACAAAAAGTGGATATGAAAAGGTATTTAGAGCTTTATATAACTCTCATTTGAAAATTTTCCTCATATTTAGTTGACACATTATTTTTTTACTTTTGTGGACCCAGGCATGGAAATCAAAAATGTGCACAACTCGAAAATTAATGAAATTTAAATTTATTTTATTTGAAAATAATTAATTTTTATAAGATGATTATATGAAAATTATTAAATATATTATGTATGCATGCATATATACTTACATTTCTAAATCTGAAAATGTTAAGTGTACTTTTTTGCTGTTTATTGTGCCAATGATTATAGATATTTTAGGAAATCAAAGAAAAAAATTACACATAATTCAAATGGCTATTGTTGAATATTTATATATATAATATTAAGAAGGTTTAAGGTTTAAAAATCATTTTCACATTTTAATTGCTTTTATTACAGATAAACTTCCAAATTATAAAATCAAAAACAAGTAGAACAACATTCAATTGAAAGGATAATTTTTGAAGATTGATTCAAATTTGAGAGCGTTCAGTTGTATTATATAGAGTACATTTGATGGGCCCAATGCATTTTTGACTATGATACATCTTTGAATAGAAATATGCTGGGAAGTTGCACACATATGATTATATTTTGTGTTGCAAATAGAACATTAATTTTTACAATGCAAGGCATTTATTCTTTACCAATCCTATTGATTGAGAAAATCTCCTCTAATATATCACTAAAAAGATCTAAAAATGTTATTTAAATGCAGTAAATTCAATGAATTAATTTAGGAAAATATATGCACTGATATGGTATTGTATATTCTCAGTTTAAAATTTAAATAGGTTTTGTTCATTTTTGCTTAATATTTTCTAAACTTAGGTGATCTTAGAGCTGTACTTTTAGGACTAGCGTTTTTCAGATTAACTACTTTTTTAAACATAACTCTCGGATTAGAATTTAGCATTTTGATTTTAAAATTGTCATATTTAATATTTATTTTAGAGGAAACATAAATGATTAATATTACAAATCTTTTTTATCTTTAGCATTTATAGAAACTGATTGGCTAAAAGTATTATTTAAAATCTATTTCCATATTATATCTAAAATTCAAACATACAGCATCTTACTTGGTTTTATTTTATAGGTAAGCACATTTTTGCATTATAATTATTATCCATTCTTTAGTGTATTTCTCCTTGCTATTATAATTCCAAAGGACATTGAAATTTCTTTCGGTTACTTATTTTTTACCTGAATTCTGTTAAATGAGTCCTGCTCATAATATCCCTTAATAACTGCGTGTTCTATTTTAGACATTAACTGGTTCTTATTGTTTGATGTTACAGTATACATGTTAAAACAGTAATTCTCTTTGGGGATAATTTTTAGGCTATGAAATGGCTATTGGTAACTAAGAATCATAACTGTCACTTGCTATCAACTATAAAATTATTATTTGACTTTTTCATTTGTTGCTTTGACACATTGAGAAACTCTTGGTTTATAAATTATAATGATCTATGTTTAAGGCAGGTTTGTCTGCATATTTCAGCCAAACAACATAAAAGCAGTATTTGTCAGACTTCTTTCTTCCAGATTATAATAGTTTAAATTTAAATTGGTCCCCCTTTCTTTTAATGATTTAAAGATTATACAAATTAATACTGATTACAATAATCTTACTTAAAATTAATGCTATTATTTTTGATTAAGTTTTGTATTACTTTTTTTTTGAAATTTTAATATTTTTTTCTATAAAAATTGATTCTTTGAATTTAAAATGATGTAATGGATTTGGGAAATAAGTTTTATTTAGTTGGAAATTATTTGAGGTTAGCATGTTATTTGGACAATTAAAATGGTATATATTAAATAGTACTTGAACAGCAAAAAAGTAGTTTACTTGCCTATTCAATTTTGATTTATTTCTTATGTTTTAATGAAATATAAAAATATAGCTTCCTTTTAAATTTATTGGGCCTTTTTTTTTTTACTGTCTATTTGTAGTAAAATTGGAAAAGTAAACATAAGTAAAATTTTCAAGCCGGTCAGTTGAAGGCTGTATTTCTTGTGTTGGTGCAATTCTAAGAAATACCATTGAATTCTTCTTAGCTCTTAAAATCTACTCTGAATATAGCTTGTGACTGAGATTTAATGATGAAAAATAAATAAATTTAAGAAGTACATTGTGCTAACAAGCATAAACTGTTAATCATATAAGTGATTCATTAAACTAAAATATTTTAGAATATTTGTTATGAACTGGCAATTATTAACTAGCTCTGATACTTCAGAAATCCTGTAATTTTAGCAAATTTTCGGCCATTAGATTTGTTTAGGCTACTCAGCAAATACGCAAATTATAACATTCTGTTAAAAAATATTATGTATTACCTTTTTAGGCTACTGCTTTTTTGGAGAATGATAAATTCCTTATATGATAGACAATGAATCATAGCTATGCTGCTTTTATTTTCAATCATAATGTTAATCTGCCTCCTTAGCTATAAAATTTATGATAAAAAAAGGAAAATTGTTTTTCTCTTTTAGTTTGCTTCCCCCCCCCCCTCCTTGTTGCAAGTTTAGAGGAAGTGTAAACTCAAAATTTTGAAGCAACTCGACTTGTTAGACTTCCCAGAATTTAAAAATTATATTTTTGGAAATTCTTGCCTGTCTATGACAAAGATTACTCAAAAACGGTTTGCTCTAAATAGATTAAATTTGTTATTTGATCTCCTTAACTTCGTTTTGCTAGCCAGAAAATTAAAAATTAAGATTTTAAATAAAATTAATAAAATATATTTATTTAAGATAAAATCGTTTGCTTTTTACTTTTAAAAATATTTTAACTAAAAACAGATTGAAATGAAATCTGCTATGCATATTTCAATGTATCATGTCAGAATATAATTTCTTGAACGGTCAAGCACCACGTGTTCGTGTAAGTTAAATTATATTTTTATTCATTTATATCGCTTTATTGAATGAGTCACTTTAGTATTGCAAACGATAAAAAAAAAACTTTGTCTCGCATTTATTGTTTAAAAAAAATATCCCATTTCCTATTTATTTCATTTCACGTAATCACGTGCTCAGAATGACATTTTTCTAGGTTTTATTTGCTGTCGTCATTAACTTTTTTTCTTTCGATCAGAGCTTTTGTCAGTGCATTGACGACACGTTATTTGAAGTTGATTTTTTGAAATGCACTTGCAGATAATAATTTTTTTTTATTTTTCGCCTACGGATTTTTGTTGACGCCAAAAACCTTATCCGAAAAACAACGTCATGTTCTGACATGATTATAAAATTCTGAAAAGGAATCATCTGTTAACAGATTTAGATTATGATATTTACCGAAGGGGCAAGTATAGAGAAAGTGTAAACTCAAAATTTTGACGTATCTCCACTTATTAGATTTCCCTGACCACAAAACCCCATAACCAAACAACACCATGTTCTCAAATGATAAAAAAAAAAAACGGGTTTCTCTTAAAAATGGAATACTGGATGTCGCGTAATATGGTGTTATATAAATATATTAGGAATGAAGTGTAGTCTATTGTTATTATTATTTTAGTTCAAACATGGAACAAAAAGAAATGATTAATCGTTATTGAAATACCTGTTGAAACTTTTTCGCTTGTTCCAGTGCCATTAATTAATTCGAAGTATGAATTACTCTATTAGTAACTCTTCAAGACAGCATAGGTTTTTTAAAATTTCTTTTTTGTAACGTAATCACTTTGCTCTTTGTATGAATGAAATTCCTTGTCACAAAGTACCTTTATTTTAATGTGTTTAGTAATTATGTTAGACCACATTTGATTAATTAGGAACAGCGTTTTATTACTGAAATCGGTGTAATATGCATTTGGTAAATAGTTTTGAACACTGCGTTTTATAAGCAGTTTCATTCAAAAAAATTATTTATTGAAAAACATTCTTATATTCTTTTTAACTACGACCAGAAAAGAAAGCTATTTCCTTTCTGTCTCCTCTTATAGATCGTACATACATAATGAATAATATCTAATGTGTGAATTTTCTTTTAACGAAATTATACATTCAACTTGGTTCGTGTCTTGTTTGACACTAGGGCCTTATCTAAATACGTCTATAAGATTTAGTGTAATTGCATGTGAATTTCCTTTGTTACTTATAAGGAATTACTAATATCGGGGGTTAATATCTTTATATTAATGGCATATAATTCCTTTCAACTGCAGAAAAGGGATAAACTGATTTTTAAACAATTCTAAAATTCCACCGCCGTTGTTGTTGTTCTTTGTTTAATATTTGACCTTATGAATTCTAAATGCTATTTGTCTTATCTCCCAGTTGTGCATTCACGTCTTTTGAAGATTCAGAAAAGTGCATATATAGCCATAAATTTGTGGAAAAAAAATGAAATATATGGATTCGCAATTGCTCATTGTAAAATATAGTAGACCTGTCTATGAAATTGGAATAGCACGATGCTATTGCATGGTCAAAACAGTTCATGATAACCAAAATTCAACAAGTTATGTTGCAGTTTAAACTACTTTGACCAAGTTCATGTTTATATAATTTATTTTTTAAGTGTGTTTAATTGAAATAAAGTTTTACTTGCGATTTCTTGAAAGATTTATGGAAATGTGGGAACTGGGTATTTCCTTCATAATAATGCTACTGGCTTATAGAACATGAAATAAACGTTTCCTCGAATGTTTATTTGGTACTATCGTCAACCATTATACAAATATTGTCCAGTGAAAATTCAATTCAGGTCAAATAAATGTTCGTTGTTTTAAAACAATATCCGCTGCGTAGTTTCTCGTGAACAGTTCTCACGCCGGTTCTTTTAGTTTTTCAATTTTCTACTCGGCCACCTGACATTCGTGACTCAACGATTAAAAACATTTGATATTCTTTTATTTATTTATTATTATTGCTTTTTCGTTATTCCTTTTTAATGAAAAACTGATCTTTGCTTGTTCGTTTCATTTTCCATCAAAGCAAAAATTTCTCTCTCATTATACAAGACAGCATTGGTGTTGTAGCAGCTGAAAACTTTCCCCATTAAAGGAAACAAAAGAATTGCTTGCTTTGCTGACAACAAAAGGTTCGACAATCTGTTGTTGAGAATATGAAAAGCACATATGAATAGTCAGAATTACAACAGGTTGCTTTGGGATAAGGGAAGGACTTTTTTCCTCTTCATTTTGTAAGAGGGGCATAGGTTGGAAATAATTGGGGCTTCAGCTTCCGCCTGTAGGTTGATTGCCTTCCGTCTTGTTTGTTTTCCCGGCTATCAATTCTAGAATTCATATGCTGTAGAATGAAAGTGTGGTGTTCGTCTCCATATTCATTTAACAGCCACACAATTTTTCCTTTCTGTACTGCTGTTCGTTTATTTTTCTCAACTGATATGCATTGTGAAAATTATGTATTCTTATGTCCTACAACTGCCAGTTTTATGAACTGAAAAGTGGGCCGGATTTATGCTTCTCTCTCTCTCTCTCTCTCTCTCTCTCTCTCTCTCTCTGAAAATGCCTCTCCAAAAAACTTATTGACTTAGAGCCGGGGTTCTCAAAAGGTGGGTCGCGACCCCCTTGGAGGTCATGAGATGTGGAAGAAAAGTTTTAAAATTTTAATTTAATCCTGTAGTTTTTTAATTTAAAAAAGGAGAGAACACTTGGGCTCTGGAAAGTTGGGCTTTGTGTTCTATCAGTTAATGGGATACGTGAGCTTGTTCGGAATTAACCAATTTTTTAATGTCTGGAATTGACTTTGTAACGCACAAAACGATGTCTTTTTTCCAGTGTCAAACGATTTCTTGATTTTGTTTTTAAATTTATCGTTATGGAGAATTCTTGTTCACGGTTGTAATGTGTAGAGAATAGAATCAAAGTTTTTAACGCTGCTGTGGACAGTTCTGGGTATTTCTTTTTAATACATATCCCAAAATGTGTCGATATAAGCTTTGTTAAAAGTTACTTTAGCTGACAGATCACTTGAAATCTCTAACAGTTGATCATGATGACGGACACTTAGCTCAGCTTTTGTTAAGGTTTGCTCTCTGAACGGATTGACTATCCACACAACCCCACTCATATCCTTGACTGGAATGTAATCTGTAAACTGTTCAATCAAAGTTTCGAGATGAGATGATACTAGTGAGAAGAAAGATGAAGTGTCAAGGCATGTAGCGCCAGTACCCAACACACTCTACGAACTCTTGAGTGCATGTAAAATTTCCAAAATCTCTGTCTGAACTTTAGACAGAGTTAAAACTTTGGGGGGGATCGCCAAAATACTTAGTCTAAAAAGGGGGTCGCAATGTCTAAAAGTTTGAGAACCCCTGACTTAGAGGAAAGAATATGTAAAAGAAATTAAGAATTGATCGAGCGCAAAAATATGCTAAAACTTTGGCACATGGTAATTGTCTTGGCTAACTGATGGAAATTGATGACCATATATTTGGAAATTATTATTGCGCAAAAATATTTTTTAGTCTGTCTTAAAACTTTAACAAATTACTTTTTTTAACTGTTGTGATTTCATTTCTGTTCAATTTTATCTTTATTTTAAATATTGCTTTTAGAAATTTTAAAACCAATTTGTAAAAATTTTTAATGTTATCATGAAATTCTAACTCATTCATCAAAATATTTAATAGTCTCCTTTTGCTAATGCGAAAATTAAAATTCAATAAGGCTTTCTTTACACATAAATTCTGGTTAATATTTTCACTTCCTCTCTCTTTTTTTCCCCCATCTATACTAGTATAATAAATGTGAAAATTTGGATGGATGGGATGATGTTAGTCAATTATGCTAGAACAGCTGAATGAAATTCAGCACAGAGATAGATAATAATCTAGTATAGGACATAGGCTACTATTTATTCCTGTTAATCGAATGATTGATTTTTTATTATTAACTTTCCTGCCAAAAATCTTCAGTTTCCCCACTAGCAAATGGGTAAGACTTCTGTTTGTTTTTTCTCCACGCTAATGAAATTAGACTTAACGTGTTTTCTATCACTTATTTCAAACTATTATGTTTATTTTCTTAATGTTTGATGCATTTAAAATTAAACATTGCTCAGTAACCGATTTTTCGGATTCATTTTGATTCATTTTTTAATTAAAACAGAATAAGTGAAATTTTTTTAAAAAATTCTAATTCTGTATTCCTTTATCCCATCTGGCGTAGAAAATGTGTCGCCTCATTTGGCGTTGAAAATTCACGTGGATTGTAATTGTTTATGTGTTGTAATTGTTGACAAACTCTATTTTCATTTTAATTAAACGTTAAAAAAATATGTGCATAATACTGTTAATCTCAATCTCGGTCAATAAATTAAATAGATTTGACCTTTTTTTTAAAGATATGCTGACTTGATTTGCTGTTTTGCTTTATTTCAGATACACACTGCAAATAAACTGTTTTTAGGTTCGTTGTGTGCTTTTCCATGCTTACGAAGTCGCGGGTAAAAGCTAGTTTACCTGCTTTTTAATTTAATGTTTTTAATTCAATTACACATAGGGTTTTCTCACTTATCAAATAAAATGTTGATATATTTCTAAAAAATATTCATTTCAAATTTATATTTAACAGAATGGATTATTTCCATAAAAATATACATTGGAATATTTATGTAGGAAATAATTTTAATTTTTGAAGAGAATTTTCAAAATTTTGTTTTAAAAACAAACTAGTGATTTATTTTAAGCAAGTAATATATTTTAAACACGATCTTGCTTTGAACTAAAAGTAATGAATGGAGTGAATTGTTGGAGTTCGTCTATTGAAATGCTTGGTATACTTGTTTATTTTCTGTCGGTAGGAGATAATAAAATATTTAATTTTCAATTCATTGAGTATAGTATTTAATCTTTACATGATGTTCTTATGTATAATCATAGCTATTATGGCACTTGAAACAAAAATCATCTCCGCCTTCCAAATTCGATAATTATTGTAAGGGGACAAAAACACATTTTTTTAAAAAACTTTCTTCAAATATATTTTTAAAAAAATGATACAATGTATACAATTAATTCTTTATATAAATTAAACTGTTTTAAGCAATTAACTCTATGTTGAACTAGGCGAGTTAATTTAATTTGAAAGAAAAATAGTTATAAAAATAAGAACTAATCACCAAGTTACTACTTAAAAAATTTCTACTGTTTAACTTTTCATTGTGTTGTGAAAGAATTTTATTTTAGCGCCAAATTCTCATGTTTTTTGATCATGCTATCGCCGTCACTTAGAATTCTAAAAAACATCTAATAACCCGTGAAGTGAAAACATACATGTTGCAATAGTTTTAAAATTCTGCAGTAATTATTATCACTGCTTTTTTTTTTTTTCTTCTTTTTTCTGAAGAAACTTGATCATGCATTCCAGTATCAGCTAGCCTTTATTTAGCAAAAACCATCCGCGTCTCATTAAAGTAAAGAATACGTGGGACGCAAATACATGCTTTCAACAAATTTAAATTTTTTCTTCATTAATCATAACTGTTTTAAAGAACTGAAAGTTTACTTGTCGCCATACAAACGGAAGGTTGTTTTAAGGAATAATTTCACTTGTATTTTAGATTTTTCCAACTGAAATTTTTGCTCTTCCATGCATGGCATGCTTTTTTTACTATCGTCACGCTTTGGATAAAAGCATCGTTTTCTGTATACCCAGCTCATTCATGATATTGCTTTATCAGAATTTTAATATTGAAGTGGATTTTATTTTGCTTACACAAATGCCTTTGATATTGTAGGAAGGAAAATGTGTTGTATCAATTTTATGCTTGGATAAATCCGGGTCTATTTTCTACCCCAAAGCTCTTTGACTTAAATCTTTCTATTTGCTCTTTGGCAACTGTGGTCCACTGATTCGAATAAAAAAAATCATTCATATATTACATAGCAAATACTGGGTGGTCCAGCAATCAGCTTTTTTTTCTCAATGTGGTATATTATATATAATGTATAAACGATATCGATTAATTTTGTCCCATTTTATTTTTTTCCGCCAGTTTTTTGCATGAACGTAAAATAAATTGTGCATTATATGGCGAATTTCAATATAGAGCTCCCCCCACCCCCCGCCTAAAAAAAGAAGAAAGTATGTTTAGTATACAGTCGAATGTTTATTTTCGATATGTTTTGTAATGGACAAAAGATTGCGAAAACAAGTCGAATGATGATGATGATGTCGTGTCCACTTTTTACCGCGGAAGGAGGGGTGCAGTAGCTTCTGAGGGTAAGAACCCCTGAGCACCCGAGGGCAGAAGTCTGACTTCTAGCTCATATGAAGATGAAACACAAACACATACGCTTGCACAGCCCCTTTTTACAGGGGGGCACAGTAACACATCTCACAGATAGCACACAGAAGAACAACCATGCCCGAACCGGGACCCGAACCCGGGACCTCCAGAACACGAGGCAGACGCGCTACCTCTGTGCCAGCAAGCCGGCAACAAGTCGAATAAAATCAATATTTTGCTTTCTGAAAAATAAAATACTTTTTGTTTGGATTGTTTAAAAAAAACATTTTTTTTTTTTTTTTTTTACTTATTTTTCTGAAGGTCAGTTCTCTTGTGTTTTTGTATCCTCTCGCCGACACTTTCAGTTTTTAAAACTTTCTCCTAATTTTTATAATAAAACTACAATTATAAAAGCTAATTCTCTGCAATTTATTTTGCTGATATATTTACTGAACAATAATAAAAGGTCAATTTTTAGTATTGAGATTAAATATGGCTTAATAAATTGACTAGTGTTTATTTCGAATGGTAAGTATAAGGGAATAAAATTTTATTGATAAAAAAAACTATTGCATACTTTTTTCATTCTATTCTTTGTCGACTTCTTATTGATGTGCCTTTAATGTATCATTGTGAATTTGTATTCACTATTAAAATTAAATAAAATAAACATAAAAACTCCAGAATATTAATAATTGCTATTCTCCGCCGTTCCATTTTATTCAAAACAGAACGAAATCATCTGCCTTGATTTTCTTTGATATTCTAAAACAGATTTCCAAACTGTAGATTGCTACAGTATTTTGAATTTATAAATTTATTTTCTATAATTTTCAAAAATATTTTAATTTTCTTTCAATCACATGATGACAACAAGAAAAAAAAATGTGCAATATGGAAACAAATGGCCGTCAGCTCAGATCTCATCCATCGGATCATTTTTTTCATCATGAGTGCTCATTTCAGTTTGAGTGAATGTTACTTCCTCAAGCAGTTCGTATATTTAATGATATATTTTTTTTTCTGTTTTTCTGTTTTTTTTTTTTTTTTTTTTTTTTTTTTTTTTTTTTTGAAAAAATGTATTTTGTTTTTAAGAACTGTGTGATATAAATTACCCTGAAGATGATGTGGATCTGAATATTTAAAAATTTGATAACCTCTGGTTTTAAAATGTTATTCTTTTTGGAGAAATGTTGATTATTTTATCCTGTTTAATGATCTTTCAAATACTCCTTTCAGAAAGAAAATGTAAGATAACATGGAATTATCGGTTGGATGATATGTACATCATAGATCCATTAACACATGAAAAATTGTTAAATTTTTAAAAAATAGAAGAAAGAGGTGTTTTTTTTTTTTTTTATGGGGAGTGTAGGTCTGATTATTAGTTCTGAAGTCAATCAAACAGAATTGCTTGGGGGAAAAAAAAAATTTTTTTTTTTTCGTCTAAAAAATTATGATCCATCTTAAAATGAAATTTATTTTATTTGTCAAAATCGAACTGTTGCAAATTAATGGATAAATATTTTTAAAAAAACAGCTAAAAATGCATTCGCAGAAATAACACTATTGATGAAATCATTGATTGTAAACATCGGATATTTGTTATTATTTAAAATAAAATTGTTTGAATAAGTTTAATTTTGTTAAACATTTCCTTATATATTTTATTATTATTATTATTATTTTACCTACTCATGATAAATTGCAAGTCCAAAATTTCTGATATGCAAATGTTCATATATAAAAATTGTTTGTTTGTTTTTTAATTTACCGTTAAAAAATAATTCTATAAAAAATATTATCAAAATTTCTTAGAGGTACATTTTAAATGCTAGTAAGTTTAATGTTATATTATTTAACACTTGGTTGTAAAATAAAATTAATGTTTCATAACATTTTTCCATTATAATCTGTTTTTAAAATCGTGTTTAAGTTCAAATTTGATATAATGCATTCCTTTGAGCAATAGTAGTATCAGATTACAATATTATCCTTAAAATAAATTTATTGTATATTAATCTGTCATCGTTTTATTATTTCCTTGTCATTTACAAATATAAACCGTTCGTGTAAAGATGCTTGCTGTTTATTTTGCTCTTAGTAAATATCCATTTGCGTCACGAGACAATTTTTTTTCTTTGCTACATCGAGCTGGGTTTGGATGATCTAATATCGTAATTGCAAATAAAAATGGTTGCCTAATTCGACTTTTATTTTTGCAGCTGTTTGTTGTTAAATGTTACTTCATTTATAAATTTGTACTAAAGTTTCAGTATGTGTCCACCCAATCCCTTATATCCTTTAACCAGACTGATACCTTGAAGTTGCCCACGTAAATTCGTCTTCATAGTTTTGGAAAATAAGTTCCTGCCAGATCAATAACATTCGTTGCCTTATTAAATATGGCAAAACATGTCGTTAAAGCTTCGGCCTACTTTCTGCTTTCGGGAAGGTGGACAAACTGATGGCACACAACAGCCCTTGTACCTGCATTCCTCTTCATTTCAGATAATGCATTATTGAAGCAGCTGCTTTAAAGCCAAATACCCGCTCCTATTTCAGACGCACGCAGTCTATTATTCACCCGAGTTTTGCTGAAAAGAACAATGTCAGGCGCAGACGATATTAAACTTATGTATGTCAGTAAAATACCGTGTGGAATAATGCTTTAAATATGTAACCGCTAAAGTATCCGATTCTGTTATTTCGTGAAATAATAATGGATGAAACTAGTTATAATGTCCATTAAATTTATTTGTCCACACATTAATTTACCATTTTATGAATAAAAACTATTGATAAAAACATGTTAAATAAAATTCGCGATTCATCTTCCAAAGTAAACAAACATACAAACAAAAAATGTTTGCTTTACTTAGTTTAGTGTGATCATATTTTCTAAACGTGATAAATATTGAGGAAAAATCGAATGAATGACGGTTATTAAAATGCTATATAACATGTATAGTAAAAATCTAAAAAAAGAATACTGCAGATGATTATTTTTTAATGAAATTTTATTTATTTTTTATCTGTGAACTATTTAATAATAACATTTAATGTCAGAAACTATTATTTTTTGTTTATTTTTAATGAATGTAGATATTTATTCTACGAAAGTAATTTTTTATGCGTTCACTTACATTTTCAGTTCTTTGACATAATTATTTAGAAAACTAAATGTTGTGTGGATGCAAAGTGTTAAATCATAGGACTTAAATATGTCTACTTTTTCGTCCATTTTATGAATGAGAATTTTGAGATTTGACGATATTAAAATGTATTAACTACATTCGCAAAGCCTTTTAACTAATCCATTTTATTTCCGAATTTCTCATTCGCTTTAATATGTTAATAAATCATTCCTCGCGTTTTTTTATATTTTTTAAATAATAAAAGAGCATAAATGTTCTCCTTTTTAATCTTACTATACAGTAATTTGATTGAATAATGAAGAGAAAAAAAAGATTACGTTTCCTTCCCTGTAAAGCAAGTAAACAATTACTTCTTTATAATGAACCCGTTGGTAATTTTACTTGCTAATATTTCAGTTGTATTATTAAAAATTAAAGATGAATTTTCATTTTTTTCAACTCAATAAGAATCATCATCTGTATACAAACATAAACTTCCGTATGTGCAATGCTTTGTCACTTTTCATAAACATGTATAGGAAACCTATATTCGTTCTCACACGTGCTCTGTTTTCAAACTACGACAGCTGCATTTTGCTTTCATATTTTTATAACGAATCTAAAAATAGAAAAGAAATTGATTTTTCGAAATGAAGTATTTATGCCTCCAAAATATTGATCCTTATTCTTCATGTTTTATCTTTTTAAGACAGTATAATAATTTTATGGGAATAATATTAACCCTTTGCTCTCGGAAAAGTAATTTACGCAAAATTATTCTACTAACTCAAAAACTTGCTTATTATAATGAAAAAAAAAAGAATATTTATCACTGTTTTTAGTTGAATTTTAACAAAAATTAATCAGCATCTTCTTACCATTCTGTAGGTGTTTTTTTTTTAAAAAAATCATATTTTTATAAATAAATTAATAACGTCAAAAAGAATAATCGTCTTGAATGATGAGTGAAAGGCACTTCCCGAATTCAAAGAATTAAATTTTATAATTAAATATCTTTAAAAGTTTCGTCCTTCGTATTTTCTTTTTCAATAGGAATAGTTAATTAGTTTTACAGGCATAATTAATTTTAATCAAAATATCTTCCATAAAAATTCGAGAAATTTGTTATATTATTAATTTTATGCATTTTTCTATTGAAACTTCAGTCTTTCAAATCCTGATGATCATTGAATATTTTCATGGGTTTGCTTGTACATGAATGTAAGATTACAATCATTTTAGCACAAAATTAAATAAAGTTAATATATTTTAAATTTTTTTTAGACAAATGCCATTTTTACCTGTAGCTTTCTCAAAATCCTACTTTACAGATGTATCAAAAGAAAATCACTTTAATCTTTACGTTATGTGCTGGATCAGTGCTTTTATTTGAAAATCCTATTTTGATTCTTTTTTCTTTTCATATAACATTGCTTGTTTACCTGTTCTACATTTGTAATCTTCTCTAAATATGATATTTTTATGTGATAGGAATCTTTGTTTCCATTTTTATTTTTTTCCAACCACTAGAATGGTGAAAATAAATAGTTTTAAAAAAATCTAAATAGCGTCTCGACGGCCAATTTCTTCAAATTAAATGAAAAAAGCATGCTATATGATACTTATGAATATTAAGAAAATTTTATGGAATCAGCAAACCGTTTGAAAATATGATTAAGCAACGTTTCTCTTTCTGTTGTCTATGACTAGCTTGACTGTATATTAGAGCGTGAAGTCAAGCGAGACAAATTGCACGGAGATTTAAAAATTGAAATATTTTTATCATTCGTTTCACTTAATAAATGATGTTAACAGTAGATGATCTTGAAAGAAAAAAGAGAAGCATATATATATTGTTACGAGCGAGCAAAACGCACGCCAAAGGTGAAAACGCTAGCCGC
>JAOUZG010038069.1:9628265-9643210 GCA_026289955.1 Argiope argentata | reverse complement strand
AATTTAACTTGCACGAGCACGTAGGCCGTTCAAGAAATTATGTTCTGACATGATACATTTAAATAGACATAGCAGATTTCATTTTAATCTTTTATTTAAAATTAAGCTCTAATGTTAAAATAAATGCCATTCAAAAGTGAATTTTTGCAATAACCTATTGGATAAGTCTAAACTTAATTTTTAAAAAAGACAATAGAACAGTACCTCTGTACCGGATGCGTTTTATAGTTTTGTTCTTATCTTAAGAGTACAATAATATTACAAATAGAAGTCAACTAACTATAATAGGAAAATTAACTTTCATGTTACACGAGCGAAGAAGCGATCTTGCGATAATCTGAAATGATAAATATGTTTCCATTGTGTAATATATTTGACATTGGAAGTTGCCTCTTATAAACATATATTACTTCGCAGGCATAAATAAATTATACAAAATCTAAAATATGTTTTAAAAAACATTATTATAATATTTTATTTTTTCCTTTCATGAATTTTAATACAATCTGCATCGTATGATAAGAAAGTTAATGCGCATGAATAGGTCTGAAAGAAAAGATTTTAAAAAGTTGGGGAATTTTAAGATTTATCGTCATTGTATATCCATTGAAGTGAATTTTCTTTATATAAATTTTCCTAAAATTCTTCTGAAAGCAAATGGCTATAATTTTTAAACATTTTGATAATTTTTTATGGAAAATGCCGAATTTCTTCTCGTTGCCCCAAATTGTATGCAAAATTTAACACTAGAACTACGAACCGGTCAAAATAACCGGTTGTATCATTTATTTATACCATTTTCCCTTTAAGTCTTATTTAATATTTTACAATAATGTCATGATTTTTATTACATTTGTGTATAGAATAATATTATAAATTATTTTGTTCTTAAGCTTCTAATTTTCAGAAATAACTATGTGTTATACCTAAATATACGAACCGGTCATTTTGATCGGTCATGAAAATATCATGAATACATGTCGTGTATTCCCGGAATTTTTGTATGTTTATATGGAAAATTGCTGGAATTCAAAAATTCTAAGTTTTTTTATGTATTATGTATATGTAATATATTGGTAAATATTAAATCTGTAATATGAAGACACTTTCTACAGTCAGTCTGTAACCTCTATACGGATAAGTTATCAGAAATCGTAACCTATATAAAATTTCAATTTAGAATCTCGCATTATTCTTGCACACATTGTAAGTGGTTTGTGATTGAATTTTTTTTTCTTTATTAGAAAGTGAAATAAAATTTTAAGATTTTTTCAGTTAGAAGTTTTTATCCTGAAAATGCCGAGACGTTCGAAAAGAACAAAATTTCTTGGAGATATAGCAAATATATGCGAAAATATATCCGAAGTTGACTGTAAATCAACAAATATTTCAGAGGTCCAGTTTAAGAAAGGGTAAATCTATGTATCCTTAGACGGCGATAGTGAAGAAGAGAACATATTCGAAGTACGTAAAAGAAAAAGTGTAAGATAACCGTCATATCCCGATGAGATTGAAGATCAACAAACTGATTATCTTATGAATGTATAGTTTTATTTCTTGAATTCTACTATTTTGTTAACTTAAACAAACCGGTCAAAATGACCGGTTGGTAAAAATAGTTATATGGTAAAGCTTCGTAGTTCTAATGTTAATAAACACAAATTGTTAAATAATGCAAAATTCCCTTCGAACCTAATTGAATCCCACATTCTCTTAATCCCTTTTTTTTGGGGGGGGGGGGTAAAGGCTAATAACGAAGTATCCCTTGAGTTTGGGGATTTCTCAAGCACTATAAGACCCTTGTAACTTGGTAGAAGTCGACTTCAAAACTGAAGTATCGCGGTTTCGAGACAACTCCAATGGAAATGCAATTTGTCTTGGTCTAAATGTATTACTGTATGGTCGAATCCCTTTCCTCCACAGAAAAAAGTTCCGAATGGAGGATCAACTTTAGTCTTGTCAATGGATACGATTCAAGAACGCGAGATCTATCCTAAAATATTTTTTGTGTTTAGGAATTGAATATTGATAAATATTTCACCTAAATCGCTAGAACTATTTCGTAAGTTTAACGTTTCCAAACTTATTTTCCTAATTCAGAGAATTAAATAATTCATGAACAGAAGCTTCTTTCCGGCAGTATTATATTTTGAATCTTCAATTAATATTCATTCGATACAAAGAATCTATATAAAAATCCGAAAAATATTGCTATGTTTATGATATGTTACTTTTTAGATTGTCTTTTTTTTTAATACTATTTTGAAATCCCAGTTATTTCAATGTAGTCATTAAAAAGTGCTATGTTAAATACTTTGCTTCTGTTTATGAAATCTTAAATAAAATTTTTGTCGTCATTATTAGAATTGAGAAATTTTCCTTCCTCTGTATGAAAAATATATATCCCTTAATTTGCTTTTATAAACTGTGTTGTAATATCTATTAAAAGCTAAACCATATTAAAATAGAACCATTGAAGCATATCATTTACTATCTATTCTGAATTCTCATTCGATATCATTTTGAAATCTATCCCCTTCACTCATGTCACCAAGAAATTAAGTCATATTACAAAGATATGTTTTACTTCTTTTTGGCGTCGTTTTGAAATAAGCTCCGAAATCTCGTGGAAGTTATGATATATGCTTATTGTTTACGCTACATTTGGCACGATGGGCGTCTACTGGTTCAAAGCCTCAACGTGTTACAAAGTCGTTGTAAATTGCCAAGAAAATAATCACCAAAGAAAATTTTCTTTTTTTCACTACCATCCACGCAAGTGCACTATTGACGCAAGCTTGATTGCCGAAGCGTTTAAAATGTGGCTACATTTTACACGGATTCCGTGACTCTCCTACATCATTTTGGAACTCGAACTATTTTTCTCCGAGTCATTTCTGCCTCTTTTGTCCGAAGACAACTGTCAAAATACTAGCTCGTGAATTCCACGTGAAAAGAAAACATCGAGTGACATTTTGTCTCTTTGTGCTCCTCATTTGCATTTCGGGTATTGTGATTATGAAAAAGGCAATATATGTAGCAGGCAAAAGCTGACTCATTGTGTACTCTTCGTGAAAAGACAGTTGTTTTCCGTGTATCATTACAAATCTTGGTTTTAAGGTAGAATTTTAATTTTTCGGGCATCCAAATTCGATGCCCCTTTTATTCAACTTCTACCATTTATCGCACTCTCCCTGTATGTATATATATATATATATATATATATATATCTTGTTCAAATTTTCTATCATTAACAAAATACTTTTCATTCATCCACTCAAATTTAAATATACTTTTGAAACTTGTAGTGGATGACACTTGATGTCAATATAGGGTGTTTTTTTTTCAAATAGTAATTCATTAATTAAATTTAATTAATTTTTAATAATTTAAATAGAGTTTTAGTCGTTGGTAATGAAAGTTAAAATCGACAGGTAGAAGTTCAATCGGTAAAATGCAAGGATTTCAGTGTTCTTCAAGTGAAAGTCAAGAATGCGATTTCAATGCTTGCGAAAATCAATAATTTTTTTATCAATTATTTATATTAATTATAATTATTTAACACAACTTCACTAAAATAAAATTTTTCTTTGTTGACCTTAATAGAAATTGACTTTTTTAAAAATATGACTTGTCATTGTTAGGTGCATCGAACAAGTTTGTGAATACGCGCTATCTATAAGATGACTTGATTTTCTAGGCTTAAACATTGAATATAATGACATTCAAACAAAATATAATATGGAATGAGGACTAATCACTAAAATATTTGATTATATCAATGGTAGTAAAAATCGAAGAATATTTCAGAGACTATTTTTAAATGAATATTTTACTTTGTTGTAAAAAAAAAAGTATTATAACCGAAAAAATATTTAGCTTGCAGTGCTCGAAATTTTCAACTTCTCAGTACCTCAGTAGAGAGAGAGTTTAGTAACCTTTTAAGTATTATTTACAATCATTCGATTGACCACGTGCCAGTAATTTATTATTCTAATGGCCTGTCAGATTACGACCGACTGGAAAGTGTTTCATTGATAAGGAAAAATCTTGATAGCTCCTCCGAACAGGTTAATGCGTTTGAAAATATTGCAATTATGAAGCCTTCTGATTGTAATTATGCCGTTTATCAGTAAAGCGACACTACCATTCTGTAGGTTAAGGTTAATTAACCGCATGCACGCGTTGGAGCATTTCAATCACTTAGTGTCAGTGTTCGAATACGTAAATTAAAACAGGCTGCTCGTGTATCCTTTGAATACTTAAAAGTTTTCATTAATTCTTATGAATCATTATCTGTAAAATATCCAGCAATCGGTGCCCTTGTTTTCCGATGTGTATCTTTAGTTCCCACAAAATAAAATGTGAGTATCCTTCTTAAGAATGGTTAATTTTTTAAGTGATCATATCTTTATGGCTAAATTAAGTATTGCCATAAATTTTAGCTTTTGGAGCTGCAAAAATAGCACTGATATTTCGGTTCAAGAGCCACAGCGTATTAAATATCTAATATATCGTGCACAACATTACCATGATTTAAATCTTAGTTAACAAAAAAAGTTTATATGTTTATGTGTCCAGCGTTATTTTTCATTATCATTAGCGTTTATCTTATCATTATAATTTTAAATTAAAATGTTCTCATATTTAACTCGTTTTGTATTTTACAACTAAATTAATATTTTAAAAATCACCCACCTAAAAAAATTATGGTCATAAAAAATTTCATCAAAACATGAGCAAGATGTTTCCAATCCAAAAAAAAAAAAAAGTTCATTATTTAAGCTGATTATCATATTTCATTCATGATTACTTTTCTGCGATGAATAATTGATTACACTTCTGATTCATGGATAATTGGGACTGCGGTCATACTATAATCTATGAGCCAGATGTAATACGAGGTTCTCTGTGATTTACTTCAGTTTTTAAATAATTCAATAATGTGATTTCTAATATCTCTCTATAATGGACAAGCTTCGCTAATGCATCGGCGATTTTTAAGCTGAAATGAGCGCCTCTTGTCTTTGAAGTAGCGAGAGTGCGACTTAGCTACTCACTCATCACATTCGCTTGCACAGCTCCTTTTTTTACAGGGGGCACGTTCTTACACCTTACAGATAGAACACAGAAGAACAACCATACCCAAACCGGGACGCCCAGATCGCGACGAAAAAAAGCTACCTCTGTGCAAGGAAGCCGATATAATTCAATCATACCTCTCTATAATGGCCATCCTTTACAATAATAGGCAGTTTTTTTTTTTTAAAGAATACTTATTAGAACTAACACTAATTGGATATTTCTCAAATGAATTTTAGCTTATCTAATATAATAGTATCTCATTCGATGATTTAATTTTAATTCTTGTTTACTAATGGATCGTCCCTTTCTTTTACTCTCTGGTGGCAAAATTTTACTTCTTTACTGGAAAAAATAAATATAATCAAGTTGCCAAAAGCATTTAAAAAGTGGGCTATAAGTTTATTTTCCCAAATTTTGTTGTGATAATATTTCAATCGCTCACAACTGCAGCCCATATCTTTATCTCAGTCACTGCTTACTTTCAGTGCCTGAAAAATGTTAAAGTTTATTTGCATTATTTAATACGCTGTTCTAAAACCAAACGAGAGAGAGAAAAGAGAAGAAGAAAAACGCTCGCCTTTGGCATGTCTCAGTTTCAAAAAGCAATGCTTCTTATTATTATCCTTGATAAGTTCTATTTGCTTTCCGATGTTTGAATTTTTTCCCCTTCCCATTCCTTTTCTTTGAATAAGTAAAAGCGCTTGGGTCAGGGTCATAAAAAGAATGCGTTTCATAGGAATCGAATAGTCGACCAAACCTGCCACTCGAAAGGGTTCAAGTAACCTTTCCTTGGGGTTATTCAGGATCAGAAATTCTTGGGAGGAGTGACCGCTTACGCAAGGGATTGTCGCGCAGTGAGGCTTAATTGATTACAATAAGTTAAAATAATAGTACAAAAATATATCCTAGTTCATATTAAATAAGGTAGAACATTTGAACTTGCATTCATAATTTCATTCTATTGCATTTGTATTAAAGATTTATATATCCCATTCTAACAAAGTTCTTGGATTGCAAAGTTCTGAATGTTATTATTTAGTATATATTACTTATTCGTCTTAGCTTTGATTTGTTGCTTTCTGTCATTGTTGTTGTTTCTCATCCCCTTGACCAGCAGAACTAGATCAGGTCCATGAACTCATTCACCCTGAGAGAGTCCACTACCAAAGGTTGCATGGTAAGCCCTAGAAAGATAAAATGTGGCCAGGAGAGGCCTATCTAGAATAGTATTTATTGCAGAGTTCGAACTGTTTAGCACCCCCGACAAAAGTCACAGATAAGAGATGGCCCCCTAAGGAAACGGGCAAGAGCAGTTTGATATTTCGTCTACTACTGCCCCGAACCAGGGAGCCGCCACCAGGGCGCTTACTAAGGATCTTTTTCCTTCTTAGGTAGAGAGACAGATTCGGAAAATAATTTACATTCTCCTTAGTATTTAAGGTCCCTGAAAATACTCCAGATCAATATCTAAGACTTTCTATGATAAACGTTATGGGTAAAGCTAATCTTGACTGAAGTGATCAGACTTCCAGAATTAGTCCCAAATTTAAAGTATCAGTATGGCATTGTAATTATTAAAAAATAAACTGGAATGAACTTTAAAATTTACCTCATTAAAGAATTCTCTTTATATTCCTTACTAAAGTTAATTTTAAATCCATTATGAGTAATTCAAGTGAATCGGCTGCTCAGTGATGAATCGGTATCAAAGCATTGTGAGTTAGAGACATGATGGTCTCGTTCCGGAGTGTGTGTGTGTGTGTGTGTGTGTGTGTGTGTGTGTGTGTGTGTGTGTGTGTGTGTGTGTGTGTGTGTGTGTGTGTGTGTGTGTGTGTGTGGGTGTGTGTGTGTGTGTGTGTGTGTGTGTGTGTGTGTGTGTGTGTGTGTGTGTGTGTGTGTGTGTGTGTGTGTGTGTGTGTGTGTGTGTGTGTGTGTGTGTGTGTGTGTGTGTTTATCCTTTAGATGTTGTTTCGCTTTCAGTGCTGGCGGAATGGTCAGCTGTATGCAAGAAAGTTATATGGAGACCTAATGCAATTTATATTTTCCGTTTCGCAAAAAGAATTCTCTCTTTGGAGTGGCGTGAAATTTTGTAAAATGTGGTTCCGATTCATGTGTCGCTTTTTATTCTCTAACAAAAATATCCGTAAAATTTGCGCCAAAATAGCAAACTGTAGTTCTTTATTTGCATACTATCTTAAACAGTTAATGCTATGTGTGACCTCGACAGATGGGAAATGTGCACTTGAAGTCTTCGCAATTCATACATACTAGTAATTCAGCATACTGAATTTTTGACAATACAAGAAAATATTCGAAAGTAACAAATTTTTTGGAAATGAGATAAAAAAAATAATCGGTTGTATCAGTTATACGCGTGCATTCGATAATGTTGAAAAAGCATGCAAACAAAAAAAAAGTCATAATCTTTAAGGCGATGTATATATTATATAAGATATATATATTTTTTAAAGCTATCAATTTTTACCTCTTAAATTTGCTTACACTTTGCAATTCGCTATAAAGATTCAACAAAAGCTTCTCAAACATATTTTTTGTCATTTTTTAATTCCCCCCCCCCCCTCCCTTTGGGCACTTAGAAATGATGATGAGATGCTTCCGGCATGGTGGTTGGATCTCGCCACATTGGAGGATACACTAATAGGTGGGGGTAGGCTTCTCTTATCGATGATGGGACGTACTTCGTACGGGGAGGGTTTTACCTTGGCCGGTGATGGCCTATAGAACTCAACCACAGTTCTTACCAGTGTGGCTGTTGCGATGGGTTGGTGAATCTGATATGGATTCCATTCTATCCTGCGTGACAGTATCGTGAAATATGTCACTCTGTGTCTTTTCATAGTAACATTCTTCATCGAAAAGCATGCTGACCCTGCCAATGCACCAAGTAAAGAAGACTAACGAAATTTATATTTTACGTCTGTGGTGTTTCATTTGCGTTTTTAACATAGTAATATACAATGCAAATTTGACTATCAGAACGCAACCTCCTTTGTACAGAATTTTCGTTCTTGATTCTATATTTTTGCGTTTCTAGTTTTACTCTTTATTATTTGATCCTACATGCAAGCTTGTTATATAAATATCAAACCCATCTGTAATTATTTTCATAATTTGTGGCGAATTTAAAATTTTTACATAAACGTTGATTTGTTTGCATTCTTTCTTATTAATTTATGTATAGTTTTCCAGTATTGTTAAAATATGAGCTGTATACTCAAAAATAAACGCATATATTGTTTATAAAAATTAAAATTTGATATTATGACTAAATAGATTAACAAATAATTTAAAAAAATCAATCAATTCCTACTTCAACAAAAAAAGCTTTAATTTTAGTTATTTTTTATTTAATAATTGCAATTGATATAAATAATTTATTTAAAAAATTATTGATTTTCGTAAGAATTGAACTCGCATTCTTCACCTTCACGCGAAAAATGCTGAAACCCTTACATTTTTCCGGTTGAGCTACTACCTGTTGATTTCAATTTTCATTACAAATTGCTAAAACTCTATTTAAAGTATTAAAAATTAATTAAATTTAATCAATGAATAAATTAATAATTCAAAAAATTGAATTAACATCAAGTGTCATCCACTACCAGTTTTTTTAAAAAATATTCTTGAACTTGAGTGGATGAATGAAAAGTATTTTATTAATGATTCAAACTTTGAACAAGATATATAAATAAATATAGGGAGAATATGAACTAATAGTTGGAATTCAAAGTAATGAGTATGTGGTGTGTGAAATACTCATGTCTAATAAGAGTGCATATAAGAAAAAATATTTAAAAAATGCATTAAGATTTAAAATCGTTCAGTTAATTTTTAATGTATAAAATTAAGAGTGATGATTTGGGAAAAAATCCGATTGCGAAACGTAAACAAGTCTCCAATACGCCAAGAAGAGTGGCTCATAAATATTGAATGCATTATCCGCAGCTTTTGTGTCTTTACCGTCGCCAAGTGACACGCAATGTTTGCATTCTCTTCTCTGTAAACACAAGAATGGCGGTGTTATTACCTCTCCCAATGCGCAGATTCTTACATGCAACCTGTTTCGTCATCGACTGGAAGGAAAAAAGTAGGTGTGTGGGTGCAGATCTGTGCCAGTGTAGGGTCAGAGATCACACTGTGAGGTTTCATGTTCCGTGCGTCTGTATCATGCTCTCAACGTGACGTTTCCTCTTCTTTTATTTTTTTTTTTCTGCCAAGCGGACAGAATACAGCTGCATAAATAAGATCTAGACCAAAATCTGCTCGGACACCCCTTGCTTTCTGTTGGGTGTTGTGTTTTCAAACAATGTTATCGCCTGCGCTCGACCTATCTTTTATGTTCGGTTGAACTTACGAGTTAATGGACTCGGCCTTGCACGCGTTCAGCAAAATAAAAACAATAGTTCTCATTTTTAAATGGAACTGAAATAAAATTTAAAAGAATTTATGTTATGCAGACGATTAGGAAGTATTTAGAATGTTGAAATGTTTTTTTGTAATCATAAAATGCAAAAACGTGTTTTTACTAGGTTTCAGTGAATGCATTTTGCATTAAAATTCTGCGTCTCTCAAAGGATCTTGTTTTATTTGATTATCAAAAGATCATCCGTAAGTTAGTCCGATTAAAGAAATTTTTGTGAAATTGTTAATAATTACGTATAGTACTTTTCTATCAAATAAAAAACAATCAACACTTATTCACTAAAGAAAAACGTATATAAGCATTATAAAAATTTCGTTAAAAAAAGTTAATGCTGTTGATGGTACAAATCATGCGACAATACGATTGTAATTTTTTATAAAAACTAACGAAATTTGTTATTTAATTTTCGTTTGTATCTCTTTAATATACGTTTGACTTTAATTATTTCTAAATTATTAATATGGCTAGTGTGATGCCTAGTTCTCTAAAACGATGACAATATTATAATAATTTATAAATGCATGGCATAAATTTTTCGGTTATTCTTTAAGATAAATTACATTTAAAAATAGTTTTTGCGTTTTCGAATTACGAAATTCCTTTTTATTCTATTTGAACATTTTGAAATAGAACTTTATTGGGGTGTAGGTATTAATTTAATTGATTGTTCTTCCATTCTTGTATTTTAATTGATTATTTATTATTGGTTGTAATTTGTCTTATCTATTTTTATATGTTTATATTGTTGTTGAATTATTTTAATAATCTCGTAAAAAAAATAGTGTTATTCTTCTGAAGATTAAATTCTGAAAAAACCTAATTTTTGATGCATTTAAATTTAATATTGTTCACAATTTAAAATGTGTAATTCTTGGAAAAGTATCGAATTTTCCTAAAATTTACGTCGGTTCCCCCCCCCCTTTGTAAGACTTTCTGGAATTTTTTACAATTGCAGTAATAAAAGCTGAAGCAAATGGAAGGGAACCGAGTGCCTGCGATTTGTTTATTCTCTTGGGTAAAAAGAGAGAAAAAAAAACCGAAAATGTCTTAGCTTTTTTTTTTTTTTTTTTTGCTGTTGTTATCGCTGAGTTATTCACGCTTGTGAATTGGCGAGGACATATCTTTCAATTTTTTTCATTAAATATCCATTTAAGTTTTTTCAATGAAAAACAATTAACCTCCCTGGCTTTTATGTTGTATAAATTAGAACCTAATCTAGATGTGGTAAATGAAGTATTAAGTACACTTATTGCCATTAGATAAGCATTTCACATCATAAAAATGCTGATTTTCATTTCACAATTGACTTTGAAAACTATCTGAAATTAAATCTTCCATTGTTGAATTATTTACATTCAATATTGTGACAATATCTATTATGTACAGCAACTAACTTAAGTAATGTTGGTGCTTTTGTACAGTAGCTCATTCATCGCGTTCATAAAAGGTATCGTATCATTTTTGAACTTTGGAACATCTTCTGCATAATAATTACCAAGTATTGTTTGCAATTAATTTATTTAGAGCAATGGACTGCTGTGTCTGCATTTTTTAAGCTGTTACGTCACGTATAAAAAGGCAATATAAGCCTTCGAAGATAAGTATGATTGTTTGATAAAATCTTTAGAGTTCAAAAATGGATAAGATATCGTGTTGGATGAATTTTAATTTTTTTTTAAGTGAAAAGCTGTGGATATTATATTTAACCTTTCGCACTCCGAAAAATAATTGGATGCAAAATTATTCACCTAATACAAAGATTTGTTTATTGCTATGAAAAATAAATATACATTCATCTATATCTCTTAACCATTATGTAGGCGGTTTCAACAATTAAATTTGAGAAATAAATAAATAAAACGTCAAAATGATGCACAATCTTGAATGGTGAGTCAGAAGCAATCATCGGAGTGCAGAGAGTTGATTTGAATCCTGCAGATACAGCTGAGTGGTTCGTCGCATTTATTATTAAACAATAAAGATCTTGAAACTGAAATAAGAGTAAATTTTTGGTTATTAAATTGCATTGGGTGTATATTTTTGGATGTTGTAATTGAGTTTCATTTTAAAATTACCAACTTATAATCCATTTAAAAATGAAAATAAATTTTTAATTGTTTAAATTCATTGATCTCTTTATTGCTGTTATATAAGTTAAATTTTAGATATCTTCCATTCAAAAGAAGAATTTCAATTGAACTGATTTAACTGGGATGTACAATTTGCCATTAATTCTGAATTATTTCATTTGTTAATTTTAAATGTATTGACATAATGTTTTTAGGATGACATTCTTCCTTTAAATTTCGCGTTGTAAAAATCGTTACACTTAGATTGCAGCAACTTATCTAGTTAAAGGTAAAATAGACAAATTATACTTCAAATAATTATCATGCTGCTATATTTCAGTCAAGAAGTTCAGATTTTACTTCACCTACTCAACCCCCTTCTTCTGAACAGCCGACCACCCCGCCACCACTGAACGTAGCAGTATCGACAGGATTTGTTGTGGCCGACTGTGGACTGTCGCAATGTCCTTCCTTACATTGACCGAACCTGTCAAACTGATATTCTCTTCGAGATAATAGGCCCCAAAGTGGTCAAAAAATCCCACTCAACCTCCCTGTAAGAAACTGTGTGATTTCATTTATTCGAAAACTTACAATGTACAATGCTTTGCCTAGTATCTACCTTTAAGGCATTTAAAGATAATCAATTGATCAATCAGTGCTTCATCCATTCTTGACTGCACATTTTTGGAGACCATTCTTAGAAGCAATTCATTATCATTTGATACTTGGTATGCTCCCTATTTTTTGCTTGGCCCAGTATCTACCTTTATGGTATAAAGAGATAATCAATTGATCAATCAGTACTTAATCCATTCTGCACATTTTTGCTGACCATTCTCAGAAGCAATTAATTATTGCATACTTGGTGTGCTCCCTATTTTTTTGCCTCGAAAATTCTTAGCACATACGTTGAACTATCCGTCTCGAAGGGATTAAGTATACCACCTGTGAACTACACTATCTGTCCAAAAGTATTTGTACACCCAGTGATATGAACTTAAAGCGTACCACTGGACACATGTTAATGTGCCAGTGTTAGGCACATTTTAATGTGATCCCTCAGAAGCTACTGCGCCTTTCCCTTCGTTGTAAAGCGGGGCACGAGAACAACAGCAACGTATTAATATGGCATTGGTCCTTCTTTTGCATCGATGACAGTCTGCACATGTCTTTGAAGACTTTCCACCAGTTTGTGATAGATGACTAGAGGAATTGACTTCCAGGCGTCCATGAGAACTGAAATGAGTTCTTGGAATGAGGATGGTCGATTAGGCTGGCTACGTCATGTGCTCTCTAATTCGACCCAATGTGTTCTGTGGGATTTAGATTGGAAACCTGAGAAGACCAGTCCAGGTTTTGAATACCCATTTCGTCAAATCACGTCTGTGCAAGCTTCAATGTGTGAATGGGACAGTTGTCCTACAGAAAGAGAAATGTGCTTTCCCCAAAATATTGTCATAGATTTGGGAGTGCAGCATTGCCCAGAATGTCCACATACATCTCAGAGTTCATGTTTCCAACCACAGTTACTAAAGAACCCAGGTCAAACACCGGGAAACATCCTCACACCAGTATGATTCTACCATCAAACGTAACAGTTGGCACAATGCAGCCACGAAAGGATCAGGGCAGGGCATCCACCATACCCAGACGCGTCCATCCGACTGCCAGACCGCAAAGCGAGATTCATAACTCCAAAGAACAGTTTCCGAAATGTCCACAGTCCAATGACAGTGAACTCTGCACTTGCAATTGATGCTTCGCATTCTGTGAAGTGATTTTTGGCTTGTGCGCGGCTGCACAACCATGGAATCCAATAGTTTTTCAACTCTCCATAAACAGTCTTGTAGCTAACACTAACTCTTGAGAAATTTCCACTAACGAGAACTTGGAATTTTATTTCACAACCCTTTTAAGAGTTCTGCGACTGCTTTCACCAGTTCGTTTTCTGCAGTTTCACTGCCACAACGTTTCCACTTCACAATTATATCATTCACTAGGGATTTAGACTTTTGTAGAATATCTGCATTCTCATGGATTGATTTCCCACAAAGATAGCATCCTTTTGTACTCCCACGTTCAAACTCATTAAGCTTCTTTGACTTACTCATTGCCTCTCAAACGCATAAATACAATCTTACAAGACAAACACTTCTAACGCTTTTATATCTTTCGATTACACATCAAATTGCGTCACCCGCTAAAACCACTTTTTTAAGGGGTGTCCGAACACTTTTGACCAGGTATTGTAGGTTTTATACAGAAGATCTGAATTCTTCACCATTTCATTTAAAAACACTTGACATTGTTGGTGACAGAATCTTCTTTCGATGATGGTTTCAGCCATTTTTCTTTCAAAATTTTTGCCAAAATGAATTAGATAGTGTGATCATTCCAGAATCATTTCTAGTGCAGTTCGGTTGCTACAGCTCAAAGTTTAGGTACTGGTCAGGAAATTTTTTAAATGTTCGTGTAAAGCCCAGTGTGTCAGCAAAAAATATTTTTGTTTTAGAAATAATGTTCTTTGTAATTCCAAGTATCATTTTAGTAATCCTTGCTGTAGCAAATGATTTTATGGTACGTTTCTATAAATACCATTTATTGGCTGCATAAGTTAGATAAATTGCTTCTTTTTCATTTTAATTGTCTATCATTAGTTTATTTATAGAATACCTAGTTATTTCGTTTTAGATAAATAGTTTATTTTAACACTTTAACTGTCTAAGTATTGTGGTCTTAACTAGTATTGCGGTGGTAGTTAGCAGTCGGCGTTTTTTGGAAAGTATTCTCATGAAGTGTGGTTCTTGGGTTTTAAATCATCGAAGTAGCCAGAATTTCTCAGCGGCAGGTAGGTTCGTCGTCTGCTGTGCCCATCCCGCTAGCAGCGTATTCAGAAGAGCGTAAAGCGGATAATGTGATTGTAGGCATATCTGATTTCGCAACCAAAATCGGAAGAGCACCGCGATGCCTGCGAACCTTGACTCCTATTTTTCGGAGGAGTAATTACACGATCGGAAGGCGAAACAAAAGACCCTGGCCAGTGACATCGGTGAGCTGTGATGGAAAATGGTTTTGTGTCCACTGATTACTCGCGGAGTGTATTCAGACGGAAAGCGCTAATGTGGCCCTGCTGATGGCCTTTTATCTTACTTCCTCGCTCCCACCTTTGTTGCTACTTGAACTGAAAGTGTGTGTGTGTGTGTGTGTGTGTGTGTGTGTGTGTGTGTGTGTGTGTGTGTGTGTGTGTGTGTGTGTGTGTGTGTGTGTGTGTGTGTGTGTGTGTGTGTGTGTGTGTGGGTGTGTGTGTGTGTGTGTGTGTGTGTGTGTGTGTGTGTGTGTGTGTG
>JAOUZG010038069.1:9560646-9628255 GCA_026289955.1 Argiope argentata | reverse complement strand
TGTGTGTGTGTGTGTGTGTGTGTGTGTGTGTGTGTGTGTGTGTGTGTTCAAATTTACAAAAATGATAAACATACGCTAAAATTGAAACCCATATTATGTGTGTATATATATACATATATTATTGTACTACTTTTTCCATCACTGTGAAAAAATAATTTTATTCGTTGATTTGTCAAGAGCAACCTAGTGATTTCTTTAATATTTAAAAGAATAATCTTGAGAGAGGGAGGCATCAAACAATAAGCCTGTCCCGACTTAGCCTAGTTGGGGCCCAAGGCAAAAACTTCTTTGGGGCCCCCTCTGCTTCACTCTTTTACTAATGAAGAACATTCATTAAAAAGGAAACGTAAAATAAAATTTATATTCAATTTGGGGGCCCCATTTATGTGGGGGCCCGGGGCAACTACCCCGTATGCCCCTGACTACAAGTTCAAATTAGCTGTTAAAGCTCATGTAAACAAATATTTCCTAAATTTTTACTTGAACTTTAGAAATGGTTTTAAAAAAACTACTATTTTTGATGAGATTGTTAGTCTGTTAATAGTTTCGATATCGCGATTGTAAGATCATAGTTCGAAAGACCCGTTTCGTTTGTATATGGTTTAATTACTTGAGAGTGGGATGAAATTTCGAAGAAAGGATAGTCAACTCAAATGTTTTCTTATTCGTCATTCAAAATTACTACATTATGTAACATATTAATCACCGTAGAATTTTCTTTAAAAGGACTTAATTTTTAATGTGAAGGCGTGTAAACATAATTAATGTTTTATTATTTAGTTTTATTTATTTAATAAAGTTAAACTCTTTTTATAAGTGATCACCAGCGTCCATGCGGCGCTAATGGAATGAATTTTCTGCAAATGAGCGTATATTATCTTCCATATAGTATTCTCAGGCCACATCGCGGTAATATATAGAAGTGTCATGTATGTCATTTTCTTTATACAGTGAAAATACACAGAACCGCAGATGATAATTCAAACTTTTTTGCCGGCTACATGTGACTCCCTAGGTGACTAGAGTGTTAAACTAAACTAACTAATCAATCGAAAGGCATTGAAAAATAATAAAATAAGTGCATTGTATGAATTAAAAACTGATTCTGAGTTCTATACTTGCAGTTATGAGTCCGAATGGCAATAAAAATTTACAATAGTAGATAAAAGATAACTTTTATGAATAACATTTCGGTGTTCTGTTACCATCATTAAAAATTCAGGTTGATCGTACTAGAAAAGCTTAATGGTGTCGAATTAAATAGTTCTCAAAATTATCCCAATGTATTTTAAATAACTGAAATTTTAACTGTAGCTTATTATGTTAACTTGAATAAATTTATCAATCTTAAATGTCGATTGTTTAACAAAATCTGTGGGGAAAAAACTTCATTCCGAAACAGCTTAACAAAACATGTTATGAATGTCTTAATAAAAGCGACTATTTTTACTGAAAGTGGTTTTCCTTATCCTAATTAGTGATTAGTATTACATTTTTTTCAGTGTACATCTTTGTAACTAAGTTTTTACATTTTTATGCTGATTTTTAAAAAAAGAAATTAAAAACAAATTTAAATCCTGAGCTTCAAAGAAAACACTAGTAATACATATATAAAAAATTAAGTCAATTCCTACTTTGGTCAACAAAGAACATTTTTATTTTAGTTACTTTTTATTTAATAATTGCAATTAAAATAAATAATCAAAAAAATATTGAATTTTGCAAGAATTGAACTTGCATTCTTCACCTTCTCGCGAAAAATATTAAAATCCTCGCATTTTACCGATTGAGCTACTGCCTGTTGATTTCAATTTTTATTACAAACTGCTAAAACTCTATTTAAAGTATTAAAAATTAATTAAATTTAATCAATGAATTAATATTTGAAAAAACTGTTTTAACATCGTGTCATCCGCCACAAGTTTAAAAATTTTACTTGAAGTTGAATGGATGAATGAAAAATATTTTATTAACGATTGAAAATGTGAACAAGATATATATAGGGAGAGTGTAAAATAATGATATTAATTGAAAAAGAATGAAACATTTTTGCATTAAACAAAAGAACTGTTCTTCCAGATGAACAACAATTATACTCTATCATTATTGTTGTAATTTCTTGCATAACATGTGTTGTAATTTCTTTCATAAAACATGCGTTAAATAATGTGAGTGATTCCCCCACAAAAAAATTGGATGTCATAACATTACTGATAAATTATGTTTCATGTGACATATTGGGAAATCACTTCTTGTATCTTATTATCATGATTTCAACTGGAAGTATTAGGAAATACAAGAAGAAAAAAATCATGTTTGAAATACGTTTTTCGAATTACTGCAAGCTATTTTTTAAAAGAATCTTCTGTCTCACTCGCTGTCACATGTTACTATTTCTTTATTTAATCTTCAAAAAAATCGTTCTTTTATTTTAATGAAAACAAGCAATTTTGTTATTTTGACATAGAACTTCATCAGCAAACGATAATGTGTATTTATTTACATTAAAAAGATAAAAAATAATTGTACCTGTAAATTCATTTATAGAAAAAAAGAATTAATGTATTGATTAAATTAGAAAAATACTGATAAAATCTAAGCATTATTTTCTAAACTCGCCGAAATAAATTTTGAGCTTTGAGTGCTAAAAGAACAGTACAAATGAGTTAGAATTATAAACAACTCAAAGACATCCAAGGCTTTCCTAATTTTTCATAAAAAAGAATATTTATTATTAATAAATAAGCGCTATTTTGTGTGCCCTCGGAAAGTAGCATTATGCATTCAAATTTATTGGATACATGGAAGACTTCCATTGTTTGAAAGTGTTATTATGAAATTCCACTTCTGATTGTTTGGCAGCATTCCATACCTTTAAAGTATAATATTTCTTAATAATTCGACTATAATTCAAATGTTGCCAAAGTTATTCAATTTTTTAATTAAAAATTATATCAAAACAAATAAATTATTCTATAATTTAAATCTGAATTTCTTTCTTAAACTTTGGATTACAATCCCACATAGATTCAGGCAATCTTCGACAGCACATACTATCGCCCTATCCCTCAATGTTGATTGTCAGAAATAAGTATATTGCTTAAATCTTTATATCCTAGTACCACACAAATATTGTACAATATTGTATGACATTGATCGATATTAGCAATATCGTTTTATATTGTACAATATTGTTTAACATTTTATAATATCTCACAATATAATACAATATTGCGCAACAATCTTTTTACTTGTATATTTATATGAAGAAGTGGAGGGGGGAAATTAATAAAAAGGGGTTTTTTTTACCGAAAAAAATGGATTAGAATGGAGAAAGTTTCTAAAAGATACACTTGATATTATAGGTTCCTGAATTTTTAGACATTTAAACCGTTTTAGAAATCATATCTACAACGAATGGCTTCATCTTTTAACGCGTTGAATTTTTTCGGAAACAAACAAGACACATTCTTTCCCTAAAGAAATCTTATAGGCCGATAAGAAAAATAGACGATGGAAAAGAAATATTTAATATAAAACTTAATAAATTCCTAAGCAAAAGTCAACGAACCTCTTTTTAATTAATGCATTTCATCAGCAAACTGAATGAAATGTTCTTAGTAAAGTAGTTTCTAACTGGATGCTTTGGGCCTGGGATAATGCTCGGAAACATCACCTTAAATGAAACCACTACCAGTGGGAAAGGATGTATCGTGTGTCAAAGGCCGGTCTCCACGTCACATCCACACATTAAAAATGTCTTTGTTTTGTCACCCCATTTTTCGGCATTCGACACGAATGGGTAGTTTATTTATTGCGCTATTTTATTTCATGTGTGCTGCTATCGTATGACATAATTAAACTTTTAAACACGCATACTTTTACATAGTATGGAAAGAGACTTATGAATTCAAGATCTGGTTTCTTTGTATACTTTAGGAACTTCCGGTGTATCTTAATTTCTTAACTGGGAACTGGATATACAGCATTAGGAGACCAGAGTGGATCGTCTGTTTTATCCATAAGATAAACTCGGCCGGCTTTCTGGCACAGAGGTAGCGCGTCTTCCTCGTGTTCTGGGAGTCCTGGTTCGCGCATGATTGTTCTTCTGTGTGCTATCTGTGAGATGTGTGAATTTGCCCCCTCCCCTGTAAAAATGGGCCGTGCAAGCGAATGTGTGATAGAGCTAAGTCGATCCTCTACCTATTTCTAGGTGCTCTGGACCTTGCGACCATCAGAGGCTGCGGTGTTTCCCCATCCAGTCATGGACTTGGTCTAGTACTGTTAGCCAATGGGGACATTCAACAACAGATAAACTCGATTATATATTCTGTAAATCGATTAGGCCCAAGCTCCTGCTCTACAAAGCCATAATAAGACCAACTATAATGTATGGTTCCCAAATCTGGGGGGCCACTTCAGCAAAAAAATATTAAGAAGTTGCAAGTTTTACAAAATGTACAAAGAATAGTTAATGCTCCCTGGTACGTCAGAAATAAAATTATTCATGGTTACCTCCAAATTGAACCTGTTTCGAAATTTATCAAAAGAACATCAACAAAGTTCTTCGAAAAAATATCCCAGATTCGTAACGAGTTACTTAAACTACCAGTCTATGACCCTGCAATGCCTAGCACTCGAAAGAGGCCTAGAGTTGCAATTGAAAACACTTATGTCAACTTTCCTGCCGTTAAAAAGCTGAGAACCAACTAACTCTGTTACCAATCTGGCGTTTTAAATTATCAAAATTATACCTGTTTAGGCCCTAGATAGCTACGATGTGCTACACGCGATATTTCCTGGAATTATCTATTTTTCTCAAAATAAGAAAAATAGCCGAGACCCATAATTAAAAGGCACGTGCAACGTAACTCCATTTAAGTTCTCAATAGTCCCATAAATAATATAAATCTATTATCTTAATTAACAATTATTTTCCCAAAAAAATTGCTAAATGCCAAATTTCATGACGTTAGAGCTTTATTGCGCTCGTCTAAACTAGTTTCAATTAATTTTAACTTTTCCCTAAACTAACAAAGTATTATTCCAAATTATGATGTGGAGGTGCTCGTAACCACTTTGTCACATCGCGGAACTCCGAAACATCACGACGTTGCCGTTGCCGATTATATATTCTACTAGCCGCCTTTGGCGACCAGTCGGTTCGCCACTATTAATGCTCGCTAAAATTTTCATATAATATTTTATGTAGCTGTGTCTCTTAACAGGTTTTTCACCAAACTATTTTTAAACCAAACAAATTTTGATAATCAAATAATTCATTTATAGTATTATTTAGTATAATTTTCTTCAGATGTTCTGTTCATTGTACTACTCATCTTTCTCTTTTTATCCGTGCGATGATTGTCCCGGAATTGCTATTTTACTTAAATGGTGGAGGGAAAGGTCTAAAATTCTACGTTTTTATAGAATAATGAGATTCAAATTTTCATAAATGTAAACACACTAAACAAATAAAGACACAATTGATTTTCAAGAGATGCGAAAGTTTAAAAACAGCTTGGAAAATGCCGCGCACAGAGGAAATAATGGTGACACACACACACCCTTCTTTTCTTTATTTTTCTATTCTTTTTTCCTTCACTACTTTTCTTTCTACAAACCCTTTTTGGACTCTATTCTTTTTTTTTTCTTTGTTTATTACTTTATTATGACTTTATTTTGAGAAGACATAGATTAAATATCCATACAGACTAATAATAAAAGCAACTATTTTCTTTCTTTTTTAAACATTCCGTTATCTACAACCAACTGACTTCCAAACAAATGATAATTTATTACTTCCTGCTATCTTACTCAGTTGGTGTGGGGGAAGATTTTTGGCGGGAAAGTAAGAAAAGTGTCGTTTTAACTATTTTCCTCGCATTTTTTTTTTCATTTTTTTCTCTCCATAAGAACCATCCTCGTGTCTTTACGAAAATATTAAAATAAAAATTAGCCGAATCGGTCGAGCCGTTCTCTAGTTTTGCGCTTAGCAACGCATTTCGAGTTCCATTTTTATTAATATAGATAAGACCTCCCCATCTGAATAATGGATATTCGAGCTATTCGTCAAATGTCATTATCCAATATCTAGAATAAAATCTATTGAAAGCAGTATCTATTGTCAAATTTGTTTTGGCCATCTAATTCATTTTGGTCCGAAAATAAATTATATTTTAATTCTCTGCATCTTGCTGTTTTTGCTCAGTTTTCATGAAAATTACAGATTGTTCCACTCTGGGTCTCAGGGTCTCATTTGTAGCTGTGGTTTTTAAAATTTTCCATTCATTATTACTGAGCTATAATGTTCTATTAAATGTATTTGCGCGAGTCATTATTTATACATAAAATAAGAGAACAAAAATTCACTTTAAACTATTCATTGCTCTGCTGAGCACTTAATTATACTCTACATTAGTCTCATTATGATGCCGAATCTTCTTCCTGGCATTTTTTGTAACCACTTGTAAGTTAAAAATGACCACCAGGCGTTTTATGCTGTTTTGGTTATACATCGTTGACGATGCGCGAACTCTTCTGCAATTGTCCTTTCTTGAGCTTTTCTTTTTTCCGTGCTTTTCTTGAGGACACAGTTTAAATCTCTTAAGCTGAGGTTGTTTATATTCTTGCTATTACGGTGTAATATCCGTGCTCTTATTGGACAGCTTCTCCATAATCTTCTTTGGAACGTGATGCTTTTGCTAAAATTATTGAAAGCGAAAGTAAGTTTCACCTTCCGCGGTTCTTAACTCTTTCAGTTATCCTATTATAATGAAGATTCGTCGGTTAAGCACCAAGGCCATGAACAAAGAAATAAAAATTCTTTAAGGAACATCAGGAAATGAAAAGTCTCTTCTCCCCTTTATTTTGGAATTTTATCGTAGCATGATGGAATTTTAGATTCATTTTATTGTCATAATTAGAATGTAGTTTAGTGTTGCTTTCTTTAGAATAGTTTATGTTCAAATACAGTGCATTTGCTGGGACTTGTGATCTGATTATTGCTGGAATTCTATGTATTTTAACTTTTTCAAATTCTATTTCAAAACAAATATATCATTCCGAGTTGGTTTATACGGGTGATATGACAGAATATAGCCTTGAGCGTTGATGACCTACTAGTACATGTGTTTTGTCAGATTCTGTTTACTTTCGTTAGATAAAAATACGGGTGGACTTTTAATTTAGCTACACTTTAATTATCTAACTTAACAAAATTGCTTTACATTCCATAAACCGTTCTCTTCTGGAGAAAAGTTTCTCATAGCCGAAAGCTGTAACTATCCAAACTTCTTTTTCTAATCTGTTTTGCTTAGAAAGTCGTGTCTACATCAGCTTGTCATGCTGATCAAACAATAATAAAAAAACAAAAATAAATCTTGTAGTTTCGAAATTTTCCTCCTCTAAACAACCCCTCAAAAGGTATCTTAACAATTATTTTTAAGAGTTAAAACGGTTGGTAACTTTGGAAGATGATGTTATTGTGAAACATTTACTGTTTTCAAGAAATTTAAAAAGTACTTTTTTACTTCTCTAATCGCATTATTTTGAAAATTGTGTATATGAAAGCATTTGTATCACACCAATGACTAAAAAATTTTTTGGAATAATACATTTTTTGTCGGCTTTTCCAAAACTAACGTTTAGGAAAATTGAAATCGTGTGTGTGTGTGCTTGCGTGCTTTTTTTTTAGTTGCAGAATATTGGGAGTACTGAATATTTTTCTGTTCTGCATTTTTTTTTTTAAAAAGGATGTACTTTTTTTTATTTTAAAATTTTGCATCTCATTTTCGAGATATTATCCATGGTCAACATTTAAGAATAAATACTGGTGTTTCCTTACTTCAATATCAGATGGAAATTCCGCTCGATATACCCTCCCCTCCTTTCCCATCTTTTAACCTTGGTCTTGTCAACTTAACTTATTTCGGGGGGAAGGAGTGGCATCTGTGTTCTATTTCTACAATTTTATTTTATTTTAGATTTAACTTACTAAATTTTCCATTTTGAAATGCCGCATCAAGCATTCTCAGTGTTACAGGTGCTATCAGGTTAACTTTTCTATTTTGGAAGCGGTAATTCTATTCTTCTATTCCCTTTTGTGGAAAGTAGAACAGGCCTTGGTAACTTGTTTTCTCTTGAAAAAGCAGATGAATCGTATTTTTGTTATCGCCTAACATTGCTATTTTAAATTCTTAAAATGATCCGATATATCGAACAGGTAAGACATTTTATCGCTAAAGGTTTGACCTTCATATAGTTTTGATTAAATACCTTAAAAGATCTGTAAAAATGAATCGAAAAACCTAGTGAATTTAATTGATAGGAATTACTGTGATATCTTATAATGTTTTATAAAACAGGTTAATTTTAAGAATACTTTTTTTTTTTACAAAAACCGGTCAAAATTCAAAGGGAATTCTAACAAATAAAATCACTGTGCTTTCTACTGGAATATCACGCAGCTAGTAGTTTAAATGATGTGTTATTGAATATTATTCTATTAATAACAGAAATAGCATAATACGTTCCCGTATTCCTCTTGGAAATGACGCTGTTTTAAACGTGCTTTTGTTATAAAGTTTAATATCCATCTAAAGTATTTTTGAATTTTAAGTAATATGGGACCGATAAAGCCAAATTTGGTAATCTCTCTCTCACTCTCTCTCATTTTTTGTTAGGGGTTTTTGAATAATTGAATCTCGAAATCATAACATAAATAGCAATATTCATCATCTTTTAATCGTATATTTTTTATCATATATTTCAAAACGGTTTAAACTTGTTAATGAATTAAATTAATTAAAACAAATGATGACTTTAAAATAATAATAATGTTCTTACATGATGATTCAAATAATAGGAAAAGTTATGAATAAAAAGTTAACTCATTCCATTCGTTGTTGTTGTTAGTAATGGCACTTGCTATGGGCAACCTCGCTGACGGCGATTTTAAGTCGAATGAGCGTCTCTTGATTTTGATGTAGCGCCACCTAGGGCCAAGAGCCACACACTCATCAGTCACTTCCACAGCTCCTTTTTAAAGGGGGGATACAATCATATACCTTACAGATAGAACACAAAACAACCATACCCGGACCTTCTCCTCCCTTGATTGTTATGAAAATTGTCGAAATGCTGTTAGTTTCAAGGTACCATTATAAAACGAAGCGACTTAGCAGAGTTTTAGATTACATGAAAAGTCTCCAGATGCCTTACCTGTAGATTCAAAAAGTTGCGTTTGGTTAAATCAGATGTTAAAACAAAATAAACCGCAAATTTGAGATGAAGTCTTAATTAACTACTCAATATATAAAGGAATGTTTTTTTTATTTCTATACGTGTTAAATCTGGGAGTAAAAATCTAATAGTTTTTAAACTTTTTATTTACATATCGTAGAGAAGGCAATAAAATAACAGAATGAGTAATAAAAAGTTGAAAAGTAGGCTTCCATCATTATTTTCCGTTCGCACCCTCATCCTAGTTTACTGAGAGGAAGTTGTAAATTGAACATTTGCTCGCCTGCTGTGTGGCACCAATTCAAGTCTTGCGCGACTGTAGTTTTAATAAAAACGACTAAATAAAACAGAAGAGAAAAAAAGGAAAACGTGATATATACAAGCTCTTACCCGCGACTTCGTACGTGTGGAAATTTTGATGTGTATGTGTGAGAAGTGACAGTCTAAAGTGTTATCGAAACTGTATGCATGCTTAAATTTTCAACGTCAATTGGAGCAACACAAAGACGTGAATTTTAAGCGCCAGCTGGGGTAACGCAATGCAGATTAGAAAATTTTTGTTTTATTTTCATTCAAAAGCACTTCTGAAGGAATCAAAAGATCTATTAATTAACAAAGTTTAATTTTAAATTCATCATACACTACAAAAATAAACGGAATCGTTTGAAATAACCGTTACGTCTAACATCATTAGCGTGGGGGGTGAAATGTTATGTTATTAAAACCATAAGGGTACTTTTCCCTTTGTCCATCGAACGCAAACGAACAATCGCCAAAGAAATTTGAGAAAATTTGGCGGAATTCTAAATCCTTTGCTAACGGAAACATACCACTATAAGCATATATAAAAAATATGTAACTAACACAAATACAATTGAATTACAAAAATACACAGTGGAGCAGTTTCAATATACAGTCATTTTTCCAAAAAAAAAAAGTTTGCCACCAAATTTTAGCGAAATGGCATTTACAGTCACAAAGTTTCGATGCCCGTTGCAGTAAATTATTGGAAAATAGAAAAAAATATCAATAAATGCAGTAATACGGAATGCACTAAAAAATTAATCGAAAATGATGAAAATAGGCAAAAAAAAAGTACAGCAAGAAAAAAAATCAAGAGAAATGAATAGGAAATAACGAATTATATTAACACAAGAACAGCATAAGAAAAAGATTTAATAAACATTCCTTTAGAATAATTAAAAGAACACCGGCATTAGAAAAATAAAAACAAACGATTCAAAAAGCTCAGGCAGATGTTTTCAGATTTTTTAATTTTAAATTGGAAAATTTAGTTTTTAATGAATAAAAAATTAACCACTCAATGAACCGGAATAAAAATTAGCCTATGTTCTTCTGTAGACTCTAATCTATTTCTGTGCTAAATTTTATCCAATTTCCTTCAGCAGTTCTGGCGTGATTGAACCCCATCATCCATCCATCCAAACTTTCACATTTATAATAATAGTATCGATGGTCGGAAAAAGAATTATTATTTTCATGTATGTGTATTATTCTGTCTTTAAATTCCAAAATTTTAACAAGCCAAGAAAGTAGAATTTAGCTTGTTGTCCTTGCTTGTATCTGTAAATACGTTTCGATTTTGGAGCTAAATCCTTTGTCAGCAAAAACTCCGTTTTCTTTCCTATAAATGCTTGTACGACCTTTTTTATGTTAATTTCTAACAATTTTCTATAATATACACATTTTATTTTTTAACTGAATAATTTTATAACCAATACATTAACTATCTTGCGTATCGGCAATGATGTCCATTGAAGAAATGTAATAAAATTGCAATTGTTTTATTTACAAAAGTATCGCCACTTGCATTTAAAAGGGGGGAAAGCTCGTAAAATCATGTATTTGTATTCCAAGTGTGTGTGTTTTCCATATACAAAGATTATTTTTAATTTGTTGAATTGACTAAACGGATTGTGTTCAATTCAACTAGTAAAATGCTTAAAAATTTCCAAAAAACAAATTATGTAAAATGCAAAATTTATGCAAAAACATTTTATAAAATCATTTCGAAATAGTTGCTCTAGGTTTATTTTGATCTATTTTTTTTTTTACATAATCTTTTTGTACATGCTGAACACAAAATTATTAATTTTAAAATGGTTCTTAATTATTTTTTAATTCCAATAACTTGTGATTCCAGCAAAATTTATTGGAACTATTCCGTTAGTCGAGTGCCAGCGAAAAATCGCCAAAGAAATTTGGCAGAATTCTATATTATTTGACGGTTTTTCGCTTGAAAATTGCTGTAAGAAAATTTGACAGATTTCTACATTATTTTTTTTTATTGTCATTTAGAGAAATTTCACGTTACCTCTGGTACAGAAATTCTTTGAACTAAAATTTAATTATGGATCATTATTTATGATAGATAAGTGTACTGTGTGCTCATTTCCAAAAATTAGTTTTTTTTATGAAATTGTTTTTAATGGTGCACTAATGATATGAAGCAAAAATGTTTTATTATGATATAGTACCTGTGTAGGTTATTAACATTGCAGATTACTAATGATTAATTTTTTTTTTCCTGTTTAGAAACGAGATTTGGGGAGTGCTTTATATGAGCAAGTTTTCTATCATATAGATCTGACCGAAAAAGATTACTTTGGTTTACAATTCACAGATGCTAATCATGTGCAAGTGAGTGTTGCAATTTAATTATGGTTATTGTGCCTTTTAATCCATGGGCCTGTTTAAAACTTTTTGTGCACGTAAAGAGTAAAAATATTATGGTGGGATTATTTTCTGTTCAATAATTAAATGTTCACTGTTACTTACTTTATACATATTACATATCATTTTTATAATGAATTTTCTTGATTACTTTTAATTTTGTAAGGCAAATATGATTGTAATAATTATAAAATCAGTGAAATTTTTATTAATTGAATGAAATTAAATTGTTTAAAAAAAGAATTATACTGTAATTCAAAGTAATTACTTGGTTTTAAAATCTTTTAAAAATGCATTAATACCTTTTTTTTATCTGATCAGTGGAGTAATTAACTGATAATTTTTATTTTAATTCAGAATTTGTCTTTTTAAAAAGGGAGTTACATTATTATTATTATATAGATATTGCTTGAATCTTTTTTCCCCCTTTTTACATAATTCTTTTTTTGAATTTAGACATTTATTAACTTTGAAAATATTTATTTTTACAACTTAGCATTGGTTGGATCCCACAAAGCTTATAAAGAAACAAGTCAAAAGTAAGTAATGGGTGTTTTTTGTCTTGCTAAATTATTACATATATTTATATAAAAATTCCTTTAAGAAATTATAAAATTACTAAATAAATTAAAGTGTGATATTGAAATCATTAATTTTACATTTTCATTTTGCATATGATTGTAAATGGTTTCATCAAAGCTTCATATGTTTTCATCTTTAATTTTTTTTTTTTTTTGTTGTTGTTGTTGTTGTTGTTGTTGTCATATTAGCCATACTGACATCTTAACAACCAAACTAGTTCGTTGGAAATGTTAGTAGTGTTTACCTTCAATTAATTCATAATTTAGTGTTCATCTAACAGAATAGTTTTAAATGTCAAATTGTATTTGACACTAAAGCTACAATTTTTTGTAACAGTCTTGCATCTGTTCTTTTTTGTATAAATAAATTTTCTGTTACTCCGTATATCTTCTAACTGCACATAAAAAAGTAAAATTTATGAATTTTAAAATAATGTGAAATTTTTTTGTTTTTTGTGGAAGATTGTCTTTGGAAGCTACTGAGTGAAGAGGCCAATATCTCCTTTAATTTTTAATTAAAAATTTTAAAACATCAAAGGTGCACAATTTTAATATACAATGTATATCTGTTCAAATTTCTTAGTTCTGGGTCAAACCATTTAAAATGCTTATATGCATGCATTTCTCTTTATTATTAAAAAAAATAATAAGTCAAACAGTTTCATCTCTGTTCATGAAATTTTCTCATGCTTAAGTAATATAATATTGACTAGGTATTATAAAAAATAAAATTGGTGATTGCAATTTATTCAGTTATTTGCTGTTATTTTCAAATAAAGTAGCACATTGAATAATAAAGCAAATATGCATGTGATAATTTGATGTAGTTTAATTGTAGTGTTAATTATATACACAATTGACATGGGAATTGCGTGTATATTGAATCTGCTTGTTTATTTCAATTTAATCAAATATTCGATATATTAATAAAGGAAGTTCAGATACATATACATTTCATTTATTAAATAATAGGAAAGTATGCATATTCACCCATTGTTATTTTGCTTTTTTATAGTTGGTCCACCATACACATTTCGTATCCGTGTAAAGTTTTATTCATCAGAACCAAACTCTCTGAGAGAAGAATTGACAAGGTAAGATATTATGTTTATATGTATGTTCTAATTTTATTTTTAGTAAATAAATCTTCCTAAAATTGAGATAATATTGGAATTTTGCATTCTTTTGAAATGGAAGTGTACAATTTTCCTAATAATAAAGAATTTTTGTTTTGGTACTTTTTTCTGTTATAAATATATTTTACTATTATTTTTACTAGGTATTTATTTTTTCTACAACTGAAACAAGATGTGTTATCTGGTAAATTACCAACACCTTACCAAACTGCTGTTGAGCTTGCAGCCTTTGCCTTACAATGTAAGTAATCTTCTGATATTTATGCAAGCTTGTCATGTTCTTGCCAAGTCAGTTCTGCTATAAAAGGCTCTGTAAAAAATTGTGATTTTAATAAGCATAAAACAATCTGATACTCTGTATGTACTTCTAGCTGTTTTCAACTGTTCATAAATTTGATATTCTGTCTATAAAATTGAAATAAAGTCAAATGTAAAAAATAACATATTAAGTTTTATAAAAAGTTTCATTTAGTCCAGCAACTGGATACTGTTTCACTTTTTTAAAAAAATTCAAATATAAATATAGGTTTGATGGAATGGTAATCTAAATAAAAAATTTCTCTAATATAATAAATATTAAATTTAAAAAATTATAAAACTGCAGAAATTGTTTTTATTTTTTTCAATACCATTTTCAAAAGATTGCTGAACAAAGATTATACAATTATGTATCACAAAATATTAAAACCCATAAAGCTCTTAATATTGAAGTATAATATCGTTATAATATGACACTGGAATACAATGGTGTGTGGTTTTTACTGTAGTAATAAAAAAAAATTGGTTGATGAGTCTGCATCAGTTCAATGGTAAAATAATTTTCAGTATTTTTAGGCGTTTAAAAAATTGATAAAAATAAAGCTAAAAATTGAATAAAATTTACATGAAATTTCTGAAAACATTTGTTGATTTTGTAATGCTATAAATGTAATATAGTGATACTATTTCAAATACTATAAATGTATCTTATTACATTATATCTAACTTTCCTGTTTTCATGATAATTATTTTATTTTTAGCCGAATTGGGAGATTATGATCCCGTCCAACATACACCAGGTTTTGTTTCTGAGTTTCGTTTTGTACCAGACCAAACTGAAGAAATGGAAGTTGACATTTTAAATGCTTATAAAACTTGCAAGTGAGGCAACTTAAACTATTTTTTTTAAAAGTTTAGTTATTGTCTTATTTGTGTCCAATTAATATATAAAAATGTCACAATAAAACTATCCTAACTAATTTCTAAAATAGAGTTTATTATGAATAACCTTTAATTTTCTTTGCTTATATACAACTTTTGTCTGATTATTTATTAATTGCATCTGCAATTGGCATTGATATATTTAAGAATTTCAACCTTATACATTTTTAAGAACAATTATTTCTAAGTTACTTCATCATTAGCAGCTTTGCTAACATAATTCATTTACTGTAGATTTTGCAATATATTAATTACTAATCATGAAATCAAATACGATTAATTTTTTGATTTCATCAAAGAATTTCATCAGTAACTCATGAATGTATTTTACTTTTAAATATTTTTTTATATATCATATATACTTTCTGTAACTTTGAATTTGAAAATATATTTTTTTCTTTTTAATTTTTGTAGGTTTGTCATTTTTACATCTATTTAAAGTTGTTGTTAATGGCTTAATTTAAATTTTCACTTCTCTTCATTAACAATGTGCCACTTAAATGTTTTTCATGTTTTCCTAATTTATCTAACATATGAAAATATAAAAGGTATGATATTTATATACATATAAATTTATTTTTTAATTTTGCTTTCCTAGGGGTCAAACTTCTGCTCAAGCTGAACTTAACTATCTTAATAAAGCCAAGTGGCTTGAAATGTATGGAGTTGATATGCATACAGTCTTGGTGAGTTTTTTACAGAAGAAGAAAAAATTCAGATGCATTAATATTTAAATTCATAGATTTTAAGAATTTAATTAATGCTCTTCTCACTTTTTAGGGAAAAGATGGAAATGAATATTCTTTAGGCCTCACTCCAACAGGAATTCTAGTCTTCGAAAACACAAATAAAATAGGTTTGTTTTTCTGGCCAAAAATTACAAGATTAGACTTCAAGTCAAAAAAGTTAACTCTTGTAGTTGTTGAAGATGATGATGAAGTAAGAAAACTTTTGTTATAAACAGTTTCTGCATTGTCTTATTTGTATTTTATCAACAATTTATATTTGGAATACTTTTGATTATCACTTCCTTCGTTAAAACTCAGTTGCGTTTATTATCTGATGGCAAGAAAAAAAAATCAAGTTTGGATATGAATTTGAGACATAATTAAGTTTCATAAAAAAATTCCCCATTATTTTAAACCTTTTATTAAATTCAGATTGTGACCTACAATATAAGAGGTAAAAATTTGAGTAGGGATTTAATTATTGTATGTTTTTCTTGTCAACTGACCCAGCTTTAAATTATGAGAATCATCCTGAAATAGAGCTCAAAAATTTTAAAGTATGATTACATTTATAAAAATCCATAGATTTGAAAAATTACCATATTTATTTATAAAATATGTATTTTAATTGTTATTACTTCAATTGGAAAATAATATGCTCAAGCATTTGATTGAAGGGATAAAGAAATAATACTCATAAAGTATCCTTCTAATGCAATAATTTCTATGATTAGCTTTTAATTATAATTTTTTTTATTTGTTTGAAATGCATTTATTTTTATTTCCATACTTCAATTGACTTTATTGTTGTTGTTTTTTTTAATTTCTTGCAATTTTAAAACAAAAACTTCTACTTTTGCTATTTGAATTAGCAAGTGTAAATTGCAAAAGATTTATTACTGTCTTTTTATTATTATTATTAATAATTTATTTTATTCTATTTTAGGGGCATGAGCAAGAGCATACATTTGTGTTTCGATTGCACAATCAAAAAGCTTGTAAACATCTGTGGAAGTGTGCAGTTGAACATCATGCTTTCTTCCGCCTAAAAGGAGCTCAGAAGCCTCCAACAGGAAGGCAAAACTTCTTCAGAATGGGTTCAAGATTTAGGTATAGGTATGTGCATTGAAAAATAAACAAATATAATTAGAAAAAGGGCTTCAGAAAATAGCATCAAAATTCATGAAGCTGGAGTTTTATATTCATGCTAAATATTATCTTTCATTAGAGCTTATTTCTTATTAAAAATATCATTCTTGTTGTATATTTTCTTTTATTCTAATCTATAATAATAAAAATGCAACTCGAAATGCGTTGCTAAGCGCAAAACTGGAGAACGGCTTGGCCGATTCGGCTAATTTTTTAAAAAATATTTTCCTTAAGACACGAGAATGGTTCTTATGGAGAGAAAAAATTAAGAAACTGCGTGGAAAATAGTTAAAACGACACTTTTCTTACTTTCCCACCAAAAATCTTCCCTCACTCTAACTGAGTTAGATAACAGGAAGTAATAAATTATGATTTGTTTAGAAAGAAATACGGGAAGTCAGTTGGTTTTCATTCATAGATAATGGGATGTTTAAAAAAGAAAGAAAATAGTTGCTTTTATTATTAGTTGGTATAAATATTTAATCTATGCCTGTTCAAAATAAAGTTTGGGCAGCGGAGAAAAAAGTAATAACAAAGCGAAAAAATGGTTTATAGAAACAAAAGTAGTGAAGATAAAAAGGATAGAAAAGAAAATAAGTGTGTGTGTGTCACCATTATTTCGTTTGTGCGAGGCATTTTCCAAGCTGTTTTTAAGCTTTTGCATCTTTTGAAAACCAATTGTGTCTTTATTTGTTTAGTGTGTTTACATTTATGAAAATTTGAATCTCATTATTCTATAAAAACGTAGAATTTTAGACCTTTCCCTCCACCATTTAAGTAAAATATCAATTCCGGGACAATCATTGCTCGAATAGAAAGAGAAAGATGAGTAGTACAGTGAACAGAACATCTGAAGAAAATAATACTATAAATGAATTATATGACTATCAAAATTTGTTTGGTTTAAAAATATTTTGGTGAAAAACCTGTTATGAGACACAGCTACATAAAATATTAGCAAGCATTAATACTGGCAAACCGACTGGTCGCCAAAGGCGGCTAGTTATACATAAAAATTTCTAGAGCTCTATGTGGTGGAATAATATTATTTTATTTATTTCAGTTCAGTATTATGTCATATAGTATTGACACTTTGTGCTGCATAGTTTTTTTAATATAATTTGCAATAATTTGTTTTTCATATTTAGTGTTTTAATTTATCTCAATACCTTGTTTTCAATCAGTTTGTATTTATACAGGAAGTGATTCATTAATAAATGTAATCAATTCAGTGTTTAATACCTAATGGGTTAATTGATCCTTAATTTACCCTAAATTTTAATCAGAAATTAATATGTCTATTCTAGAGCCCAGAAAGGAAATTTTTTTTAAAAAAATCTTAAATTTCTAAAATTTTATACATAATAATAGTAATCATTTATTTTATTCTTTTTTGTTATATAGTTTTTTCAGTTGATTTTCTTATGACCTATCATTTTTTATCGAATTTTTAGAGGGTCTTTTACATAATGCTGAATTTATCTTGAGAAAATGAAATATTCATTGAAAATATGAAATTATGAAATATTTATTCGCGATCGTATTGAAATATTTTTTTTTTATGAATCTCTAAAATTTCATTTCAAAAATTGGTTATAAGTATATACAAGTTCATGCTTCTCACTGTAGATTACCATTTTCATTTGTTGGTGAACCTCTTTGGTATCATAGCTTTTCTGTGTGAAAATTTTTTATACAGTTATGCCAATCAATTATTATAAAATGCAGTTTTACGAAGCTTGTTTTTTATAGATTTATTTTTGTGATGATTTTGACAAAATATTAAAATAATTTCATATAAAGTCTCCATGTCAACAGTTCGAATACTTTAATTTTTATCATTAACTAGGTGACCACGGTATATTAATTCTAATTCTGAATTTAATTTTAAGAAAAATTATTTATGTAAGTATTTTAAAAATTGTATTTTTCTGATTATTTAGTATCCTGAATTTGTGTCTAGAATTATTTGGAGTCTATTTAGTATCTTTTTTTGTCTATTCTGATTTCAAGTTTCAAATTGCTTCATTTATATTATGGGTTTCAGTTTTAAATTTTTTCACTTCTATTTTCTTTACAGCGGTAAAACAGAATGCCAAACGACTCAAAGCAGAGCTCGAAGAACTGTACAATTTGATCGTCGACCAAGTCAACGCTATTCTCGCCGGCCCACTCATGATCGCAGACGAGATCGTGAAAGAGATAGAGAAATTACTGATGCTCTTGCAGAAGCATTGAGAAATGAAGACAGGGGTTTAAGGTAAATTTTTGTTTCTCAAATCCTTTAATTTATAAAAAATAAATAACTTTTATGATTAAAAAAAGTTACTTTGATTTAACATTAAGGCTGTAGATTATTTCAAACTGGATTCCAATTATTATTATGATTGATAATGTTAATGTTTATTCAACAAATATAGATCTATTTGTTATAATTGGCTCACTTAAAATTGCTGTTTTTTGTCTACTTAATTATATTTATTACTTCTATTTTTATTTATTTTAAATGATGTTATTTTCCCTAATAAATAAATAACTTGACTTTACTCATGATGAGTTCAAATTCATTCTGTATTCATTGCAATATATTTAATCTTTTATTAATTATTTATTGCCTTGTGTTTGTTGAAACATGAGTATTATATGATATTGTAAAGCATCATACTACATATGCATTACAAATATTAACTTTTTTTCACTTCTTCAGTGCCTATATCTCTCAAACAAACACACATTTCCATCACTTTTGCATTACTTTAAATTACTCTTGAAAGATGAAAATAATGCAGTTGAATTAAAAACGGATTTCAGAATAACATACATTTTTCATTTTATTTCTATTTCCCAATTCTGTAGAAATTGTTCTGCATATGTTTTATTTTACAAGTTTAATTTTCAAATTTCTCTTCTGAAAATCACTGTATATATATATATATATAATTATTAATTCCCAAAGTCTTTTGTCTTAATTTAGCTCATAGTAATTTCCTTCTAAAATATTATTTGCTGATTCATTAATCTATATTAATAAAAATGCAACTCGAAATGCGTTGCTAAGCACAAAATTGAAGAACGGCTTGACCGATTCGGCTAATTTTTTAAAAATATTTTCGTTAAGGCACGAGGATGGTTCTTATGGAGAGAAAAAATTAAAAAAACTGCGTGGAAAATAGTTAAAATGACAATTTTCTTACTTTCCCGCCAAAAATCTTCATTTCCTTCCCCCCAGATCAACTGAGTAAGTTAGCAGGAAGTAATAAATTATGATTTGTTTAGAAAGAAATACGCCAAGTCAGTTGGTTTTCATTCATAGATAATAGGATGTTTAAAAAAGAAAGAAAATAGTTGTTTTTATTGTTAGACGGTATGAATATTTAATCTATGCCTGCTATAGAAAGGAAAGTAACGAAGAGAAAAAGGATAGAAAAGAAAAGAAGGGTGTGTGTGTCACGATTATTTCTTCTGTGCGAGGCATTTTCCTAGCTGTTTTTAAGCTTTTGCATCTCTTGAAAACCAATTGTGTCTTTATTTGTTTAGTGTGTTTACATTTATGAATATTTGAATCTCATTATTCTATAAATACAGAATTTTAGACCTTTCCCTCCACCATTTAAGTAAAATATCAATTCCTGGACAATCATTGCTCGGATAGAAAGAGAAAGATGAATAGTACAGTGAACAGAACATCTGAAGAAAATAATACTATAAATGAATTATATGATTTGGTTGGTTATATGATTCGGTTGGCAAAATTTGGTTGGTTTAAAAATATTGTGGTGAAAAACCTGATATGAGACACAGCTACATAAAATATTAGCGAGCAAATTTTAGCGAGCATTAATACTGGTGAACCAACTGGTCGCCAAGGGCGGCTAGTAAATCAAATAAAGTAAATGCGCAATTTAGTCCACATGTGCCAAATGGATGGATATTATATCACTAATGTAAATATTCTTTTAGAGGATTCCTTCGATAAATAATAAATCACTTATATAAAATAGATTATTTTAAGATTCTGCTTTCTCCTTGTTTAAAGGTCAGCATAAGGTCAAAAGAATAAGAATTCCATTCAGATACCTACAGGTGTGCGATTTATGAAGATATCATAGTATATAAGTCTATAAGTGGAGAGAGAAATGATTTGTTCTTTTTTTTGAACTCTTCTTGTGCTAATGTGCTGTGCTGCGGAATAAAGCGAAATGAAAAGGACTCTGTATTTATTTGAGGATTTTCGGCCACGACTCTCCACATGGCTTTCCAATGCATGTGTGTATGTATGTACGTATATATATAATACACATACACACACAATATTTTATTTTAATAATCTTATTATTCTGATATTATAGTGCACTTCCTTTGCCTCCACAACCAGTGGATGCAGCAAAAAGTGACCTTGATGCTTCTACCAAGACAGTGAATGCTCAACCATCTTCTGTTGTGGAAGAAACTGTGTTGGAGCCATCCACTTCTACAGATTTGAAGAACTCTGTTCCTGTATCGAATGGTACTGTCAAAGAAACTGCAGAAGATCGTTTAGATAACCTGATTAAGTCTCTAACAAAGGGAAAACCAGCTGCTGAAAGTGTTGAAATAAATAATGAACTAACATCTCTGACAGTTAAAAAGAAGGAATTGAGTGAATCTGTTGATGCAGCAGGTATAGTATGTTTAACACTAACTCTGATGAATAATGAATCAAACGAATTGCACTTTGTAAATAGATGTGTATTATATTTTTAAAAAATTAATATTTTCTTTCAAACAACCACCTTATAAAAATCTCTCTTGTATTTAAAACATTGAAATTTTATACAAACATCTAGTCTTTAAGGGTAAGTAAAAATTAAATTAAAATATCTGTAGCTTCAAACGTGAACAGAAAACTTCAAGGAAAAAATTGATTCAGTGCAAGTTTTATTATTTTTATTATAATCAAAGATGTATCAATATTGATCCTATTATGACATTTCAAGCTGCATCAAAAGTTTATATAACCATAAAAGGAAAATGATTCAAAAATTAATGTAATAATCAGTGCTTTGGGGGATATTATTTCAAATTCTTGTAAAATTGTTTATAATTAATTAAGTTATTGAACTTATAATACTTCTCTTCCTCTCACTTATTCAGAGTTAAGATTCAAAGATTGTTTTGATATTCAGCAAGTTTTTCAATTTACAATACTTCAAATATAAGCTGAACTTTCAAACCCTATGGCATTTTTATTAGTTTTAGCAAAGTATCATTTAAGTTTTAATTGTAAATATAAAGAGGGAGCAGAAAAAATGCAAGAACATTTTTTTTTAATGAAAATCTTTATTTAAGCATTTTTAAACAAATTTGTACTAGATTTTTCTAATCTTATTTCTTGTCAGATATTCTGTTTGGTTTCTCTAAATAAAGTTGAGAAAAAAGAATAATAGTAATTTTATTTTGATTCAAAGAACAAAGTTTTTATCTAACAACTGTATTCATATTAATGTTATGTATTTTTATTTATTTAATATAGAAGATGATGTTTTGCTTTGCAAAAAGAGTAAAGAACCTATGCCTTCTACTTCCTTACAAACAGGATTGAATAAACAGACAAATGCTTTGAAAAATAATCAGATGAAAATTTCTGGTGGAGCAAAACCTATTCCTGCTGATCAGATGAAATGTAATATTCTCAAAGCTAAGTTAGATGAAGAAATTAAGAAAGGTAAGTTTCATGGTAATTACTCTAAATCTAGATATGGAACTGTACTTATAAATTAAACAATGATTAATATTATCTGCATTAATATTTTAAAATTGTCCATTGTTAATGTGTTGTATTATGTATAAGGCTCTGCGTTATTTCCACCATTAATATTATGTACAAATAAAGATTCTCAATTTACAGACATTGTTAAATAATTTATATGTCTATGTAGCAATTGCAATATAAAGCATCGTATTTCTTGTGCTTAAAAATAACTATTTATAACAAATGTGTACCTTTTTAAACATTATTCTGAAATCATTTTTGTTGCCATTCACAGTATACATAAAATTCTTGAAATAAAATTTATAGGATTTGAGGAAGTTACATTACTCCTCTTCCAAGCAACATAGTTGTGACACAATGAAATAGTTAATACTGCATGAATACATTTACTGTCATAAAATTCATATTCTATCTTCTAAATATTTATAATCATTAAGTCAAAAAAATTATATTCAACATTAAATGTTTAATCGTGATATCATGCTGGGAAAGTATTTCTTCTCTTATTTTGTACTGCTTTGAATAATTTGTATTTTTATTCATGTCGAATTAGGTTTAGTTTCCTTTTATTTACTAAGTTTTGAGAATCATTTTCATCTGGTCATAAAAAATAAATTTATTTCAGTTGATTAATAAATACAGTGATTTCTTCCTTTTTCATTCTCACTACATAATACTTCTCCTATCCAGCTTTCTCAAGAAAATTTCTTCAAATGAGTTGAATTTGAAATATGTGTGCTAAATAGTTTGCCATGTAATAAAATACTATTTTTTTCCTTCTATTTATAAATAACTTCAATAACAAAAACTTTCGAACATTAAGAAGATTATATATGTAGACATTGCCCATAAAAGAAAAATTAAATTTGTATCTACTATGGAATATATCTGGAATCAAAAATTAAGAGTAAGACAGGATAACACAAAAAAATCACCTCCCCCCCACACACACACACATGCATACTTTGAATCTCAATTAAAAAGACAGATTTTGATGCTTAAATAATTTCTGCTTCTTAGTAAAGTGAAAAAGACCAGATATGCTGTTTTGATCAATTTAAATAATACTTGATATAAATTTCTAAGCCAATATCTTAGATGAGTTTCCAAATTAATATCTTTTAACAATATTTCATTCTGAATTTTATTTATCCAAATCAGTGCAATTTCTAGTTGTCACAATTGTATATACTTGAATATACATATCTATAAATTTCTTGAATTAGGCTCAAAATATAGTGATGATTCACACTTTATATTTTAAAATTAAACCAAATTTTGTCCATCTTGCTGGTTGTTTTTTTAATTATCATATTAACTCAAACTTGAAAAAACAGATAAATTTCCTATCAAATTTCTTTTATCTAGTTCAAGGCCTTTTTGAGGGTTATAATCATAGGATTACAGACTTGCTTTCTCTATCTCTCTGTAAATATCTCTATTAAATAAATTTTCCATAATTGTACTCTTATGAGGAAAAGACAATTTTCAATAAATTGCATAATAAGATTTTGTACAATTATAAATTTTTAATTTTAAAATAAAATAAATAACTTTTATTATAATTAAAAAAATTTATGTATTGATGCTATATTTTATACATTTAGATAGACAGTTTTATAGTTTAGAAAAATATTCTAGTTAAAATAATTATGTTTATCAAATTTGTGCCTGGTGAATCAGTTTAAATATATATATATATATAAACCATCTTTCATTTCTTGCAGTTTCAATTGAAAAGGAACCCCTGGTTGTAGATTTGAAAGAAAGCAAACTTTTGGTGGATATTGATTCTGATAAAACTTCTGTTCATCTAAATGGGTAATAATTTAATCATCTATCACAAAAAATCTGAAAAATAATTCCTGCTAACCTTTTTACATTTAAATCAATAGCAACTTCAGTATTTCAATAAGAAAATAACTGCCTTTACCGATTTTTTTTAATTGGCTATTGTTTAAAAAAGTTATACTTTTGTGTAATTTAAATTGTTGAAGATGTAAATTTTGTCTGTTTCAGTGAAAAAGTACCTGAAGATTTGAAGATAAATTTACCTTCAAACTGCCGAGATAAGATTTCTTTGTAAGTAACGGTTTTAAAAAATTCATCTATAAAAGAGAATTATTCATTTATATTTTACTTAATTTTTATTTATAATTTTTAGAGAATCTGTTTCCAAAAGAAAAGGCAGTCAAGCAGAAGTTGATTCTTCTATGTTTCCAGTTGTAAGTAAATATTTTTCATGAGTTAAACAATTTGCGTTGTTATTTAGAACGGTAACAGAAATATTAAATTTTAATAGAGTTATTTTAGAATTTGTTTTGAAAGGAGTTATCTTTTATTTATATTCTGTATAATCTGAAAATATGTTTATATTTATTCTTTTAATCATTATACAAGAATACACCTATGCAGCTGGGGGGGGGGGAATAATGTTTAGTTTGTGTATATATATTAGATGTTTTTGAAAAATTGGAAGAATAGATTTTAATTGTTTGAAAAGAATTTATTATTATTTCTAATACATGCAAATTTTTGATGCATTTCTTTTTAAATCTTATTTCTTATCACATTTGTTTCCATGACCCATGATTGTGATTTGGATCTGCTGTCTAATTGTATGACCTTACCTCTTCTCTAATACCTTTCAATTGTTAATGGAGAAAAGTCATCTAATTAGATAGTTGCTATACATCATTGGCGAAAGCAGCAGCCAACATGTTAGTGTGTGTGTGCCAAATTTGGAAAGTTTTTTTTATTTTTATTATTGACCAAGGATACAGTTATAATTTTTTTAAATTAAAAATCTCCTTCAGTCATTTTTCTAGTATTTGTATATAAATTTTCTAAGTTTTATTTAAAGATAATACTAGAAAATCATATATTCATCAAATGAATATTAATTCTTAATTCTGAAATTATTAGACATCATATTTCTCATCCTTAAATGTATATAGAAAAATGTTTGTTATTGTTGTTTTTATGTGTTAATTCACTTCAATAGGTCACTGCCAATAGGAGTTTGGAACTCCCAAAACCAGATTTTCAAAATGAAGATATCCCTTTAATACCTATTAAAGCACCTATTCCTACTATAACTCCCACTTCTGCACCATCCTCTCCAATTACAGAACAACCTGTTCAAATTAATGGGGCTTCTTTAAATTCCACTAATCCTCCCAAACTAACACACAAATCCGTTGAACTTACTAAACTTCTTGAAGATGCAGTACAACAAATGAAATCAATGCATTTATCTACCATTTCTGATACTAACAGTGGTAAAAAGTCTCCTCAATCTCCTTCATCTGATAATTTTTCTTTTAAAATGCCTAATATGACAGAAAATAATACTTCAACTAAAATTACTAACGCTGAAGTTGTTAATAATGAAGAGACAAAGGAACCGTCACGTGTGGTCACCGTAAGTGTTGTCACTTTTATGCATATTTTAATAATTTTTTTAAAGGGCATGAATTTATTTTGTATTTCAGAGTATAGAAAATGCTAAGTAATTATTTTTCACCTTTTGTCATTCTTCTTTTATTTGAAATTTTTACTTAGGACCTTTAGATAGAATTGCAAAAAATGGAATCAAAATCATTACAATGAACAAGCATTGATTTCTGTTATTTTCAGTGCTATGAAAATTACGGACCACTTTTAATATCATTTGCTTGTTTATTTCTAAGTTATGCATTAAGAACATCATTTTCCTTTAATTTCATTTTTAATGATAAAAATTTTGCATTCAACTTTATTTATAAATCATTAAAAGTATTAATTAATCATTAGGAAATTATTGCCAGATTTTAGTGCTGGTATAATTGTTAAAAGAGCTTCATCACCATAAGCAAAATTTTATTTTCTAAAATCATAATTTTTTTTGTAATTCCTGCTGTTTCTTTCAAAATCCATTTTCATTCATATTGAACAAAGACGAGGGCAATTGAACTTTTTAAAAGTTCTCAACCAAGTAAATCTGGCGGGTGTAAAATGTCATGATAAGTGCTTACATTTAAAAACCATTTTTGATTATCTTATAAAGGGGCTTTTACAAAGACCCGGCTACCTTGATTTTCTTAAGAAGTAAAAAGACAGCTTTTTGTTTCAATACATGTTGAATATGATAATTCAAAATCATTGTCATAAAATGCTTGTTTATCAAATGTACCAAAAAAAAACCAAGTAAATTGAAGAATTTGGCCAAGGAATCCAGGGTAAAATTGGTCGTAAGATGCATATTAAGCATAAGCATTAATGCTTAAATAAGTCATACTTTTCTGCTCCCTCTTTTTTACACAATGTACGTTGAAATATTTTCTGAATTTACTACCCTTTACTGAAATACTGGAATAGTCATTAAAAAAATACGATTGAAATACATTCTATTACATACTTATTGCAGTTTAGAAATTCTTCGAACTTTTTTTTTTCTAATCCTGAATATTTTTTTTAAGTTAGTGTTTGAGATGTTGAAGAAAATATTTAAGTTATGCCTGTTAAGAGCATGTTTAACCATTAATGTGTTGTTAAAGAAGAATTGCTTTAATCAATGGAAAATAAGAACATAGTAGAATGAATTTGGTGTTCCAAAGCGATAGATTGACATGTTTAAAGCTACTATAAAAACATTTGTGCTGAAGCCTCTTCAATTTATTACACATTCAATTATAATTCTCAGTGATGTGTAATTTTGGAACAATCCCATGAACAATTATTAGAGGAATTTTAATTTATAATATGTAAATATTATGTTAGTACTAAATAGTGTTGGATTTTAACTTGGAGCCCTAAGTTTTCTATGTTTGTGATTTCTTTCACACAGGTCAACGATTCATGGATTTGGTATTATTTCATGGTTTTAAATGTCCCCATAAATTTGAAACTTATTATTTGATGGACCATTCTCAACAAATTATAATTTTTATTAAGCAATAAAAAATTGCTAGTTTTTGTACTTAAAAATTTATTTAAAAAAAAATTTTAATAAATTTTTAAATTTTTATTTCTTAGAGTTTAGATTCTATCATTTTATAACAGTTATATATAACTTTAATAGAATTTTTGCCCATATGATTTTTGAAATTTCCCATTTTATATATAAAGGTTTTCCCTTATTGTTAGTGCAATCTGCAGCGTAACATATTAAAGCTAACAGCTTGAAATTAAAAAACTATTTCTTGGATATTAAAGACCTACTAAAATGTGATATTTTGAAATTTTAGTAATGAGTTTAATCTAAAAAGTTAAAATAACAAAAAAAATAGAACTCATTTGGTTTTGAGATGGTCAAAAGCCAAAATCCGTTGCTTTTCTAAATGATGTTTTTTTTCTATCCAATGTGTCATGAATATTAATTGCACTTTAATTGTGATGTTACAAAACCTTTTTTGTCAATTACCGTTCAGAATAAAGCATTCTAAACCTTAATTCTCTCTTTGATTCAATCTTTGTTTAATGCTTTTTATTTGCTCATCAGAGCTAGAAATATTTTTTGGGGTAGTTGCTTCTGTTAAATTTCATATATTGTAACATTTTGAATACTAATATAAGTACATTTTTCCTTTTCCAGTCTTTAAATACCACAATCTCATTTTTGACTCCGTGAGAGACAATATAATCATATTGGAACGAGTGTAAAAAAAATTATTAAAAATTGTAACCTTTATATTCATTAGAATTAGACGTACTAAGGTTATGTCTTCTTCTTTTTTAACTATATATATTTAAGATGTGTATATTAGCTTTTTTGTATTCTTCAACAATGTATAATAAAATTTTAATCATAGGAAACATCATTTGCTGGAGCAAATCCCATTACACGTTCTGTGTCCTCAGCTAGCAATCGTGATATTTCTGTCCAAGCAATTATGCGAGTAACTTCCAATGCATCTCAATTATCACCTTGGCATGTGGATAATAATAGCAATGGAGTTGTTTCTCCAGAAAATCCTGCTACTGTTCGTCGAACTGTGATGACCACTGAACTTTAAAACTATTCAGTTTTTGTAGAAATGTATGTATGAAAGAATGATTGTAAGGCGTATCTTTTAAAATAGTATGTTCAACAACTTTTCCGCCATGAATCACACTATTCTATTTCTTAAAATGACGATTGAAATGGGCATTGATACCATTTGTGTTTGTTTTTATTACAGTCATTTTAATTACTGTTGAACATAGAAAATGAAAAATTAGTTTATTAGTTTTTGGCTTTTATTTTTGCATTTAAAGCAACATATATATGCTATTTTGTGTAGCTTATAAAGTTTTGCAGCTACTTGTGAGCATACATTTGAGTAAACAAATTGTTACATTCCATTATTAGATTCATGAAATGTAAATGATTTAGTTTTTTAGTATTTGTAAAAACTGATGAAAATTCATGGAGAAAAAAATCTTGTGTGATTAATGTTTTTAAACCGAAAAATAACTGGTAAAAATATTTTGTACCAGTTTGGTGATTTTACTTCCGTCCATTTTTATGAATGTTCTATTAATAATTCACTTATCAACAATACCAGTATTTTTTACTCTGTACACTGATTAAAGTTCATGTAATAAATCTTAAACTCAGCAAGCTAATTAATGCAACAAAAAAAATCAAAACCATACGACATACTTTTTTCTATAAAAGTGCTAACAATTGATGCAATTTTTAACTTTTTTTTTAGATATGTCATAAAATGTTTCCTAAGCCGTATTTTCAAATTAGTGAAGTCATTTTCATTTATTATGTGAAAATGCTTGCAAATAACTATATTAAATTGCCTTTGTGCCTTTCTATATCATTTTTTCCCATCATTAAATCAAAATTTAATTTTTTTAATGGACAAATGCTTTTTACAGTTTACTTTTTTCCAAATTCTTCACCTTTATGTAGTTATTTTTTAATCATGTGTTCTAATATTCAAGTATGACTTTTTTTTCTTTAATTATATCCACTTGTAGTTTGTAGTGATGTGCATATTATTTTGAAATGATTGTGCCAAGTTGTTTGCCATACATAATTATGTTGAATGTCTATTATCATATGTAAGTCATTTGCTTTGTAGTGTTTGATAAAGCTCACATTGTATGAGGTATTCTGTAAATTCTGTATGTTGTAAGTAGTTGTTAACATTGGTTATTTTGTATGAAACCTGGAATCATTCCTGTTTGGAATAAATATTACTATAAGCATTTCAAACTGTGTCCAAAATACAATTACAACATAAGTTCACATTTACATTTTTTTTTAAAAAATCTTTATTGGTAACAGAAATTTAACATATAGATTATTTTGAGCTAAAGAACAATACAAGCTTTTTTGCACTATATTAGATTTTATAATATGGGCATCTTCTACATATTAACAATATTTTTGAAGGAAACCTTATAAAATGAGTAAATTTATTAGACATGGAGTTAGAAAATAAATTATATTAGTAATTCATACCATTTTTCCCCACTTGTTATTTTAAATACCGTATATTTTTTTACATATGTACAAATGAGATTATCACAGATCTAAAACAAAAATATACATAAATGGTGATTATGTAATAGAATACCAAACTGCATCTTAACCATGGGTAAAAGATTTTTAGAAATAGCCTACCATAGGTTATAAGGAAAATAAAAATCGATGGGACAGATATGACAAACTTTATAATACTGAACTTCTAATACATGATAACTTGAAATATATACAGTCATGAAACCTAATTAAATGAGATTTTTTTTACCACCTTTAATATGTAAAACATAATGATTTGCAAACTAATGAAATAATGAGAGATTTACTTGTGATATCTCGTTATGGCTTCCTAGAAGTTAAACATATAAAAATAAATATACAAAAAAAATTGAAACTTTCAATGGAACATACAAAGTAAACACCAATAATCTCTTGCAGTTCTTCCAGTCTTATAAAAAATGCTTAGATTAATTGTTAATATCCAACACAATTTTACTCAGCATGGGATTTATCTCCATCAGAAAAGTCATTCTATAACAAAACATTAAATCCATTTATCACATTTCTGTTGAAATTATGCTGAATCAATCAAGTTCAATTCACAGTATTTTAATATATTATTTCAAAATAAAAAGATACAATCAAATTAATGATTATAGTCATTACAATAAAAGCACTAAAATGGATTTACAGCCTTAGTTGTTGTGTCGTACCTTCATATTTAAGTCTTTGTTATTCAACAGCATTTGCTCAAGAAATCTATCTAGCTAGTAAATATTAATAATTAAATCATGCAAGCATTTAGGACTACTTCATTCAGCATTTTCACAGCTACACTTAACTTATAGAAATGCAAAATTTCTATTCACTCTGACATCAGAATCTTAATTTTATTTCTATCAGAAAGGTGATGGATTCTACACCTTATATCATTACAGAGTAGCTTTTAATTCAAAGAATTTTGTGTATCATGAGATAATATGAATTATACACTTCAACAGTAGCATATACATATTTTAATTTGTCAAAGCAGATTGATTTCATTTTATTCATATGATTCAGTCCTTTTAAATAACAAGGCAAAATTTTAAAGAACAAGCAGGTTGCCAAAAGTAAATAGGATCCTAAAGTAATCTTATAATAAAATGGCACTGATTGGTAAAACCATAATAGATTAATGGGAATATTATCAATAACACAATAGCCTGAGAGAAGGGATGCACAACCTATGGCCCACAGGCTAAAATTCGATTGCATATAATTTGAATTTAGCCCGCAAATGTTGTTAATAATATAAGATTAATTTTAAATGAAATTAGACTTTTTCAAATTAACGGAGAGAAATTGGATACGAAAACAGTTCTATACCAGAATAAATAATTAATAGTTGCTCATTAAGTTTATTTAAATTTTATTTCATGGCTTTCCAGTTTGTTCCCTTCATAGCTACCTACGAATACGAGGTTTGTTTAGGAGAAGTTTACGGACATGAAAAATTTCTATACATGAAAATGCAGTGCGAGGATCAAATTCAAATCGTACGTAATGCATTTGATTATCATTTTTAAGATTTTGAAAGGTGCCTAACAAAAATTGATCAATTTTTTTCTACATTTTCTGTTGATGTAAATCTAAAAGATGAGAGTATTCAGCTAGCCTTAATTGATTTACAAAATTCTGATTTTCGAAGTAAAATGCAGCAAACATTTGCAACTTTCTTTGGCAGCACTTACATTTGTGAGCAAATTTTCTCCCAAATGAATTTAAACAAATCAAAAGTAAGAAATAGAATAGCAGATAAGAGAACCCTTCTGCTATTCTATTTCTTATTTTGTTCTGCATATTGCCACAACTAATCTAAAGCCCGATATAAAATTAATAACTTCAAATATTCAGTCCCAACCTTCTCATTAATTTTTTTTTCTCAAGGTTGAAATTGTGTTCTCTGTATAGTTACCAAAAAGTTTTCCTCTGTTATTCTATTTCAAGTCTGCCACCTTTTTAACAGATTTTTTTTTGGGGGGGGGGGAGTTAAAATATTTTAATCATATCTACAATATTTGTGTTTCATTCATTTATTTATTGCATAATGTGCACATGAGTAAAATAAAAAAAGTAATCATTGTAAATAATGTGTATTGCTACAAAAAAAGTGTTTTCACCTTTATAACATGTTTTAATATTCATGTGCTGCTTTGGCCCTAAGCATGATATTTTTTCATATTTTGGCACCTAATCCTGAAAAGGTTATGCATTCCTACCTTAGAGTTTTCAAGAGCAATACTAATTATATGGCAAAACAGCAAATGATTAAAATAATATCAGATTAACTTACTTCATAAACACGTATCATCAGCTTATTTATTAAAAGGCATTAAAATCGGACAGAATATAGAAGTAAGATTGTAATTGGATTATAATTCATACAAATTAAACAATTATAATGGGCCATGAAATTTTTTTTAAAATTAATTAAAAGGATAAATAAGAATACAAGCGAGAGCAAGGAGGGAACAATATAAAAACTTTTAGGAATTTCCAATTTTATCATCACAAAGAAGCCACAGTAACCTAAACTTAGCCTTCATGTATTTCAGTTAAAATTTTATTCTAATTAGTTAGAACAAATAGATAAATATTCTTCCCTAATGTTGTTACTTTCAGACAATAATTAACATCATAACATACTTTTTCACACACTGACTGACAAAGATGTGAATGAATTTTTCATTTTCTTAACCTATCATTTTGCCAAATAAACAATAGCAAGCTTACTAATAAAAAGACAATGATTTCTTGAATAACTGAAAATAGTACATCTTTTTATCCATTAAAAAAGATAGCCATCTAAATTCTCTAATCTGAAAGTCTACTTTCAGAAGATGTTTTAAAAATTTATCACTTTTGCAATACATTTCAAGAATAATGTGTCAGATATCAATAAATGGGACAAATTGACATGCCAAAAATTGTAGGATTTTTTAAAAAAATATTTTTTTTTTTTAATATTTATCTTTCTTTACTCAATAGTTCCTATAGATGGCTGAAGCAGAAAGAGGTCTTAAAATAGATGCATATCCTTTTCATAAATACAAATCTGTGTTTTTATATGAAAATATCAATTTATATATTAAAATTGTAAATATCAAAATTTATCATTTATGAGTAACATTCTACTTACAGCAGCAAGCTGTTTTCCAATATTAGCCACAGTTATACCACCAGAGAACACTACACAGGGAAGCCAAGATTTTAAATATGAGAATTCTCTTTCAGAATAGCTGTTTATAAGAAAAAACAAATAGGGTTAAAAATTTCTCATAGAAAAATTACGTGAACAACTAAATTATTAAAGATATCAAAATTCTTAATAATGTTTATAAAATTATGTATTGTACAAAATACTTTTTTTCCCTTGGGTAAAAACAATTTTAGATATTGATACTGTAACTCTGTAGTTCAAAAACTGAAGGAGATTTATTCTCAAAATTAAACAAGTATGCAAGCATCAGCAAAATGTGGAACTTGGGCAATATAACAGCTAGGTAAAGCATGAAATACTGGTTTTTATTTTATTTATTTCAGATCAATTCTTTAGCCATAATGAGGCATATTAACAAAATCTATGAATCTACAAGGCAATAATTGTAATTCAAAATTTGATTGTGCGTATTATTCTACATTTACCACCCAACTTGAATATGATAGTAGATATCATGTAATTACATCTCTTTTTGCATGTTTCCACAATTTAAATGGTAATCCGCAATCAAGGAATCTCCCAATATATATATTACTTTTCCCCTGGTCCTATGAGAAATATAAAAAAGTTCCACTTCTCCACTCTATAACAAATTGCAAATCAAGGCTGTTTTCTCTTTTTATGTAGCCAAATCATTTTTATGATTCCTACACTATAAATTTTTTAACCATAATTTCTCCCTCTTCCCAAAAAAGATTGACTGCATACATGCAACAGTTGTGATTTGAAAATTGACAAATAAAAAAAGAATGCCAAGTATTATGGGGGAGGGTTTTATTTTACCTGTACTTCTATAAAATATCCAATTTCAAGTATTGTCATTAAATAGAACACATAGGTGGAAGAAAGTCTACACAATCACTTTCCTAACTAGCCTTTTTTCTAATTTTAACCACTCTAAAAGCATGCATCACAAAATCAAGATAAAAGCTAATTACTGCACATTTATAATCTCTTTAAAAAACACTTTGTAAAATTTACTCTCTTTTTTTTTTCCCCCAAAATACCATAACCTCATTTCCATATAAATTGTGTGAGTTTTTTACTTCAAATGAAGAAAATAATCCAATTAATTATAATTAAAATTCAAAAAACATATTTTTAGTCAATGTAAAGAGAATTTCAAACCAAAGTGAGTTTTTTTTTAATGATTTTGCTAATAATATTGAAAAATTCAATGTAAGTGAAAATGTCAAAGTTTTTACTACATGTGCACAAAATTTGAATTAAAAACTCACAGTTTAAAAAAAATGATTTAAAACAATCATAGAACTTCAATACAATGAACTGATAGCAATAAGCTGTCGATATATCTTAATTATGTTATGTTAATAGATTATCTTTTTGAATTTCTTTTTATTCATATTTTTAAAATGTACATTATGTTCTCTTTTTAGAAATGGGCAAAATATAACACAAGGACTTGAATAGTTTGGATATTTTTTTTTGTTTCATCTATGAATCTCATCTCAAAAGTTTATGACTAATCGATCATTTAGTTTTTACAAAATTTTAATTAAAAGGCATTGCACTTGAATAATAATGGAAATAAAAATTGTAAATAATAAAGAAATCAATAATAATCATAACAAAACTATAGAATAAAAATTCTAGAAATAATTTTTAAAAAGTTTATTACAGAAATTTAGGAATTGAGATTAGAGTAAAATGACAAGTTGCAAGACTTTTTTTAAATAAATTTATCTTCCCCTACATCAGTGCAAGTAATTCTGGTACAATACCAGGCATTCTATTACTATTATTTTATTAACATATTTTATAGGCATGTTCTAATTTTTAAATATTAAAATGGATAATGAAAAGTGAAAAAGATAGAAAACTAAATTTGAAACAATTTCAGCAGAATTAAAATTGGATCGTTTGGCATTTTATCCAATTCTTCTATGAATTAAAACAGTTCTTCCATTAATCTTATTTGATTTTAAAAGTGAATTAGCCATTTATTAAGATTGTATACCAAAAAAAAGGAAGAAAAGAATTGGGGGAGGGGGGATTCAACAATTTGGTAACAATTTCTGTTATTGAATTTCATTGAAAGTCATAAAGTATCAAAGTCAACGTTTAAAAAGTATATAAATTAGTCTATTGTTATAATGGTTCAACATATGCATTTAGAAGGCTGTCACAAAATAGAAAAATAAAATACACAAATATTTTTACAGCATGTGAATTTTTCTATTTAATATAAATTTTTCACTAATGCACTTATTTTGTAATGCAACCAAACATTTGTTTGTAGTTTATCCCTACAATACTACCTATTTATTTATTTTTTAAACTTTTACACTCATCAAATATTAAATAAATATATTCAAGGTTTTAATACTTACATACATATTTTATGATAAACTAATATTTGAGTAGCTAATGTAGCCAGAACAGCAGCAATAACACCTATTCCAAAACCTATGGTAGTTCGATCAAAGTACCACCACATACCAACAGATATAACAGCAAGAGACAGACAAAGTTGTAAATTACTTGGAAAATCTACTTTCTGATAATACTGTTAAAGAAATATAAAACACATAATTTTACATACATCAAAGGTTTTTCAAAACTTATGTTTAAAATGCTAACAAATTACACAATGACTAATTTGTTTAAATATTTTGTAAATAATGATTTTTTTGAGTTTTAAAACCTTTAATTACAATTTTGAAAATATTTCAATGTTTCACATTATACAATTTTATTATTATTATTATTTTGCAGAAGAAAACACACAAAAAATATCTATTTTATTTTAATTTATAATAACATCTTTATTTCTTTATAAGAATGCCAAAGAGCATAACATTTTTTTCTTTTTTTTACAAGTGACAATTTTAACCCTTTTCAAAAACTTTAGAATCTATCATTCAGATCATACATAAACATCTAAAATATAAAAATAACTTTTATAAACTTTTATGATAAATTAGCAATTTTAAATTAGTCATGAATATTGAATGCTAAAAAATTACAAAGAGCTCAAAGTAATGTTTAAACAATTTTAAAAATTACGTTAAATTATTATCGACCTGCATTAAAATTTAACTGCGTGTTTTTGGACAAAATTATTTATTTAGTTTTCATAAATATGCCAGTGTCTATCAGATGGAATCAATGCATCTTATTTCCATTTTTCCTATCAGTCCAAATCTTGCTTGATTGGCTTTTAAAAAAATGAAAGGAATTCACAGAGTTAAAAATTTAATGAAAAAGGTTTGAAGACATTGCCACAATAAAATGCAACATTTTAAATCATGCATAAAAATATTTTCTAAATTAGGGTAAAAACTGGTCAGAAATTCAGTTTGCATTATATATGAGCAGGGCCTGACTAAGGCAGGGGGTTACGGGACAGTTGCCCCGGGCTCAGACATAACTGGGGAACCCAAATCGAATATAAATATTATTTTACATTTTCCTTTTAAATTAATCTTCTTCATAACGAAAATAGCGAAACAGAGGGGAGCCCCAAAAAAGTGTTTCCCCGGGCCCCAATTAGGCTGACCGGCCCTGTATATAAGAAAACATTTAGTTGCCAAAAAAAAAATGAAACATTTTAATCCAATTAAGGAGTTAAAGCACTTATATATTAGGAGTTAAAGAATTAAAAGCATTATTTACCCAATTTTTACAAACAATTCATCTTAATATATAGAAATAAAAACTATAAGTATAGAATGATTTTTTTACTATGTTAAATAATTTTAATGGGCATGTATGTAATAAGTTTTTAGTGCTAATTCAGATATATACATAAATTTTAAGACAGTTTAAAAATTATTTTTTGTGCTCTTTTCTGGAAGTTATCAATAGAAAGAACAAAAATTTAATAAATTAAAAAAAATCATTTTGAAGAAATTTTTAAAATAAAATATATAGTATCTGTCTAAAGGATACAGTGCAAGCTTCATTAATGCCAACAAACATGGCTACACATCTTAGAACATGTGACCAGTCTTGACATCGCATCTCTTGATTTGGGCATTTGTATTTCAAACAAGGGTAGATTAAACCAACAAGTGCTAAAATAGAAAGTGGTTTTAGTTACATACAAATTACAAGAAAAATAAAATAAAAAATCCTGATTAATTTCACCACTGTGAAATTATAATTAAAACAGATTTCAGAATTTAAAAAAAAAATCATATTAAAAGATTGAAAATGAATTGTCCAGATTAAATTAATAAAGAAAGTAAAGATGCAAAAAATTAATTGCCAAAAAAAAGTGAAAAAATCCTGTTTAAATAAGGAGTAATACACATATCTGTGAATATTTATCTAATTTTTATATGCAATTTGTCAAAATATGCAAGAATAAGAATTATAATATGATTTTTTTACTAAGTTTAAAGAATATGCATTTAAAGAGAATGTTTCTAATGCTGATTCGATCAGAAGTTCTTTGATGACCATTTTCAAACAAACCAACAAAAAAGTACTTAATAATAATACAGACAAATGTCAGACATTTTTTTTCTGTTGCAGATAATTACCTTGGCCAAGGAAATAATAGATTACCAGATAGATTATCATATTATATTTAAATAATAGAAAACCTATAGAGTTCCATCCCTTATTATAAAAAAATCTTTACTTTGATTATTAACAAAGTACAAAGAAACATTTGACACAATAATAAAATTTTTAAAGGCTGTCCAATATAAGTTTATTTATCAAACTGAAGAAATAAAAATAACAAAAAAGTTATTTTGAATTAATAATGATTTCTGTCTTTCTTTTACAAATAGTCATAATATTGCTAATATATTTATATATATAAAAAAAAGTGTTATATAATATATATAGTCATAATATTGTTACTGTATTTATATAATTTTTTTTTTTTTTTTACATAAAAAGTAACAGTTAAGTCTGTTTATCCGGTTACTTCTAATGCTTTAAACCAAACAAGTTAGCTGGTCAAACTTGGTTTTCATATCATTAAAAAATAAAATAAAGTTTTAAAAATAGAGCATAAATAAGCTTTTATTTACACATGGGCTTTTGAATTACAAATCAGAAAAACAAAACAGTTAATGATTTTAAAAAAATCAATGAACAATATGAAAATTACCCAAATACATTCATTAAAAATAAAATGTGTCATTCTTATCCATTGCTAAATAATTCCTTTAATAAATAATATTCATACTAGTTTATACATTATACCCTTTCCAATAACGTGTTTTTATAATTCAACATCATTCGTTACAAAGCACATTGATTTTAAAGAGGCATAAAATATGAATTTAATTATTAATTCCTTACCTGATCCTAATCCACAAATCAAGGGCAACCACCACTTAGTGAGAAATGAATACTGAGTTCTCTCATTATGATAAAATGGTGATGAATGTCGTTGGGTTTGTAATACATTCAGTACAAAAGTAAAAAGAGTTCCAATGAGAAATAAAATGAATCCTCTATAAACTAACTGACTAGCTGATCTCATTTTTCCCCTGCAAATAAAAATAATATTATATATCATTGCATAAAATATCAAAAATAAAGAATATTAAAAATTTAGGATAGAAAACTTTTAAAATCAGAATTCAGCAGATATTTTTCTATATTAGCTTCAAAGACACAAATTAAGGAAAAAGAAGAAATATTTAAATTATTTGTATAAATATTTCAATTATCACACATTAAACTACAAAAATTTTAGAAATGAAAATAAAAAAATCATAGGTTTCAGTTTAATAAATGATGCACATTATCTGATAAAAGCAATTACATGATCCTTTCAAATATTTCACAAAAAAACCCTGTTCAATTAAATCTTATGAATTTAAAGTTATTAGTTAATTGATATTAAAACTCAAGATTACAAAATCAGCATCTCAAACTTTAAATAGAAGGAATTAAAAATGCCAAAGGCAAATAATTCTTCTTAACCTAAAATATATGACTATTCTGATGAGTTAACAAATTTTATTAGTCAGTGGTGTTTAAACTATCAAACATGCTAAAGTCAAACAAAAAGCTTGAACATATATTTGGTGTTTATAAAGAAAAAATAGACCGAATTTTTATAGCTCATTATAGTTTATTTTTTAAAAAAATAAGCTTTCTAATTAAAATCTTTTCTTACCTCTGTAAACTTTCAAAAGTTATGTTTCAATAAATAAATTTAGTAGTTTAAACTTAAACACCTTGAAAATCTTGATGCGAGCAATTTTTTTAGTAATAATTGAAAACAAAGATATGCCGGTAATTGACAGATTTTAGAATTTTGGGTTTGGAATATCATAGAAAGGTACTAAAACATAACAAAGCAATTTGATAAAGCCGCTGATCTCAGAAATGGACTTAAACCCGATCATATCAATGTAAGAAGTTTGCATGTTAGTTTAATAAAACCAATCTGTCAGCGAAATCGGACCACAAACACGCCACTGGCTAAAACATGCGGCGATGCATTGATGAAGGAAGATAAACAGGTGATGTGGAATAAACCAATTACAGAATAGAACAGCTACAGCTGTTTTTCTTAGCCAATCAGATTTAGTCAAAAATATTTTCTATGCTAAAAGAGAACCTTGTCTTCTAGAGAAAAAAAATAATGAAACTAGTTCTTTAATCAATATTCAGATTTTATTAGTTGACATAATTGGAAATTAAATTTTTTGCTCTCCACGCTAATACGTATCACACTCCCCAGTCAATTATATTCTAAATTAATGCACTATCTTTTAGAAAATAATACATAGTAATCATCCGATTTCTCTTTTCGGAAATATCTGTAGGATTCAAAAGAAAGCATACAATTTTGTTACAGATATAGAATTATATAAATGTTTTACAATTTTCATTTATTTAAGAAACTGTACAAGAATTGCATTTTCTGAAATAACTTTTAAAATATTGCTCAGATAACTATAGTAAAAAATGAATAAATATCATGCTGAAACTCGATCATCCTTCTTAATGATCTTTCTGATTCCTTCAAGATGATTCACAACAAAAATTTTATAAAAACTTCAGTGAAGAAAAAGTATAAGCAAGTATAAGATACAATTTTAAGCAATTTAGTTGGCAGTGTTTATTAAAATATATATATAGTAATCGAAATATTATATTTATATGAAATTAAAGGCCTCACTCTTGACTTTAAATTTAACGAATTTACTTTTTTAACTAATTAAATAAAGTATTAAATATTTTTCATCGAAATATCGCTCCACTAAAACTTTTTTTAAAAATGCATCTGTAAGTCGCCTTATTTGCCTGATGGCTAGTATATTACTGGATTTTTGTATGACGTCATGCTAAATGTGGTCTTTATTTTATTTATTTTTTTCTACGAAGATATTGGCAACGATTTTAAATATTTTGTAAACAAAGTCTTTTGAATCGGCATTTTATCACCATTCTGCTGTAAGCTTTCATATCGTGAGGACGCTGGGCAGTTGATTCATCTGAATTATAAACCTAAGGTAGCACGTGTTTGTGATCGAAATGAGTGGCTCAGTTTTAAGGTAAGTAGCTCTTTTTCCTAAGGAGACCGTATGATTAAATTATGTTAAAAAAGGGTTTCATTTTTTTTATTTATATTTATCATTTTTACAATCTTTTCTTCATACATGAAAAAAATTACGTAACATTAATGATTCTAATCAAAAGTTTTAAAGCTTCACTTAAATAGATGCTTTTCTGTGTGTGTTTTAAAAGAAATTAAAATGTTTGCCGCTGTTAAAACTACTAGACGACTTGCAACAAATTTCTCCTCTAAAAAATTGTTACGATTTTATTTCAAAAAAAAAAAGAAAAAAAAGATCTTCGTTCTTTTTAACACTAAGTTATAATACCTAACTTTAGATTTCCTTACTAAAAATTATGAATTAAATTTATAATTTATTAGTTTAAGTTATTTTATTACATTATAATGATTTGTATGTTAAAATTTTTATTTGATTTAAAGTTATTGATATTTTATGATTATTTATTTATATTAGTTATTAATATTTGAAATTTTTTATTAAATTATTGGATTTTTTAAATAATTTATTTTTAGAAGCATAATGATTAGTAGAAACGTCTGTATAGCAAGAAAAACTATTTCAAGACTTCTTAGTGAATGTGCCTATGAAAGGTAAACCACAATCAAATCGTATTATACTCCAAAAGGGAACCTTTACCTTGTAGGAGAACTGTTGGCATAAGTTGTTACGCCTTAGTATCAACTGTTTGCTTATAATAATTGTTGCAAGTTCATTTATTTCTGATGTATCTCAATTGAAATATAATTTTTTGTCTGAATTAAGGCATTTTGTCTGAACAATCAATTTTCAACATATGAAGTTGATATGTAGAGACACATTTCTGGAAGTATAATTTTATAATGATTTGAAAAAATTATTTCAATATTATTACAAATTAAAATTTTATTTATAAAAAAATAATATTTTTTACTTAGCATTTGTCATTATATTGAAAATCCTTTAAATTCTATATTAATAATTAAAAACTTATTATCTTATGTTGTTAATTTGAGTAAAATTTTTATAGTAAAATAAGTTGATTGCAGCAAATTTTTTATTCTTATATTTTCAAGGGAAAATAGCATAATGAAATGAAAGAAAAAGACTATAATGGTCTTCTCTTACTTAGATTTAACAGTATGTTTATGTTATTAAATTTTTGATATTTATATAGTAATAAGAACATTCTGAATTTTATTTTTTATTGTTAGAAAAATATTTATATTAGCTACATTAATAATATTTTTTTATAGTTAAGTGTCCCTTAAACTATATATCTTTTTAAAAAAAAATAGTTGAAACCAATTATTTGGATAAATGCAAGCAAACAAATATAGAATTTGAATAGATTTTATTATTATTGTTAATACTAATATCTTGGTAATTGTAATAATATGATAAGTAATTAGAATTTTTTCTAAGAATAAAAAAAAGAAAATACATTATTAAAAATCATTCATTTATAAGATTTTATTAATTTTCAAAGTTTAAAATCAAATTTCTTAGCAATGAATCAAGAAAAGGTTACACTATGTATATTTTATTTCAAATTGTGAAACTCTGGCAGTATTGGTACTTAAGTTTAAAGTAATTTATCCATCTTTATTTCTACACTGTTTTAAAATTACAAGAGCATAATATTTCTCAGATATCAGGTGTTTGATTTTGTGTCTAGTTTAATTCTCATTTGTAAGGGTTCAAAATTATTACAATAATTAAGTATATGAGAAATACTTGAAATACTTCTACTACCATAATAGATATGTTTTTGCTATGAATAAAATATCCACATTTTCTTTTTCGCTTTGTTTTGCTAAAAACATTCAATCAATAATGAGAATTTCTTCATATCATAATGTTATAAATTATATATATTTACATTATATGGTATTTAGTTTTTGAAATTTAAAATTTTCTGTGTTAAATTCATTTTTATCTTTGTTGCTCCTGATGCATTTAACTGAAAAACTTGTGTTCAATATAATTTACAATTGTTAAAAATAATAATTGAAAAAATAAGCCTAATAAACATATTTACAATTTAAGTAAAAATAAATTAATTGATTGAATATCAAGTTAAAATTGAAAGATAAATAAAAATGCTTACAAATCGGTTAAAACCATAAAATACTCTTTTTCATTTAAACACTAATACTATCATTTTTTGTTATGATTTTTAGAAAATAAAAATGTCTATAATTTGACATAGCACTAAAAAGCAGGCTAACTAGTTTTAAATACTAAACAAGTTTTTGGCATTATTTTAATGAAAATTTTCTGTTTCCAGAAAAGGAGTTCTTCTAGGATTGGGAAATCCTTTGCTTGATATATCTGCCAATGTGGACCATAGTTTCTTAGAAAAGTAAGTATTCCAAGAAATATTAACTATTAGTATAGTATAAATATAAAAGTAAGTATATATAAAATTTAATAATCTAACAGGATTTATTGATATTCTTTTCTTCTTTTTTAAATCTGTCTAAATGATAACAGTGCTGCTTTTTTTACTACATTTTACAATTCTTTTTCTGAGCATAAAATCTAAATATTTTCTCTTTCAAAAAAAAAAATTATTCTTTTGAAACCCTTATCTGTTGACCTATTTTTGGTATATTAGTCTGGGAATTATATCTTTCATAAAATTTAAAACCCCAATTATATTGTTTTCAGACCAAAATTATTTCTATTTGAATGATTCAATTATAAATGAAAGTATCATGTGACTAATTTTGTATATTATTTATTATAATTCGTTAGTTTCTCCAATAACGTAGTATTCAAAACTGTTTCTACTGCTCTTGTGATTGAAATATAGATTAAGAATATGCTTCTTAGGAATTTTTATGAGATCAAATAAAAACTATTTAAAATAGGAATGTTCAATGAAACTCGAATATTACTTTTTTGCTCTAAAAGAGATTTAAAAATAAATTTACTATGTCTAAGAGTATCAAACCTAAAACTGAAATGAAAAAAGAATCAATAAATAACTAACATCATCAAACTAGGAGAGGGTGGGAGGGGGGCTCTTAGCTTTTCCTTTTATTTATTTTCATTCATGCAATAATTTACTAGACTCCAGATGCATATATTTTAAATAATTAAACTCAATAATCAAATTTTTATAAAATTGCAAAAAGAAAGAGGAAAATAAGAAAATACTTCAGAGTTTTATCTCCTTAAAGGAGAATTCTTGGAGTTATTGTCTGCTTGGAGTTGGCAAGTTATATTGAGATCCATACAAATATTTCAGATTACTTAAAAATTAGTATTTCATATGCATCTCAATTTGTTTTCTAGCTTATTTATTAATTTTGAAAGTTAAACAGCAATAAAATTTAAATGGTTAGAAGCAAATTTTAAGCTATCCTATACAAGTATGATTTTTCCTAAATATTAATTATTATATAAATTATTTACCATGTATTGTAAATTTCCATCCAGTAATTTTAAAAATCTACCATGAAGTGAAATTCCTGGTTAAGTAACGACCATTGAATTCAATGCTATCTCATTATCATCTGTTCTGTAGTACCAAAAATGTTAAAAAATCCATATTATATTTGTTTGAGGAGTTCATATTGGTAAGACTTTTGGTTAATGTACGAGAAAATCAGACCAATTGTTCAAAATCTCTCTAAAAGTCTGTCATCTTGGGTGGATACAGACTGCATACTTGAATGTTTTTATGCATCAATCCATCATGCAAGGATTGGTGTATAATAACTGTTTCCATAATTCATATGCTTCTTGCAAGTATTGCGATGCTGATCTTTTCTTACAAAGGCAACTTCATGTATCACTTAGCATATTTTAAATTATTAATTTTGCATCATGCGGATTAATAACTATTATTTACTATAGGTCATGTTTTTAAGAACTGTGTATCAGATGATGGTCCTGTATAGAATTATTGCATAATTGCCCTTGAATAGCTTGTTTATTGTGAATATTGGTTATATTTCATTTAAATTATTTAGGTTTCACTTCATGTAAGTGATTCCAAAAAATTATAAAAAATTAAAGATATATTATTTTAATTATCTTCTGTGTTCTCTTCATTGTGGCATGAATTTTTTTGATGGAAGCCAGTTCATAACATCATAGCGACATGAATGCCTGATTCATTTAGATTTGAAATTTAGCAATGGTTTAATTTCCCTTTTTTGTCTTGTAAATTACAAGGATATTTAATGAAAATATTCTTAAGTTTTCAACAATGTGAGAAATTTCAAGAAAATTATTTCATAATACAATGGGAAAAAAATTTAATTTCAGAAGGAAGTGAATCTATTGGTGGAAATTATATTTATAAAAATCGGTCTGGATTCATTCCATTGTGGATGCGGGTGCTAAATTTTGTAACTGTAGATTAAAGGGTGTATTTCGTAGAATACCAAGTCACACCCATTCATCTTTATTTTCAGTATATATTTCAATATGCAAACTTTTTGAATTAGTATCTTATTAGCTCAACAAATTACTTTCAGTGAGTTATACCGGATCTCGAAATGTTACCCTAAACACTTTTTTAGTGCTATAAAATTATTCTATCACAAATAATTTGATTTGAAATGAGATCTTTCGTTATGTTATTTATTCTACGGCTGGTGAGGAATGGCCGAATCTATTGCGAAAATATTAAGGAATTTTAGATCTAAAGGAATTTTGAAGGAACCTGAAGGAATTTTAGATCTAAACATTAAAATGACTTCGTTTTCAAAATTTAAAGAAGATCCGTACTTCCTGTTCAAAAGATCACACCATGCTGAATATTTTAAACCGATTCTTCTATACTTGTTTTATTTTTTAAAAAAAAAATAAATTAACTCTATTATATATATACCTACTAGAAATAATAACCTATATTTACGGTATTAAATACATTTAAAAAAACTAGTTAATACCGTTACTACTTATATATGTATAAATGCAGTAATTAACATAGTTTAAAGCTTTTTTTTTTTTTTTTGTAATAAAACGTATTGAAAAGTATTCTAACAATATTCCATGAAAATGAATTTAGCTTTGCCGAATCGCTTATTATTTGAACTTTAAAACGACATAAAAATGGTTTTCGTGCATTTGTACACTCCTAAATTACTTAAAGAAAGACTTTATTAATTTTTATTAAAAATCTATTTGAAATTCTAGAAAGCCAATTCTTAGAGAACACCTATTATGCATAAAGAAATGTACCAATTTTAGAAGCTTTAGATGTTGCAGCGCATTTTATAAAGCTTTTTGAATGTCTATTTTTCAACATGCGCTTCGTAATATACAGATTATGCACCGGTCTATAAATATTATCATGTTAATAAATATAATGTTAGATCATAACTGAAGAAAGTAGGTATAAAAGTATTTAAGTTTCGGGTATGTGTGAATCTACCACAAAAACAGATCCCCCCCCTCTTTCCCCACGGATTAGTATAGTATGGAAAAAACAGATTCAAGCACTTTATATAAATAGCTTTTCCGTTTTTAGTGTTATTTGCATCCGCCGCTTAAAAGCATCGGAAGTAAAATATTTGTCTTCTCTCAGATTATAGTACGTTTACATTCACCTCTTGCACAATCCTTATCTTTTTTTTCTTCTGTTTAATCTTTTAAAACAGACAAGCTCCGAGCTAGTGATATCTGAAATTATATTTGGAGATGTAAGTTTCTTAGAGGTTATCAGTCTTTGTCATGCTTTGAAAAAAAAAATCCTTGAGTTGGAGCGTGCTGCTCGAAAGAAGATGGAGCTCATTGATTTTCGATTTATAATCTCTTCGAGGCGACTGCAAACTTCGCTCGAAAATATATTCTGTGAGAGGCACAGGCGGCTTATTGGAATTAAACAAATAAATAAATATTTTATGTGATAAAGGGAGGGAGGGGGGAATTTATACTTTTCAATCAACCTTCGAACATAAATTACGTAAATCTCAGTATAGGAAAGTTGGAAATATGGAACAAAATAATTAAAAGCATTCATTGTGAAAAATTCTTCACAGAAAAAAAAATATTTATGAATATATTATGAGTATTTTATGAATATCCAAACTTTTTTTTAAGTCCTCATTAAGTATTTAAAAGCAATGTATATTTCTTGAATTTCCGTTAAAAAGATAAAATTAGTCAAATATTTTTGAAATTACTTCACAATGGAATTGAAAATCCAACAAAGTATGTAGAGGAAAGAAAAAGTAAAAAAAGAAAGTAAAAAGATTTAATTTAAATTCAAGAAATATCATTATATGTATATAAATTTCCTAATTTTTATCTTACATTATCCCACCTTAACTGCCTTTTAAAATATTCTTATTTCCTGATCCAAATCCTGCTTTTTTATTTAATTATTTCTAACGCGATCTAAAAACAGATGGATACTTAAGCAGGATACTTAAAAGTTCCTTGCCTAAGTCGGCGTGTTGCAAAAAAATTGCTGGATGTAAAATTTGTAAACATTTCGGAATTGCATTAAAATTAGAAGAAAAAAACCAAGAATCTGGCGAAAACGACCAAAATCAAGAAGCCTTATTTTCTTTTTATCAAATCTTTTAGATTCCTGTTCAACTATGTTTTTTTAAAAAAAAGAGTTTTCTTGTTTTGCCGCATCCAGAAAATATGAAGAGAAAATATTGAAATCGTCAAAAAATTCAATTGTGCAATTCCATACTTTAGAATCTCCATGTTTTTTAGATCTCTTTAGAATAAATATATGTCTGTGAAAGCAACTCAAAAACGCAATGAAATAGGAATATAAAATTTGATATGTAACCAATATTGTAGATTCCTATCAATGTCTGGACAAAATCCGATTGCGGAATATAGATCTGTCCGTGTTCATGTAAAGACTAATTTAAAAGCGATAAAATATGATTTATAATTTTATCACGAAAAATTTAAAAATGTGACATTTGTATGTTCGACATAAAAACGTGAATCAAATATGGCGTTTCAAGTTTATTCTTTAAATATACGTGCATTCCATTTCTGTCCAAACGTCTTTTTCTTTTCTATTCATTTCTTTTTTCATTATTCAATTGAAATATATTCAATTGATAATATATTTCAATTGAATATTTCATTATTCAATTGAAATATATTATCAATTGAAATAGAAAATTGGAAGAGTTCTCAATTAAATTTTATTATTACTGATTTAATTTCAATAAAAAGAAGAAAATCCATAAGTATCAATAGTATATTTAATAATGAAGGCTAAATTTAACGTGGCATTCAAAATTTGTTCTTTCTGTATGTCATGAATTCGATTTCTGACTCAAATCTTCGTATCGTTCGATTTGATTTATCAATGCTGTATTTTTTTTATATCCGTAATCATCGATTGTTTTTGATAAAATGTTCAAATATTAATGCAAGTCTCAAAAGAAATAAAATTGGAAATTGAATTCTTCTTTATTTTATGGATTATATATTTGAATTTCCTTCACTGAAATTTCCGAAAATGACAATACTGCAAAATGTTTTTTTTTTTATTTATGTTCTTTCTATTCCACTTCCTTATTTGCGTAGATTTGTTTTTTCTTGATTGTTCCATTCACCCTTTTCTATTGTTTCGCAAAATTTGAGGCTGTATATCCACTTATCCTTAAGTTAATAAGTTCCATCATCGTGTAGCATTGTTTTTTTAACTTTCTTCCGAGGTATTTCCTGTTTTGTTAAATGAACACCATACATCACGGAAATTTTTTTTTATCTTGATCTAAACTCTTTTCTGTGTTGGTTTACCTGGAGAAGTTCGTTGTGATGTTTAGTAAAATTTCCTTTTAAATAGCTTCCACTAACAAATAGAAACAATGTAAACAAAAAAGAGGATCGTGTCTATTCTTTAGTCATTTTTTTCTCAGAGCATAAAATTATCAGATGCCAAGACTAATTCTGATTTACTTGATTCGTTTATTTTTGTCTATGTATATGTAAGATAATGCATATGTACAACAAAACAAGGACGAAAAGTATGCAAACAATTCTCTAAAAAAGAATGATGTAATATGTTTTTAATCTTTGCATTTCGTTGCAGACGACTTTTATCTATCTTGTATTTCATTAAACAAGCTTAGTTGATTCGACAAACTGCTTGTAACGAATTTTTGATTCAGGCAATTAAATATCACCTAGATTAATATTGCTTGTTCTTTTATCCAACTTTTATTTATTCTATTTGATTTTCACATTAATTCATTTCATAAGATCATTAATTGTAAAATCAAAATACAAATTGGTTACTTATAAAAGAAAATTTTTAAGGAAATTCCGTCAAAATTTCACGAAATACTGAAACTCTCAATTCCTTAATTTCTATTATTAAAAAAGATTCTTTTCTGATTTCTTGAAGTTTGGCTAACAATGATGTAATTTTTTATTGCGTACTTTACCAAGTAAACTTTTATAAGTCTATTAAATATGATTGTTTTTTATAAACATGAATTCCCATATGATGTATCGAAAGTACCAAAAGTTAGAAAACTGTTCTTCTCATTATAGTATTCGAATGGCTCTTTAAATTTTAAAGAAGTAAGGTGGTGGGATTTATAGCAATAAGGGCTGTTATCCCCTGTTTCAAATACTTTGAACAAAATATATATTAAACACAAAACAAATTGAAGTTTCAGTCAGTTAACAGTTAATGAAGTCTGTTCAGTCAGTTGATTGAAGCTGCAGTGAGTCCGCTGATGAGGTTTAGAACATTTCCAGAAGTTCCTATGGAAAGGAGAGGCACAAAAAGTCAGAGTGATTTAATGTGGTAAAAAAAATAGACGTTGAAATGCTTCAGCGCTTGAAGAGAAACCTGAAGATTGGTCTTGTTTGCAGTTATTTTACCCAAAACATTTTTGAAGGAGAAATCTTGTTTACCTAATTGGAGAAAAATCCACAATTTGTCTCTATAATATGAATACTTTTCGCACGAGAGAATTATGTGTTCAATATCATTTATGCTATTACATTCATAACAAAGAGTATCATTATGAAGGTTAAAACGAATGGCTCTTTAAGTTGAATAAATAAAAAACAAATTAATATTTGTGCTGCTTCGACAGTTTGTAAGTAATATATGTTTCTATATAGCAAACATAATTAAACAATGTAAATATCGTCTTTTTGGATCTTTGTAGCTCGATACATTATTTCTGGTATTAAATTATTAATATTAAAATTCTATTCAAAGATATTATCAGTTATTGTTGAAAACCCCTGGTAGAGTGAAATTATAATATTAAAAGCCTTTTTTATTAAATTTTGAGTTTCAAGCAATAACAAATCGGGTTTCATAACCCTTGTCGTTTTGTATTTGTTTTTAAACATGTAGAAACAATGGAACATTTTCCATTTATTAAATGGATATCAAAATTCTATTCTTGGACACATCTCTTTTGTTTCGTGTACCCCCCCCCCCCCCGCTCCTTCACCAAGACCTGCGGCATGAGTTAAGTTCTTGTCGTGATCGTGACCATTCTATTTTTTTCCTCATCTCTGACATTTACTAGTGTAGTATTTTTAAGTACTCGTAACTTCCTGGGCATTATATTCATTCATAAACTTACAACCTACGTTTTAAGAACTATGTGCATCCGGTCAGCGTTATTTGACGTTAATAATTGATTGAATAGAATAAAAATATAGAGATAACAAACCTGGCCCGTTGCTGGTTTTAGTTTAAATGAAATTATTTTTTTATTGAGGGGGGAGGCTGTTGTATGTAAATAATGATTCATATTGACATACTATTGCTATTCTTTTTTATACATTTATTGATAACTTGATTAATGTTACGGAGACATGTTTTTTTGAAAGCGCTATGGATATGTAAATTTCACGTCGAAATTACATTGTTCTTTATTTCATGTGAATTTTTCATGTCATTCTATTTTATTAGGTGGTCTCGCAATGAATTTTAATTTTCTTTTGATTAATGCAAATCGCAGTAACCTATGCATTTGCTATTCAATAGTTTTAGTTCATGAAATTTTATGATTATTCAATATTACTAGCCGCTTCTGATTATTGACTTTTAATGATTAATGTTAAAAGTGTGTTAATAATTTTATTTATTTTAGAATGGCAACGTTTTTAAGTAATATTTTATAGCTGTCTCGTTTTGCAGGTGGCAACTTGTAGTTCAAAATAAACAAGATGGAAGAAAACCGTTGAATGTTTTCATGTGTGATAACATTTGTTTTGTCAATGCAAAAAGCGGAAAAAACGGTGTTTTTCTTAGACAGCTTGAATAATTAATACGGAAGAATTAAGTCATTGCAATTATATATCTGGCGACGGTTTATTTTTGCATCTACATCTTGATTTCTTTTTCATCTTGTTCTGTCTGACTGAATAGAACTATAACCATCTTCAGGGCATTTCTAATAACATTTTGCAGCTCCAGTAATCAAAAAGCATTGGATTAAATGCAGCTGTAAAAAAGTTATGCGAAACAGTCGGTAAACTTTATATAGCGGTGCATTTACATTTGATTGTTGTCATGCGGCAATAAATAAGAGCTATTTCTGTGCCTCTTTTTATAAATTAATGAGAAAATTGAAAATTTTTGCTATAAATGAGATTTAGATTTTCCCTTTTAGCTACTATTTTGCTACTCAGGCGAATTTGTGAAATTTCCCTACCATATTCCAAGATCTGTGCTGTCGGTAAACATATAGCGGTATAGCGGTAAACTTATATAGCAGCCTAGCATAATTATCTGTTACTTCTACTATCACAGCCTGAATATCCACTCTAATAATACCGTAATAGTTAATTTCAAAACTGCTAGAGATAACCATATATTTCTAATTCCAACAAGAAAATGCTGTTTGTTATTGCCCAGGTGGTTCTTCCTCCCCCTCCCCCCACTTAATTAACCTTGGCATGTTGTTAATGGTATCCAAAAGTCGAATTTATGTTTTAAACGCGCACGCTTGTGTATGAGTGTTTTCAGAGGAAAAAAACAAAAATTTGATATATATATTTCACAAAGTGATTTTAAAAAATTAATCTAACATAAAGTATTAGCATGCTTAAAATGTGTCGAAATGTGAAATTAATTATTATATTAAAAGAGAACCTCACAAAATGCATGTTTTAACTGCAAATTGACTAAGTCCGTCGGTAAAGGTTACGTATAGTGTGCCCCTTGACGCGCCAAGGATGCCAAGTTGCCAATAAAGATGGCGGACAAAGTAAACAAACACTTCTATGGGGTAGTTACGGCTACGACTTTTGGCAATATAATTATGATTTTTTTTACCGATAAGCCTTTGTCTTTTTTTTTTTTTTTCAGACCCGGTGCCTTCAACAGATGCCGGATTAACTTTAAAAAACATCCTACGGCTTCGCTAGACCAGTGAGCGGGAAACTAGTTGCTTCGCTAGCACTTTGAACATAAGAAATGTGTGGATAACATGAACAGTAAATCATAAATAATTGAGAAAGACAAAGATGCAAAAAGAATGGATTTAATAGGAAATTTTAAAGAACGAGAAATGTGAATAATTCTATTGCAGACGGTTTTTAAAGAAAGAAAGCAGACGATTTTGTGAAATCGCATACTGACAATTAAAATGAGTAAAGGAATAAATATTTTATATTCGCATTAAAAATATGATTGAAACTTATTAACTATACAAAAAATCTTAATTATAATACAGATCAAAAATAAAATACTTAATTGATATTATTTTATTATTTTTAATTTAACAGTTTTCATAAAAGAGTTGAAGCTCATGTACAACTCAACCATTGTAGGAAGAAGTAAACAAAACATCATTAGGGTTACTACAAGAGCTGTGTGTTGGGTTGCCATATTGGCGACAAACTCGGGAGCACACTAATGACCATTTTAACCAATCCGTCATTCATTTGACACAAGACTGACTACATTTGTAATCGTAAAATTTGTAGATACTTAAGTTTAGAGTTATGGCGATTACACGTTTCTGAAAGTACAGATGGTCACCCTTTGTCGTATTTGACCCATACTAAACGTAACGAATTTTATCTTTCTCTGTTCTCTTTATGGTTGTGTTAAATTATATTCGAATAGCCAATTGGCTATTTGGGAAACATACTTCTTCTAAAAGGATTTTGCCCAAAATTTTATATAAATATACAAATACACTTTGAAGACCGTATACTAAATTTCATTCATCTAGTTCAAAGCGTTTTTTAGCTATCTTTGTCACAGGCAGACAGACATTTTCCCGGAATGTCCCCCCCCCCGAATTTAAGGAGATTTGAAACGTAAATAGGCGTCAAAATCTCGATATTTTCTCGCATTAATGAGAATGTAGGTTTAGTTAAATACTGTATTTTTAATTTATTAACATCGTAAAGAAAAGCATTCCGAAGTCGGCTGTAGTCAAAACTGCCCTGGTTGCGAAAGTGGATTTTATTATTTTAGACCTATCTACCCACCTCAGGAAATCAATGAAATCCATTGATTGGATGATCTTCGTTGAGGAAGCCGTTGAAATGATCCAATATGTTGATATTTTCAGTTCTTCGATTTAATTTGACCGTAGAGCAATAAAACTTTTTTTTATTTAAATTATTAATGTGCGCCAAAATCCGGATTGGTACGAGATAACTATATCAAAATTTAGATTTCGCAATTTCTCTCTCTCTCTCCCTACTTGCCTACCTACCTAAAAATACGGTTTCAATTCATTTAAACCATTTTTCCAGCTGGAACTGTATACCCATCTCTAGTGACGTAAAAATTAGCTAATTTGTCACAATTAGATTGACGCCATATATGTTTACAGCGTTGTATGAGGATATAGATTCAATTCATTCCAAAAGTATTATTATGCGAGTTCCCATTGTCGTCTAAACGTAACATCTGCATAGGAAACTAAAAGAAAAAAAAATTCGAAATGCATAGATCCGAAATACAAGCTAAATTATTTACACCAATGATGATCGGTATCTTCTTCAGTCTTCTCAATATAGATTGAGAGAAGATGGTGGCGAATGTACAATTAGACAAGATAGGTTGCTGCATGCTGGCGTCCTGGCATAGAGGTAGTGCGTCTTCCTCGTGGTCTGGGCGTCCCGGCTAGGGCATGATTGTTCTTCTGTGAGGTGTGTGAAAGTGCACCCCCAATAAAAAGGGGCTGTGCAAGCGAATGGGATGAGTGTATAGCAAAATCGCACTCTTGGCCCTAGTTGGCGCTACTTCAAAAACAAGAGACGCTCATTCGGCTTAAAATCGCTGTCAGCGCGCTTGTCCATGGCAAGTGCCATTAGTAACAACAACAACAGGTTGTTGCATAGTGTTAGGTTGAAAGACAAATTATTTTTTTTAAATAAACTATTATTTCCACAATAACCAAATAAGCTTGCAAAAAATCACACAATATTATTAAGGTTAAAAATATTAGGATAAAATTAATAATTAGTTAAGTATAATTAGTCAGGTTCCTATATATTATATTATCTTCCTTTAATTAGAATATTTATAAATATCAAACTCTACTTCAATAATTTTTGGTTCAAATGTAAGTGACGAGTCATCTGGAATCATTATATATATTCATTACATAAATAAAGTTATAAAGATATTCATAACGTAAATAAAATTTTAAAAAAATTAATCTAAAATAAAATTTTAAAAAATTAATCGAAAATAAATAATTAACAAGCTACAAATGTGAAATTAAATGGATTATTTTATTATAAAATTGAGCCCCGTAATGCCCATAACTACAAAAAAAAATCATCATTCATGCTATATTTTTAAACTTTTATTCATTCAGATGAGTCACTAATAGACTCGATTTCGGAATCGTGACTTGTGCTCTTGTCGAATATTTATTTATATTAAGTCTTCCTCTCTTCAACTGACGTCAAAAAGTCGTCTGCTTTTGAAATACTTTTTTTTTTCTTTTGAGTATACAGAACGGCTAATAGAAACAGTCTAATTTAGAATTGATTATTTTAGAATAAAGTGATAAAGTCATAAAAATACATCGAAATAAAATATAAGATTTAATTTAAACCTAAATGTTGATTTTAAAAAAATTTAAAACTGGCAATATTGTTCTTTCCTTTACTGTTTTTTTTATATATTTACACAATGTGGAGCTCTTTTGCTTTCTTACTTTTTTTACTCGAGTATACATTTTAAATCCCTTCTATTGACCAATTGAACCAAAAAATGTTGATAGATTCAAATCTCATTTAATTTGCGGGCTTCAAATATGGGCTAACATTTTCACTCATACAAGAACAAACAGATCCACAAAGCAATCGATAGATTTATTATGAAACTGGACATATACCAATAATTCTGCAGATAAAAACGACATACAAATTTCATTCCTCTTGTCATGGGTTTTTTTCCCCCTTCCCTTTATTATAGTGATACGAACGGTCATAGTATTTGATATATTGTCGGTGGTCCAAATTTGATTAAAAGTATTTGATTTATTTTCCAATCTCGATGTTTATTAGCATTTATGTTTAAAAGCCAGATACACCTAGTTTCATTCCTTTGGCTGATTCTCTTTTTTAAACTGATAATGTCTGTACGCAGATTTAGAATGAAATAGGGTAAACTAAATGAATTAAAATCTTTTGTTCAGAGTTTTTTACCGCTACCTCAAAGATAGTTGAACCTTTGAACAACTCATTCTTAAATTTTATTTTAAACCACTTTCAGATATCTCCGATTTCCAAAACACGTTTTTTTTTTTCCTAATTTATCTAAGAATTAAATGAATTAAAAAGGACTTGAATTGTTGCTATTTTTGCTACTTATGGCACTTGCCATGGACAACCCCCCGCCCCCGCTGATACAGCACCAGATTTAAGCCTAAAGAAGCGTCTCTTGTTTTTTGAAGTAGCGCCGATTAGGGCCAAAAGTACGACTTAGTTACACGCTCACCACATTTGTTTGCACAACCCCTTTTTACAGGGGGGGGGTGCACAGTCACACATCTCACAGAAGAACAAACCATGCCCGAACCGGGACTCGAACCCCGGGAACCTTGAATTGTACGGACTAAATTTAATATGTAATCTTTACACCAAATATACAGATCTCTAGCAAATTTTGAAGGAAAAACAAAATTTGACCGCCCAAGCACAAGTGAATACGGTAACTACAAAATATAAAAACTAGACTAATGAAGTTTGGTACACAGTTTTTGCAATTTAAGTTAAGTTTCTTATCAAAGTTTGAACCTAATCAGTCAAGTTGTTAACTAGAGGCCAGTTTGAACTTTTTAATGGTTGTAAATGCGATACCTAAAAACATAATGATTTAGATGAGTGAAATTGAGCGCTCAGTTTTAACATCAGAAGTGTCGAATTTTTTCCCCTTAATCATGTCTCCTTTCTCCCTCCACCCTAAAAAAGGATCGCCGCGCATTACCACACTTCATTTATTATCAAGAGGTTGGGTTACTTGAGCGACAGATGATATGTGATACTAACGCTCTTCAATGAAAGATTCTTTTCACAATTCATTCTTCCATCATTTGTTCCATAGCTGTTGTTTTTAATTCCTATTGCTTTTTTTTTTTCATTGATACTTTCTGCAGTATAAATTCATGGAAGACTCTGAAAATGTTAATGAGAAAGTTGTCATCTGAGTTTAGTTTGTTATTTTTGACTTCGGGTCTCTGAAATTATTTTCTCATTTGGAGCGATATTTCTGCATTAAATAGAGTTAAGCTGTAGAAAGTCAACATCGTGAAAAGAAACCTTCAATAAAGTAATGAAAAAAAGTCCAGCTTAACCACTTCGCATACAATGACGTGTCTGACACGCGCATCGAATGACTGAATTTTAAGTTTCAAGTCTGCAACTAAGTCACTGAATAAAGTGTTTAAATACGCAAAAATCAATTCGAAACGCTTTAATATCCCAAATGCTCTATATATAATTTTTTAAAAAAAATCAAATTAACAATAAATGGCCTAAATAGGATGTGTCATCTAATTAAAGTTAAATAAATTCTCATGTCAAGTGGTTAATAAAAGACTTCGGACAAAACAATGAAATGAGAAAAAATATGAAATTTCGTAAAATATGGCACCAATAAATTTGGAAAAAAATTATCATTATTTATATGGTTTTTAGAATATTTGTCACGCTTTTATACTTTAAAATCTTCTTTAATCTGATAAATAGAGTAAATATTTGAGTAAATATTTTTTCTAACAAAATTATTAAAAATTTTCAACATCTGGTATTTTAAATATGTATTTCGATTCCCCCCCCTCGTCAATCTTCAAGTTCTGTAATTTAAAATTATTCTTTGTGTTTGTGTGTAAAATGTGTTTAAAAATATTTTTAATATATAATTTTTATGGCATTTTAAGTTAATATTAAAACATCTACTTATCTTTAAAATTTCTGTTTTGTTGTTTTTAATTCGAAAATTTTTACCTCTTTAATATTTATTTAATTTAGGTGGGGTTTTTTTTTTTTGGATATGCTAATATTCATTTTTTTTAAATTTTTATTTTTTCTCAATCTTGAGTTATTTATGAGTTAATATTTTTAATAATTCATTTTATTTTTAGGTATGGTCTAAAACAGAACGATGCCATACTAGCTACAGAAACACACATTCCAATGTAAGTATGTTATCGTATTTGAAGGATTTTCTTTCTACATAAAACTTGTCGAACAAGTCAAGTTATCGAGAAAGAGATATACTAAATTAGGAGATGTTTTTTAAAGTAAATCTGTATCATTTTTGGCTATGAATTTTTAACCAACTATTCTAGGATTTAAAAAAATAGGATTTAAAAAAAAAATGTTCACTGAACGGTAGCTAAGTCTAGTTCTTTCTTTGGAAACAATATTGCCTGAAATTGAAAATACTTGTGCACAAGCTACTGAGCTTGGTTTTATAGTTTAAATGACATCAAATAACAAATATTCTTATTAACATCCTCTGTTTTTAAAAATCCCATTAGACAGAAGCCTGAACTTTTTATTTTATATTAATTTTTGAGGGAAGAAATTTATATAATAAAATTAAAGTTTTAAAATTTAAAATAAAAAATGCAAAAAAAAAAACCTATTTAATGCTTATGTTATTTTTACCAAATATAGCAATTTTGTATTGTTCTTAATTTTTTCTTCAAATATGACAAAAACCGGTTTTCAAATGTAACAAATTTACTTTTAAAAAAAACCGGAAAAACTGTCGAACCGTAATTATTACAGACTTGCCTTTATTGAATATGCTAATTAATAGCAATTAAATAATAAAGTGGTGAATAGGAATGATAAATCATACTTTCGGGATTATTCTATAAAAGATCTGCCATGTATTTGGACTCTGTTACGTAGTGCACCATACCACGACCTTACCAGAGGCCATACGGGAGTCTTGATATGGCCTCCAAACAGCAACTCCACCTAGCACGAAGGAACAAACTACACTTAATGGTGTTGAACCCCTTAAAACAATAAAGAACCCTCTAGATCAGTGTTTCCCCACCTTTTTTGTGCCATGCCCCACTTAAAGCTTTCACGTCCCCCCCTATGTAACATACATAATACATAACATTAAAAAATTGATTTGCGCATTTAAGAAACATAAATGATGGATTCTAGGAATAAATCACTGTGAAATTGTCAACAAAACACAGTAAATAAAATTTCAAAACATATAATGAAAAACTGAAATTCAAATTCTAAATAATTTTACTACTGATTTTTTTTATATTAATTTGTGTTTTTAATTTAGTGAGATCCTTGTTCTTGATGCTTACTGCTCAGAGATTTTATGTCAGGTTCCAATTTGGTTAGTTTTAGTCTCAGCCCCCCACGTTGTGTTATATCAAGCCGATTTCTTTTTTTTTTAATCAGTAAATCATTTACAGCACTAAATCCACATTCGGCCAAAAATAAAGTTGGAAATGGTAGTAATAGTTTTCTTGCGCATTTCGTTGAGTTTGTGTATTTGATTTCCATTTCCTCACAAAGCTCATGTCATCGCACCTTTTATACTATATAAAGTTTTAACCGAGTCATCATTTTGCAATTCAGCGAGTTCTTCTTGACACAGCATATTTGGTATATCCGACAAATCCACTAACATTGGTTGCATCATCCATGTTGGGAAATCAATTGGTTTCGAATCCATTTTCGAATTGCTCCCCCTCCCCGCGGGAAGCCGGCATCCCCCCCCCCCCCCCCCTGTGGGTCGTGGGCCCACGTTGGGAAACACTGCTCTAGAGGTAACGTGTATTCGCTCAAAAAAATAATAGAAGAAAAAAAACATTACGTTTTACATTACATATGAAGTCGTAAAACATTAAAAATGTATAAATCACATTAAGTGAGCGCTAACTTTTAGCATTAGGAGAGAGCTAAAAACAAAAGAACTCTCTGCATGGACTCTGTTGCATGTTAAGCTTCTGCGGTCGTATGTTTTCTCTCAACCTATAAAGTTTATTTATTCATATTTATTTATTTACTATTTCAGTCAAATGTCTACTCTCATTCACCACAGTAAAAGTCTATACTGCTCTTATCGACGAAATTGCATTTAAGTGTAACTACGTATTTTCTAAGCTTCATTTTTTTAAAAAGGAAATCCTCTAAAATGGTAACAAGAGTTTCCGATAAAGATGTATTTGAAAATAGAAAGTAATGATGATGCATTTGATGTTGATTCCTTGAACACTGGTTTCGATATAGAAAGTGATGACGGTTGTTTTGAAAACATTTTTACTTGTAGTTCTGATAGTGACGTTATTCCAGTGAAGCGACGAATGACGCATTTTAAGTGATATTATGAAGAATATAGAAAGAGAAGAAAACAGTAAACATCTATAAACCTGGCCAGAATGACGCCTATATATAAATGTAAAAAAAGCTACCATAGTTGCGCAAACGTGTCTTGGCTTTCTGCGATATCGGAGTGTGAACTCATTCAAATCATTTTACCGTAATTCAAAATTGTACAAATCGAACCCAAAACATCTCTTATAGCTAAAAAATACAGAACTAAATAAAACTGGTGTAAATTTTAGATTTCAAAATGTTTCTGGTTACTAATAGCTCTGAAATGTGAAAAAGATATGTAGGAATCGTCTTGTGTGCTTCCATTGTGATTGGGGGGGATGGGAGAATATTGGGCCTTTAACCAATTTTCAATATTAATTTTTTAATAGGATGGATATAAGCTCTCAATTTTGTTGTAAATGCACTGAACTCTGCTTAGTTATGTAGTAATAGAATATTTAAAAAATATGTATATTCAATTAACATTTTTAATTATTAAAATAATATACTCGATGAACAAAGGTATAAATGATGCTTACCTTTAACCTATATTTGAAATAAATAGGAAAATAAATTTTATTCGCATAAAATGACAAAATAATCTTGATTGAATCTCAATTTTTTATTCATTAAATCAATGTATTTACAAGAATTCATAGTTTTTAAACGATTCGTTCTTTTTAATATATATTTATTATATCACTATTTCCACGTTATAAAATGAATGAGAATCTTTACTGAACTTTATAATTTGAGGGAGAAAAAACTATTATTGATTTCAGATTTTATTAAAACAGTAAATTTACTTTTGTCCATTTTTAAATTTGAAAAATTTAATTCATTTATTTTCAATGCTTCTAAAGTTAGTTTTTCAGGATTGTCAGTGAGAATATTTTACTTGATTTCCCCTGATTGTCAAGGAATAACAGTGTAGATAGTTGGGAGGATGAAAGGACATGAGAATTACGTTGTCATTTCAATAGCGAAAATAGTTCCATGATTGTTAAGGAATAACAGTGTAAATTTTTCATAAATTGATAAGATATAATTGATAATGGGCTTCAATAATTGCAAAAACTCGTTTTGTAAAGTAATCTGAAAATCGAAAAGTAATCTAAGAGTGGAAAAGTTATCTCATGAGAAAGCTTCATAGATAAAAAAAAAAAATCTAAAGATTAGACCACTTAGAATTAAGATATTGCTCAATATCATGTATCAAAGGATAGATTGAAAAATTCTTATAAATTAGAAATATTTTTATTACTTTTTCTTTCAAGTGTTAACCATTTCTTCGAGGGGAAATAATAAGAAAAATTTATTTGAGCTTACCAAAATATATATCCCTATCCTCTTCCATAGCACCGTTGTTGTTTTATGAATAGAATAGAAAGCTCCTCTGATTGGACATTAGACCATGGTAGATGGCATACACAAATTTTCATCTTTCTCACAATCTTGGTTGAGGAATCTTCAATTTCTTCTAAATAAGACATATTCTATCTTTAACCTGGTCAAAGTTATTATGTGGCTTTCACATTTCTATGTCTATAACTCGCTTTTGGTTTGGAATAGAAAGCAAAATATTGGAGATTGGTTATATTTTATCAACGTTTTTATATTATTTCGGAAATTACTGGATTCGTTTGTAGTGTGTGTATGGTGTGAAGAGACAATCAGCAGGCCCCAGTAGAAAATAACGATTTATTTGACACGAAGATACTAATACAAAGACGACAAATGACAAATATGCACAGCTGCACTCTATTCTGTATTTGTAATATATACTTTCTATTATGAAATGAGATAAACATTTTTATTAATCAAAGTATTCCTTCTGTAAAAATAGAAGCTAGTCAAATTAAGCAATTAGTGGTTAATATTTGTACTAAACACAAAATCTTTCATTTTTGGTCATCCATTGCTAGCGTAGATAGAAGTAGTCATGAGTAAGACATTCTCCTCTATATTAAGAAAGACTTCAAATTTTGTTTAAGGGTTACTATAAATGCATTATTGTTCTGCCTCCAAAAAATAGCAGGTTTCACGAACAATTTTTACATTTATGAATAACCAGTGAAGAGAATAGGATTGCAAAATATCAAAAACAGGTGCTGTCAGTCAGATTTAATGCAGCATCTGGTGTATCCAATGGCAGGTGTCAGTCGATGGTAAAGAAGATAAAACAAATCGCATTGATTCGCCGTAACCGTTTTCCCCGTGTTGCGAATAAAATTGAGGATGATTTAGTGTAACTAGATGGCACCAGGGCCAAATAGTTACATGAGATAAATATGCTAAAAATCACGACTTTATTTCTGGCGACAGTTTATTTGCTGAAAACGATGCGTTTTTAGTGACGAAGCAATACAGATTCTTACCACAATTTAATGAATAATTATGTTAGCAACCTTATTTCGTCTTAATAATGAAGAAATATGAATGATGTTTATTTCTGGCAAATTTATTCTTTATAATTATTTTTCTACATATAAATATGTAGAAAAAGTTTTTGGTTAAAAAAAACAAGGGCGTGTGCGTGCGCGCTTTAAATTTTTATTATTATTTCTGAAAATTATGAGCTCCCACGAAGCTATTTCCAATAGAATGTTCAAAACTTCAAAACACCGACAGCTGATAAAATCATGTTATGTGTTCTGACATCGAAACATCGAATTGCCTGCCAATATTTTGAGGAGACATCCTGTTATTCTTTATTAAATATAACATTTTATATTAAATTATTTGCTTTGTTTCTGACTTGCATTTATAAGCATTGTTACAAGCGGGTGAACGCCGCTGAAAACGCGGAAGGGAGAGCGATTGGCGACGGCGTCAAAGAACTTGGCGCCAGCCGGGTTGGTTTGGCGAAAGGAATAGTCTGGCAGCCGCTGGATCTTTCGCTGAGATTTCCGAAGCTTCGCGTCTCTCTTCGCCCCGCAATATAAGGGACGGGCTGTCGCATTCGCAGTTCCTCTCTCTCGGAAGAGAAACGCTTCGCTGGACTAGCGGATTCTCGCTTGTTATTAGTGAGCTGTGTTTGCGTTTGCTGTTAACGTTGTGTTATTGAGCTCACTGTGGTTTACTGTGCTATACGATAGCTATTTTGCAGACTGTTTTTATTGTGCGTAAGGTTTGCATTTACGCTGTAAGTGACTGTTAACTGCTGGATTGTGTTTATCTGAAATTGTTACTTTATCAAGTCATCCTGTAAATAGCTGTAAATAAATATGTTTGAGCTGCCCTAAAGTAAAATCCATTCAATCCGAACCCGCTACGCTAAAAACGTAACAGTATGATAAATCTGAATCAAATTTTTGAAAATATAATGGACATCGAAGGAAAAAAAATACAAGACAATCAAATTGCCTTCATTTAACAGAATTTTTACTCTTTTGTATACAGTGGGGCCGCAGTTGCATGGTGGTGAGGTATCGGGCTCGTGGACCGCACGGTTTGTGGTTCAAGACTCGATTTCCCCGAAGAACAGGCGCTCTCTTGCATGTTAAATCTGTCAGAGCCAAACGTCCTCCCGCTGATATGTGAAGAAGGTGAAAGCTCAAGTGACGTTCTCGACATCTGACAATGGTTCAAAATTACGATGTCCACCCCAAAACAGCCATAGTGTTGCTTTACAACAGGACATTAATACAATTAAACTAAACTGAAATCATATAATATAGTCTTATTTATTGTGACCGGAATAGCCTGATTAGTAGAGCGTTGGACTCGTTTTCCTTAGGTTACGAGTTCGAACCCGCCGGCCGAACACTCTTCGTGTGTGGTGGTGGCTGGCGCACGTTAAATCTGTCGTAGTCACAAAGTCATCTATATCAAGATTAATACCTCTGGGGTACTGGGCCAAAGGTGATCGTACTATATTCCAGATCTAAATTACGATCTGTGGATGAATGAATAAGAATGCATGAATGAAAAATATGCCTCGTAAAAAGAGTTTGTGACGTGCTTGAGCTAGAAGTCAGACTTCTGCCCTCGGGTGTTCAGGGGTGCATACCCTCAAAAGCTACTGCACCCCTCCTTCCGCTGTCAGGCGAAACACGACAACAAAAATAATTTTACTTATTGATGCAATCTAAAGCTTGGGGCACTTGCATAGAAATTGGTCAATTGGTTTTTACAAGTACACCTATTTGTGGTACATTTGGATTTGCAGTCAACTTTTTAAGTTCTAACTGATTATTTTATTGCTGTTTGACCTAAAAATATTTCTACAGCATGAACATTTTCTTTCTTTAAAATATCTTTTTGAAAATATTGGCTTCAGATCTCGTTTACAAGTGATTAATAATGCCCGTTTTAGTTACCAAGCTTATGAAACAAACTTTTGAACTATACGAAAGCCGTTCATTTGCTTCTTAAAATGTAGAAATTCTTGATTCCGCTCTTAAACAGAGCAAATTCAGCAGATTAACCACTTAACTGTTTTATTTCCTTTACTATCTAATAAGATGACACCTTCTATTTTAGGAATATTTTCTTATTTTGTTTCAAATGGAAATTCATTGAATACATGACTTATCTATGTATTCGAAGTAATTTTCATATTGAATTGTAATCATTATGGATGGTTTATTTTTAGCTTACAACGATCGTAAATCGATGCACGTACGGCATACAGGCAAAACTGTTAAGTGGTTAACTAGATAATGTGCAGTATTAAAGTCTACGGCAACTAAAGTAATATCTTTAAAAATATAATTTTTGAAATTTAAAATATTTTTATATTATAATATTTTCAGAAATATAAGAAAACGTAAAAAAATTGTTTAATATTTATTTAGAATTAGTTTTTAAGCTTTGAAAATTTAACAATTTTTCTAAGAATTTTTTTTTTTAATTTCATCAAAATTGAACAAAAAAAAAATTACTGTAGATTGATATCTGTTTGATTGAAAAATATCGATTAATATATTATATGTTGAGTGAGTAATGTATAATATGTATGCAATTATATGTAGAGTGAATAATGTATAATATGTATGCAATTATATGTAGAGTGAATAATGTATAATATGTATGCAATTATATGTAGAGTGAGTAATGTATAATATGTATGCAATTATATGTAGAGAGAGTAAATAACTATTTTTTACCTTTTTTTATGTCCAACTATCTTCATTCCCGTTTATTTTATATATTTAAGTTCATGACTTTTTTTCTTCCTTAAAGGTACAAAGAAATGGTAGAAAATTACGAAGTCGACTACACTGCTGGCGGTGCTTGTCAAAACACAATGCGAGTTGCGCAGGTATGTGAACATTATTCCATTTGAATCCATTAGAAACTGGAATTCAGACATCTTCTAAAATTTGATGTCGTTAAATGTGTTACGAGCAGGAGTAGGAGTCTATTAAATTGTTTCCATTAATCTTGTGGTGATTGCTATACATATAAGCCAGATAACATCCCTCGGACTGAAGTGCACTTTTGGCTTAACGGATATGTTACTCGGCTACCAACCATAAGATTCGGAGTTCGGGCCTAGCGCATCCGCTAACACCTAAAATCTCTTCTTTACTTTCTTCGATCTGAATTATAGAAAAAGTATTGTAAAAAAATTAAGAATTTATTTCAAATTTTTGAACGAATTTCCATGTGTCAGCTTTCCCTGAAATCGAAAAACGCTTTCAGCTTGAGGGATGAAATTTGATATACGAGTTTGATACAAAATCTGTAGATTTGGATTAAATTTTAAGCGAGATCCATTAATAGGAAGTATGTCTGTCGCTTATGCGAATATAAGCTAACGCTATAGTCACAAAACAAAGGCAATTAGTTATATAGATAAAATTTGGTATACAGTTTTAAGCATCTCAAGTATAAATGCCTGTGAAATTTTGAATAAAATCCTTCAAAAAGTGAATCATCTGTTAGCCAATAGTTTCGTAAGCATGCAAGTACAACTCAAAAACACAATAATTTAAGTATATGGAAATTTTTCTGGATCATCTAGTAACTGCGATTGTAATTCTATATTAAAATTTGGTTTCAATTGAGTGGAAGAAATTCGACTAAAACATAAATTCGATTTCGGGTTATTTCGTACCAAAAATCAATATTTTGTGACTCTGTTCACCAATCCCTTCAAAGACATTCATGGTCTTAATCAGGGTCAAAAAATTTATTCGCGACGGGAGAGTACTTTATAAAGACAGAATGCCTGCCTATCAACATTGTTACTATATCTTCAAGATGTTGACCTGAATTCAAAAAGGCAGAACAACATCGTGGAAATATTGGTCAATATCTTGTGCTAATGAAGTAGAAAGTTTAGGAGATATAACTCCTGTTGTTGTTTTCATGCTTCTAAAGCAAAATCTTATATGTTTATCACTTATAAAATTTGTTCTTTTGTTATAGTATATTATTAATGATTACTTTTTTAACGAAAAAAGAGCAGAAAATGAAGCTATTCAAAACTATACAAAATATCATGTATTTAATACTATTTCTTTACTATTATCATGTGAGAACATGATGTTATTTTGGTTATGTGGTTTTGTGGTGTATCCAAAAAACCTTATGCAAGAAATAGTTGTTGTTTTTATAGGCAGATAGAGCCACCTGGCTCATAACTTATGAATTTGTTTTGCCAGTATTGTTTGCGATATTTAATTAAATTTCTTATCAATTGATTTTTGTTCGTTGTTTCTATGAAATGACGTCATCTTCCAGTTTGTTCACGATTTCTTACTTTTAAATAATTAACCTCGCGCTCAGATCATCGTGGGGTGGTTTTTTTTTTTTTTTTTTTTTTCTGTTTTAACTATCGCAATTTTGTAACACGCGACTTATATTTATTCTTTAATGATATTATAAGCGCGTTACTAATTTTATTTCTTAAAATACGGTAAATATTAAAGTATATTTTTAATATCAATCTGCATTACGTTCATTGGATTTTATCCCATATACAATAGCTTCAGTAGTAGTGAACTTTACTTCGAAATTACTGTGTTAGAAAAATTGAAAATGAAAGTTTAAAAAAATTAACATTAGAGAGGTCTCGTAATGTTTTCAAACCGGTTAATGACTTAAATTAATTAAGACAGATAATCACTTAAAAATAATAATGTTCTCGCATGATAACTTGAAATTTGCGACCGTAGACTTCACTTTCTTCTTATTAATATTTTTCTGGTTTATTATAGTGGATGGTGAAAGATCAAAATATGTTTGCTTTTATGGGCTGCATAGGTAAAGATAATTTCGGAGAAATTTTAGAATCCAAAGCTAAAGAAGCAGGTGTTCTGGTTTCGTACCAGTATCACGAGACATTACCTACTGGCACCTGTGCAGTTGCCATCACAGATCAAGGAGCAAACAGGTAATATATTTACACAGATAATTTGAAAAATATACGTTATAATTAAAATTACTGGAATTAAATCATATATACCGCATAGGATATTTTAATTATGTTTCATTTTGCTTTTTACTGAGCTGCTTCAGCTTTCAGCAATTATCATTGGATTATAGCATGAATTCCAAAATGCATTTTCCCGTGTTTATTTAGTCTGACTTACCTAAGTATTGCGCTGTTTCCAATAAACTATACAGTTATCCTTTAAATCTAGGTACGAGTCTATACATTTTGGATTCTGGAAACATACACTAAATTAGTGCGGAAAAATATTTTAAAACATAACAATTTTTTTTATTTTTTACATTAAAATATAAATTTGTATGTTATAACATTGTTTTATAGGTTGTTTCGTAGCATTTTTATTACCTATTTAATGACTGATTATTACGGCCCGACTTAGCATAGTCGGGGCCCGGGGCAGAAACATCTTTGGGGTCCCCTCTGCTTCACTACTTTAGTAATGAAGAACATTCATTTAAAAAAGAATCGTAAAATGAAATTTCTATTCGATTTGGGGCCTCCACTTATGTCGGGGTCCGGGGCAACTTCCCCGTATGCCCCCGTATGTCTTAGTCAGGCCCTGCTGATTATAGTATATTTTACAGTCTAATTGTCTTTCCTACCATTAACTCACAATCTATATTGAACAAGATATATTTCAAATTTTCAATCGTTAATAAAATACTTTTTTATTCATCCATTTAAATTCAAGTAAACTTGTGGTGGATTTGTTACAGATTTTTTTTTTTTCAATTCCTAC
>JAOUZG010038069.1:9521592-9550646 GCA_026289955.1 Argiope argentata | reverse complement strand
TATATATATATATATATATATATATATATATATAAAATGGTCGTCCAGTTCAATCGCGATGTTGTGTAAAAGTGGTTACAGGAAACAATCTGTTACCTACAGCGAGTCATTGCCACTGTAAAATTGTTGGCGAGTTTGGGGATAGCATTTCATGGCTACAGAGAAGATATCGAACCCCTTTTTTTTAAGACATACAGAAAAAAAAAGATCAGATCCAGAGCTTAATAGAGTGAAAAATATATCTAAAGAGTGCATACTATAAATATTACTGGAGGAAAAGGGGGACCTCAAATTGAAGAGCGCCTCGGGTATCTGAAACTCCAAATCTGCTACTGGGCTTACCTGATCCACCTACAGGATACACGTTCCTTTTCCATGCCTTCGTTTCTCTAATCAAAAAATTAATCACCTAAAAGGGTGTCGGTAATTGGGATATTTAAGCCAAAATTCTTGTGTGGTTTCGTTAGCATTTTGATTACATAAACTGTAAAGCATTCGAATTTCAAAAAGTTCTTCATTGCTGTATTGAGGTATACTGTTTGTTCAGGCTAATTGCACTCACAAAATAAGTTTTTTTACTAGTTTGTTGACTGTGTTATTTTTAAGTTTTATTTTGTAATTTATTATATAAAATTTATAAATTTTTCAGGAAACTTAGATTCTAAAATTTGTATTTAAAACTAAAGATATGAATCATATTTTATTTCTTTATGAGGCTTTCCTGCATGCATCATCTGCAAGAAAGCTTTAAACATTGCATTGAATTTGTGATTGACCCTTCACCAACTTAGTTTTAACATATCTTCGAGAGTTTTCATGCTTAAATTCTGTACATGACCTTATTAGAAGATGAGGCACATTAAACTCACTGACAATTTTTTAGTATGAGGTTTGTATAAGAATTTAAATTTTGTATTTTTTAAAGTTTAATCTCCTGAAAATTTTAATTGGTTTCATAATATTTTGCTGCTTTTTTTTATGCAACTTTGCAATTTACAGCATAACCTTTGATCAATATTTATGGAATAAAAGCCATGGTCAAAGTTTTTGTGACATCCTATATAATTAGTTGAGAAATATCGATATATTGTTGCATAAGTTATAACAATGTTAATTTCTTTGTAATTAAAAATTATTAAAAAAAATTTGGAATTAAAAATTATCTGCATATGATATTACTTTTTATATTGAAATATTTACTACATATGGTAATCAATTATTTTGCTGAGATTAATGGATATAAAAATTTAACATTAAATTTTGTGTATAATATGATCTCAATGACTCGTCTCAAAAAATATTTTTAAACTTCAAATTTTAATAGAGATATAACTTATACTATATTAGAATCTATATCATTATGCTGGTTATGTTATGATTTTTTTTCTGATTCTCGATCCATATCTTTATTCACTAAACTATGTCACAGTAAACATTAGTAGTGTTTAACAATTACACTTTAAAAAGTTTCCCCATCACTTGATTTTTGACATTAAATATTAATTATATGTAGAAAAATATTTCAAAACATGTTCCGTCAAAAACATTTTTCATATTGTAATCTATTCAACATGAAAATAAGAAAAATCTTCATATCTTGATAACAATAGGAATGAAATCATTATAAAATAATACAAGTAACAATAAAACCTATCTCAGTTTCGGTTTAACAATAAGATATATTCTTATAAAATATACATAAATACTTTTTGAAAATTAATTAGAAGTAGTAAAAACTATACAGTTAAAAAGTGATATCATTGAAGATTAAAAAATGTAGTGCAGTAATATTTTCAGAAGTTATAGAAGGAAGATGCCAAGAATTTGCTTACTTATTAGTTAATGAAAATCCTAATTAAAATTTCAAAAATTGCTTTGAGATGCATATTCACATTCTTCAAAATTACATAAGAAATTAGTAACTGTAGGTCAAACAGTATGAACTGAAACTACATATATACACAAACACATACAATTATCTTCTTATATTAGTAAAGACTGGCTATAATTCAATGTTTCAAACTTTAAAGAAAGACATCAGTTAATTTTGTGTGTGCGAAGTATGAATAAGTTGGTACAAATAAAGTAAATCAGTTGACTAATGTGGAGAACGTCATAATTTTTCTTAATTTTACATTATATTGGTTTTAAATTCTTTTATATCAATTTAAAATAAATGTTAAATACTTCAAAAACAGGATTTATATTACTAATTTGATTGACTATTTATTTTATATTCCATAGGAAGCAGCTGCATTCTCTCAAGAGCAGGGATTTGGGGCAAGTATCTTTTTAAAGTTATTATCTTTAGATTAATAAAATGGAAGAAATTGGATCATTTACTTTTTAATCCATATCTAAAATAATTTCCATTTATTGTAACTTTTTTCCTTAAATGAACTAAAGCAGAAAATTAATGCTTTTTACAATTAAATGTTATTTTTAAAATTGAAGCTACTAAAAAATTTTCACAAAATTTGTAAAATCAAAACAATTTATGAGTCTTCAATAATAGATAGAAAATTATAATATTCTAAAAGCATTTCTGTAAAACAGTCCCTTTATTCTCTTTTTTTAAAAAAATGATTAAATAATAGAGAATTTATCTGCTGATAACCCGATGATCAAAAGTAAGATAAAACACAAATAAATCTACAGCTTTATATTTTTAGAGCATTGACATAAGATGAATTTTGTTTATATCCCTACTCAATTTATATTGGTATCTACGTGTTATACGGTCCAACTTTACCGACAAATTTGAAGTCATCACCAATGATTTGCTAAACTGTCGATTGTGGCAATCCGGCTATGGTAACGAAATTGGGAAGGCTCTCTCTGTCAAATAAGTAACATGAGATACGGATTATAAAAGATGACAAGCAGCATAAACTGTTGGATTCTGCTGAAATTTTATTCATTTGCTTAATCAAGAAACCAAAAATCTTTATTTTTTTTACTGCCTGTTAGAATTAACTATTTATTTAGAGAATTCTGTGAGTTTTAGAATTCATATTTTTTTATCCTTTAATTTTAAAGTATAATGGTAACATTAAGTGTTTATTTTAAATGTTTATTTTTCTCTTAGACGGATAATGTTGAAGAAATAGCATTGAAAATCAGTGAATTGCCAAAGAAGAATAAAAAGAAGTCCAGAGTTGTAATAATTACTCAAGGAGAAAATCCTGTGGTTTTGGTCAAAGGTAAGGAGATTACTTACTGCCTGATTGTGGCAAAAGGTAAATATATTTGTCTGTTATGCATTTAGTTTAAAAGAAATGCTAACATTTATACAAAGCCATATTTTTGAAACAATTTATTTAAAATTACACTATTTCCAAATAATTTCATTTACACTCTAACTTTTTTGCTCTAGCTCACAATTTTTTCCCTTCTGCTTTAAATATCAAATAAAGCATCTTTATTCGATGATTTTAATAAATAAATGAGTTAGCTATCTATCAATTATACAATTATGTGCAAAAGAATGTCATAATTCAAAAATGTAACAAATTAATTGAATGAAATTTGATAAATAGTCTTTTTACTAAAATTATAGCTCTGTTTCATATGGCCAGCCAAAATGTATATTTCTTTTTTCTTTACCATATTGTGAAGCAAAAATACACCTGTATGGATTAGGAAATTTGAGAACTTGGGACTTTTGTGGCTTTATCGAATACCCTAATTTTTATGCTGGTGGGAGGAAAGATAACATTTTTATTAGGGAGTATGCAAGAAAGTTTGCTTCTTTTAAGTGCAGAGAGTATTAAGCTATTTCTTCAAATATGTCAAAATAATGACCACTTTTGATTCTTGTTATTATTTTGCATCTGATATTTATAAATTAATTCATAAAATTTAAATAACAATTATTTTTTAACTATTCTTTACATAAAATTATTTCTACTTTACATCATGTTTTGCAATTAATAGAGTGAATGTAAGAGAGAACAAATTATTGAAAGTTTTTCTTTGTAATATATATATATCTGAAAAAGTTATATGCTATTACAAAATTCAAATGCCCCCCTCCTGAATTCCATCCTTGTATAAAATACTTATTTTTTAATGGCATACTGAATTTCAATACATTAGAAAAAAAGGGTCAATTATAGATAGATGAATGATATGCAAATAATAATTTTTCTTACATATATAAATGTTTTAGTGTGATGAGCAAAAGTTCAGTATTGATGCAATTAATCATGATCACTATATAAATATCTTAAGAAAAACTGCTTTTCCGTTTAATAAATGTTTTCATTCCTAATTTGTTTGTTTGTGATCTTATGTGTAACCATACGGCTCACTTCATTTTTCTCCTTGCTTGATATCAGTCCCCCCCTCCCATCTTCTGTACAATTCTGATTTATTCTTTTTAATTACTTGCTGATATATCCATGAGCTGTAACTTCTGATATTCGACTCCAAGATAAATTTTATATTAAGCAAATAATTAGCTAGCCAAGTTACATATAATAATAATAATTTGTGATTTTTCAGTGAAATTCATGCCTTGAAGAGAAAGTTTGAGGATAAAATGTTTAGATACTAGTTCTCTAGAGTATTTAATTCAAACAGCATATTTTTACTCATCTGTGGGTATTGATAAACCTTCATTTGATGTAGGAACTGGTGATCGCTATTTTGATCCTGCACTTCGTAGTTTCTGAAAACTGTTTTGTTTAAAAATTGACCTGAAAAGGTTTTTGATTTGCTGTTGATTAAGCAGTTAAAAATCTGGAATTTAAAAAGAGCTGCACGGGTTCCCCTTCTCTGAAAGAAAGTGCCACTTAAAAGCAGCAACAATTTCTGTCTTTATCAATATACAAAGCATTATAAAATTCACTATGGATTTTATTTCTACAACTCGCATGTATTCTACCATAAGATTAGTTTAAAGAATTAAAACCTCTTCAAGGATAATATACTATGTGTTTTTATTCAAATTAACTAGGGATCATTGATGCAAGAAGTGTAAGGAAAGATATTTTAACGAACTTTATGTGCATGTTATTTAATCACTAATATGCCAAATTCAATTTCTAATAATTAATCTAAATAATTAATTTATATAAGTTAAGAAAAATACAAAACTTAATTTGTTATCAGAGATCAAATAATAGTAAAGAAAAAAAAGTAATGAAAATTAAAAATCAATGTTTGAAAATAATAGTTTAACTTATAATGCTATTCAAGTTCCTCATAGAAGAGCATTGGAAGTCCGTGAATAATCATAAATTCTGAATTACAACACTGGAACCAACTACTGCAAATTTTGCTGAAGGTGAACAATTTTGAAGTTTCATATTCAGTCATATCAACAACCACAGGAATTGTATCTGCATAAAGTGACTGTATGAAAATTAAACCATCTTTATTTTGATTTTAGCCATTTTTTATATAATATAAGATTTTATTGTAAATATTCTATGTTAACTTGTATATTAATATTTTATAATTGTATTATTTTAGAGGGCTGCTAAAATCGAAACTGTGCTTCTTTCTTCTACTGAAAGTCAATAATTTTTTAAGTAATATCTGTGCAAGATCTTTTATATTATAAGAATATTATGCATGAAATGATCCTCCTTATTTTCATATTAATTTATAAAACTATGCACATAAGACTTATGTGTTTTTATACAAAATTAAAATTTAATTAAAAAAATACATTTTTGTTAAAACAGGTTAGTACAGAATTACAAATTTGGCATTTTTGTAAGACTTTCTTTGAAGGAAGTTCTTTAAATTTTAGATTTTATATTACAGTTGACTGTGCAGTTTAGGATACATTATAATCCGTTATAATTTATTAAGTAATCCATCTATCTAGTTCACGTTTCTTTCTCTGCAAATCCTTTACTTATTTTCACTTATACTGTATATATTTGATTGTTATTAATTTATTATTAATTGTATGTATGTATTTGTTTCCTTTTATCCATGTTCTGTTATTGTTTTGTTTGTAATCACAAACTGATGATAATTTTAATGGTATGTGGAATTTCAAATATCAGTGAATAATTATTTCTTTAAAAATTTGCCACCATACTGACTATAAAGAACTAAATTATAACTCTACTGAGAACTTTCTCAATATGTATTTAAAAGTTAAATGAAGTGTGTAATATTACTATATATGTTTTATTGTTTAAAATGCTTAATTGCAATAAAAGAAATTTATTGCAATTAAGCATTTTAAACAATATGTTTGGCATCTTTGACTTTTTTGTAGATGGAAAAATAAAAAAATACCCAGCCATTTCTGTAAAACCAGAAGAGATAGTAGATACTAATGGTGCTGGAGACGCTTTTGTTGGAGGTATGTTTAAATTTTACATGTTTTCGTGATTTAAAAAAAAATGTTATAACAAAAATTATTATTTAAAAATATGATTCTTTGATTTGAAAATTAATGTTCAACTAATATACAATAGTGAATTAAATGTATTACAAAGTAAATATCTAAATATTTTCATTCTCAATATAAAATATTTAAAAATCATGCAGTTTTCCCCCCTTAATATACATTAAATTTATTTCAATATTATTCCTATTTCTTATATTTAATTCTGTAGCTTTTAAAAAAATTAATGTTACAAAATATCTAGCAATATAAATTTTCTGCAATATTATAACAATAAAATGATGAATTCAGTTAGTTCTGGCTCATTCAAACAAAGATCTTTAAATTTTCATTAGAATAAGTTGTCTTAAAAGAAATCCCCTTTGATTAAATTTAAATCGAATTGAATTTCAAAATAAAAAGTCATTCAATTTGAATCTTTATTTTAGAAGTAAATCAGCCAGTTAAATGGGAAAAATTAAGTGTGTTTAATTTTATTTAAATTTCTCACTCAACTTCTTTAAGTTTCAGTTTTCAATTTTGCCAAGTATTTTTAAGAACAAATTACAATAAACATTGAAATTTTATTTAATAGAAATACATTTATTTTGATTATATTGTGTATGGTCCTTACTAATGGAGTGAGATATTATTATATGGTCATTAAAAACATAATTAATTGCCTGGGTGATTTACAATACCGTAATTTCACCTTTCTATGGAAACTGTGTAGTAATAAACAAAATCTTCCTTCCCCCCCCCCCCTAGGATTTCAATGATAAAATATTGTAGGAAACAATGTAAGAGGTTTGAATTTGTTTTCGGAAATTATGATTACAATATTTTTAAAAACTTAACAGAAGTGTGGTGGTAAGGATTAGACAACAAATATATTGGTATTATTTTTTTAAACTATTTTTGAGTTCTGCTAAAATTATATTTGCATGATATTTTCAAAAACTATGAATGGAAAATGCCAATTTTTAAAATATTTTATTGATTAAATTTTTATAAAATTATTCCAAGTTGCACATTTCACTCTTCAAAATATATCTAAATATACTTGTGCCTTGTTAGATTGCTCTAGGTTTAACACTCCAATTTATAACTTGCCAACAGACACATTCTCTTTTGTTATTAGTAGAAATGACTTGCTTATAAGTTAGCTACTTTAAATGAGTGGATTGCATCAATCTTTAAAAATGTACTTTCAAAATAGCAATTTTTTTTCTTTCAATAAAGTGGCAGAAATTATTATTATAACCTTTTTCCATATCAAATGTTGGTACTTACGTATTAAACCGTCAACGCCAACGGTTTAAAAACTCGTTGGCGACGGATTCAGATTTGGCGATAAACCGCCGACGCCAACGAAACCAACAAAATGACGGACGACAGTTAAGATTTGAACAATTTTTAAAATAATGGCATTTTAGCAATTCATTGACGACGTCTTCAAATTTGGCGATAATGATCGAATGGTACCCGAATTTTTATTGCAGTCAATTTATATTGAATTACAGTGATCATTTATTTCCTGCTGTAGTGTTAATTTTACCTGTATTGATTTAAAACAGTTATTAAAATGCTATTATTATACATGCATTTTAAGTCCATTATGATATGATTGTATTTCTTTAGTATAAAATGCCCAATTTCATTTTAGGTTTTCTAGCACTGTATGTTCATGATAAGCCTTTAGATGAGTGCATAAAAGCAGGTATCTATGCAGCTACTGAAGTAATTAAGAAATCTGGATGCACTTTACCGGAAGAGCCAAATTTTGTTTTGTAGCATTTATACATACTTATTCCATACCTATATGAGATTAAAATTTCTCAACTAGACCAACTAATTTTTTAATAAAACATAATCATTATATAAAGGTTTCTTTATTTATTATATATGAAAAAAAAATCATTTAATGGTTATAACTGTAAGATAACTCTGATAAAAACAATTTTCAGATCTAAAAATTAACAAATAAAATATGTGGGCGAATAGCAATAACATGAAAATTCTTGAAGTTAAACTTTAAATATAAAATGTATGTTTATAGACATAATAATAATAATTATTATTAAAATTCACAAAAATGTAAAGATTTGCATTCGGATCTAGTTAGAATTTTATTAATATATTTTTAGAGTTTCATTTATATAGATATAATAACTTAGTTCTAGCTAAAATATAGCACTAATTGAAAGCAATCTGTTATAAAATCTAATAAACTGAATATGAATTTTTGATACCCCATTATATTCTTGGAAATAAATTATTTTAAGTTTCATAGAATTTTGTGGGCGAAAGATTTTATTTTCAATAACAAGTTACCCCTCCAAACTAATTTTTTAATAAAACATAATCATTATATAAAGGTTTCTTTATTTATTATATATGAAAAATAAATCATTTAGTGGTTCTAACTGTAAGATTACTCTAATAAAAACATTTTTTAATTAATACAGAAGGTAAAATATTAATTATTAATGACTTTTTCCCATATTATAAACAAATTTCAGATCTAAAAATTAACAAATAAAATATGTGGATGAATAGCAATAACATGAAAATTCTTGAAGCTAAACCTTAAATATAAAATGTATGTTTATTGGCATTAGACATTTTTGTGAATTTTAATAATTGTAAAGATTTGCATTCGAATATAGTTCGAATTCTATTAAAATATTTTTAGTCTCATTTATATATATATATATATGTAATATAAAATTTAGTTCTATCTAAGGAATAGTACTAACTGAAAATAATCTATTATAAAATCTAATAAACTGAATATGAATTTTTGGTACTCATTATATTCTTGGAATCAGTTAAATAAATTATTTTAAGTACCATTGAATTTGTGGGCAAAAAAAAAATTATTTTCAATAACAAGTTGCTCCTTTAAAAAAAATCAAAAGCAATAATTATAAAAACTGATAAACAATATTGAAACCCTATAATGTTTACAGTTTTTCATCCATTTATAAATATATAACTAAAAAGGAAGAACATGAAGAGAAAAAAAAAATGTGTGTTGGGGAGGGGAGCCAAGCCTACCCATGGCATCATTTATTATGCAAATATACAAATCATCAATCTAAAAATTTCATAAGTTGCTTTCATCCATAATTGAAACAAGAATAGCTTCGGAATTTCAAATGGCAATGCAAGTTTCTCTCAACAAATTTTAAAACTACATCAAAAATGTTGTCATTGTAATATAAAGTATTTTACAAATATTTTACACTTAAAAATATTTTTCCAAATGTGATATAATTTATTGAATTTATATATCTAAAAATTTTGAATAAATCAGTTAATCAAAGGATTAAGGAGGGTCTAAGAACTATTCTATTATGACTGCAAGATGTCAGCTAATTCAAATGATTAGTTTTCCCATTATATTAATTTTTGCATAGTTCTTCTTTAAAACGCTGCATTTAGGAAAATATACCCTAATTACAAATTGTCAACTCTTTTTTTCCCAATCAAAAAACTATTTAGTGGGAATTTACTTCTTTGGTGTTCTATACAAATGCATAAAAAATTTTCAGCTGGTAAAAATACATTTAAAAAATTCAAAGTAAAACATTTTCCAGCACATTTGGTGGACAGTCTCTGTCCTAAATATTTACATGAATAACCGTAATTAAACACATATGTTCTTTATCAATTAGAGTGTTGTTCTTACATCTTTAAGGAAAATATAAATAAATATTCAGAAACTTTTTTTATAAGCATAATGCAATTCTTTATGGTAAATTATGTTTAATATACTCTTGCTATTTTCAATTTGAATTTTGAAAACAATAATTCATTTATTGAATTGTAGTTCAATAGATAGATATATATATATATATATATATATATATATATATATATATATATTACCTAATCGTTTGAGTATTAATAGAAGAAATTTCTTCTTTTCAGTGGCAATTCTTTAATATATTGACTTGAAAATTATTTTAAAATAACATCGTTTTCTAATATTCTTTCATCATTTTTATGTTCAATAAACCCTCAGAACTTCTACTTTTTAAATTATTTGCTGATCTAATTATTTCTGTGTTTCATTCATTGAACCTGATTTCTGCTATGTTTCATTTAGCTCTTTCCATTTATTTGTGGGGTGGGTCAGAAAGGGCCTCCCCTCCCCTGGTTTTGAACAAGTTTGCAATGCAAATATTTGATGTGGGTGCAGAACTGCAATATATGCTAAATAAAAGTGGTGGTACCTTCATTTGGAAGTTTAAATTCATATAAGCATTATCATTTTGCATAAACATTTGAAAATAAGTTTTTCATCGACTGCAGTAAGCTGAGTTTTATTTAATATTTGGCGACCACCTGGACTGACAGTATTGCTCTCTAATATTTCGAATCAAAAATCCCAGTCAGAAAACTGCCTATGGAATCGAAATTCGGTTGATCTAAACATAAAAAAAGGTCATTTCCACGATTATATAGCCATTCCATTTTCGATGCAATGGTTACAATCTTTTATTCTAATACGCTCAGAAATCTACATATTTAAAAGGAATTAAAAAAGAAACTTAAAATGCCCTGTAAATTCCTCTTGCCATGGCAACCTTGATTGCTAACTAAACTTATAACTATAGTAAGGGGCGAAAATAATTCCTCTTAAATTTAATTAAGAATTTTTTATATTTGATTACTATTAAAAATCATCTTCAGTTTGGGAAACTTGAAAGGGAGAAGAAAATTTAAATTGTGATTTTAGCATAGTTGATGCCATTTTCCTTTGATTGAGCTATATAACATTTCTTTCTAATAGCATTAAAATTGTAAACGAATATTGTTGTTATCAATTTGTGGCTATGTACAAATATTTCTTTATCAATGTCTAACGTTTTGCAGTAATTGATTATCAGTTTCGTTTTATTACATGTTAATAATGTTGTTTTCTAAATATATAGATTTTAAAAAAAAAACATTGACTTCTACATAAAATATATAGTATTTTTTAAAAATTTTAAGTGTTTGTTTAAAAGGCAACATTTTATTTATTTATTTTTGTCCGGGGCGATGTAACCACTAGAACAAGTGCAGCACTATAAGGCTGAATAAAACATTTTTAGGAGGAAAGTTTAGTTTAAAATTTTAATTTTAAAAAATGTTCCATGTTTTTTAGTGTTGCAACTATATTGCCACGGGTGTCTTCAGTGCCATCAGTGGGGGCATAAATGCAATTTATTTATTCTATAATTTTAAGAAAAATGCCCTTTTTATTATTTTCTAAAATTAAAATAAAACTTCTAAAAATACAAAAATAATTTTTTAATAATTTAAAACAAATAATTGTCATGAAAGTTCACAAATTCATATCATTTAGTTTTGTGGCAGTACCTTAGTTACTAACAGTTTCAATCAAATTATGAATGTATATATCAGGGATGCACAACCTATGGCCCACGTAGCCTTTGATGTTGGCCCGAGAATGTTGTTAATAAAATAAGATTAATTTAAAATTAAACGAGAGTTTTTCAAATAAAGAGGGAAAAACTCTGATGCGAAAACGATTCTACATCAGAGTAAATAATTTACAGTTGTTCATTAAGTTTATTTACTTTTTATTGTGAGGTTTTTCAGTTTTTTCCCTTCATGGCTACATGCGAGCGAGTACGAGTTTTCGTATAGGAGAAGCTCGATGACGTGAAAAATTTTCACACATGAAAATGTAATATGAGGATCAAATTCAAATCTTGCTTTAATACATTTGATGATTGATTTTCAGATTTTGAAAAGTGTCATAATAAAAATTGATGTATTTTCTTCTTCATTTTCTGTTGATGTAAATTTAGTGGCTGAGAGTGCTGTAAGCCTTAATTGACTTACTGAATTCTGATTTTTTTCAAAAATCAGTTCAAAGGAAAACCAATATTAGAATTTTATAAAGAATTACCCGAGGAATTTTCATGCTTAAAGCAAAATGCAGCAGCATATGCAACTATTTGTGGCAGTACTCACATTTGTTAGCAAACTTTCTCACTAATGAATTTAAACAAATCAAAAATAAGAAATAGAATAGCAGACAAGAACCTTCTTTTATTCTATTCATTGAAACAACCACTCTTAAGTTCTATATAAAATCAATAATTTCAAATATTCAGTCGCAGCCATCTCATTAATTCTTAATTTTGACAATTAATTTTTTTCTCAAAATTTAAATTGTGTTCTCTGTATAATTACCAAAAAGTTTTCCTGTTATTCTATTTCAAGTATGCCACCTTTTTAGTAGGAATCTTCTTTTCTTTTTTGACGATAATTTTAATTATATCTATAATGTTTGTGTTTTATTCATTTATTTTATGGCATAATGTGTGTATGAGTAAAATAAGTAAAGTAATAATTGTAATTCATGCTTATTGCCATAAAAAAATGTTTTCACATTTATAACATGTGTTTTAATATTCACGTGCTGCTTTGGCCCTCGACATGATCTTTTTTCATATTTTGAAAGGTTGTGCATCCCTGGTATATAAATATGGTTACCACTTCCTTGGAATGTTTTGTCAGTAAATGTTCCAACAATGGGTTGACCCTGAACAGATACTGAAAGAATAGAACATCGTGATGGGATCAGTTGAACCACAACCAAATAAATTGTTGACTTTCAAATTGATGTTTGATTTTAAATAAGATTACTGTCCACTTATCCAAAAATTGGAATGAACCTGCTTAAACTAATGGTATTTTTGTACCATATATATATATATATATGTTACCGTTAAAGTATATAATGCAGTTATTTTATAGAATACCTAGTTATTCCATGAAGTAACTTATATTGTTCGTTAAAGTGTGTAATATGCTATTAATTTTACACTTTAACTGGTTATTCTATGAAATAACCAGATATTCTATAAATTAACTAATGAGAGACAGTTAAAGTGTAAAATAAACAATTTATCTAAAATGAAATAACTAGGTATTCTATAAATAAACAAATGATTGACAATTCAAATGAAGAAAAAAGAACAATTTATCAAATTTATGCAGCGTATAAATGGAAATGTATCATAAAATCATTTGTTACAACAAGGATTACTAAAATGACATTTGGAATCACAAAGAACAATATTTATAAAACAAAAACATTTTAATTGTTGTAATAAACATTGTAACATAGCATTTGTTGTGCGAGATATATGATATAGATTATTTTACACTTTAACAAGCTGCTGAAGGTTATTCTATGATATAACTAGTTAAACCATAAAATATAAGAGACGTTTACACTCTAACAGACACGATCGGTTATTTCATAGAATAACTAGGTATTCTATAAAATAACGGATTTCATACTTAAACGGTAACATATATATATATATATATATATGCTTTTGATTAATAAACAAAAGCTAATATACTGTCATAATACTATCATGAAGGTGTAAACTATACCATTAGTTTAAACAAACAATTAGATATAAAAGAATGAATTCACAACATCAAGAAACTGAGAACTTACCCACTACAGATGGGACTCATTTTTAAAATGAATATAGAATGTGCAAGAACAATCCAAATTGAATATTCAAGATCTAGAACCTTTTAGTTCTTGGAAAAACCATAGACCAACCAATCTTTAACAATAGAGGCTGCCGACTGATCCATAGCTATTGCTAGTTATTCTGCTTTATGTGGCAATATAAGTAAATTAAGGAATTAGTATTTAATAAAACAAGATAAATAAGTTTATTAAGTTATGTTTCTATTCACCAAAGACTTCTAAAAAACAGTAAAATAGCGACTGGAATTTAAAAATAGTAATTAAATTGCTTAGAATTGCTATAAATTTTCAGATGCAGCAGTAAGAATTATGCTGTGATGAAAGATGACACTGTTGGAATAATAAATTAATCTGATAATTTTGGGATTGAAATAAATATATAAAAAATAAATTATTCATCTTAATCTGAATATGTTTTTATAAAAAATGATAATAATACAAATTAAAATTAAAAATAACCATCTTTGAACCTGTTAATTTTTTAGTTTTAAATTGGCACATTTTAATTTTATTTTTTTCTTGCACAACTCACTTTATTTTCAATTTCCAAAATAAAACAGTTAAAAATGTAACAAAAATATTTTCAATTTTATGTGCAATATATGTATTAAAAATGTTTGTATCCTAAAATCTGAATAAGGCTGATTTTCAAAATTATTGATTGCACTAGTAAGCCATATTCTTTAAACATTATGTGTCTTAATAACCCAAGAACATTTTGGTCAAAGTATATTTCAATAAAGGAATGAATAAGTTAAACTTTAAGATGTAAATGGAAAAAAAAAAATTAAAATTATATTGGTCTTGAAAAACTATGGATATTAGTTAGGTAGTAATGAAAACTCAAAAAGGATACAGAACATTAACAGAAATGTGAAATGAAAGATAACTATTTCACATAAGGAATTTATATAATCTAAATATTTTTAATTAACTTTAAAAATGGAAGAATTCACTAGGATAAAAAAATGAATTAACTACCTCTTTTCAATTAGAAATGACAATTAAATTTCAAATACCTTTAAAATTATTCAACTAAAAGTAAATATATAAACCATCAAAAAATGCAAAAACTTTGATCATTTTAGTGAGTAGTCTTAATCTATTCAAAGTCATCAACTTTAGCTAAAGAATAACTAATCAGTAAAAAAATTATGAGGATAATAACATGTTGGTATTTCAATTCTAATAAGATTCTTTAAAATTTTCCAATTTTGAAAGAAAAACTTTTATCGATTCTTTAACAATTCCAATTTATTTTTTTATTAAAAAATTCAAAAGAAATAATGTATTAAAAATCCTTTTATTATCAATAAATTAAGTATAATGGTAAAAATATTTACAGTATATACAATAGAAGGAAAGAGTTTTCCTCCTTAAGTGTTTGAACATTCTTCATCTGTAAAATAATCATCTTCCTCTGAATCTCCATCCGAATCCTTTTTCTTCATTTCCTCCAAAATCTTGCGGACAGACTGGAGTGTTTTATAGGTGTCTGTATCTTTTTTCATCTGAATATCCGAGTTTTCTACTTTCTAAAGGAGGGAGGGAAAATCAAATTGAAACCAAGTAAAATTTATCAAACACTGTACATTATGAAATTCAATTTAAACAGTTCTATCAAACCACACCAGTGAGATAATTGTCAGATTAGAATTTATTTACATAGAAATACTTTTTAATGAAATAAGAATAATTAATGTTCTGAGGAGAAGTAAAATTAACTACATTTTCAGCTTTATGAAAAGGAATATTTTGAATATTCTTTCAAAATATATACAAAAAAAAAAGCCCATTTTTTTTAATGGAGAATTTTACTTTAATATTGATTACATATATATCAAATTCCAAAAATTAAGAACATTAATAATGCAATAACAAATAAAGATATTTAGAGCTGATTAAAATTATTCTTGTAAATTATTTTTTATTAATTACTTACAAATTATTCTTTATGGAGCTGCATAAGCCAGAACAATAGATTTTATTGTATCGAGAATCTGTGTAAATAAACTCTCATTAAGAAAAAGAGAGAAGAAAAAAACCCATTCTGGTCCAAGAAAATTTTGCAAGAGGTTATGACTTTCCAGGGTGATTTCTAATGGCAATCTAACAGGCAAAGGTTTAAAGATGAAGAAAACTAAAAAAGCAGTGCATTTCAGAGTTAGAAAAAGAAAGGAAGAAGTAGAAAAAGACAGAAATATGTAAATTTTAAATTACTTACCTGTAACCCGAGATGAACTAAATTTCCAAAACTAAAAGTCATTTTTAAATATATCTTTGAAAATTTTCATTTAACAAAATAAGTCAATATAAGTAATTTATATTTTTGAATTAAAGAAGAATAAAAAAGTATATAATTTATAAAATAATTATAATTGAGTTTAAAACACTGTCCACTTAATTTACACCATTGCTATTTCCATATAATTAATTTAACCCTTTGCAATCAAAAGATGATTTTTGTCACTAATTTTTTTATTGTGAGAATTCAAATAAAAACCGCCTTCAAGAGCAAAGGATTGAAAAATTAATTTCTTTTAAAAATTGATAGAGATAACAGTGAGAAAATTTCTCTTTTGATATGTCACATATATATGTAATATCAAAATATATATGGCACAAAATATATAACCTGGCACATGATATTACATATATACGTAATATCATGTGCCAGGTTAAAACACAGTTTTAAATCAATACAAATTCATGTTTAAGAATTTCATTACTTTTGGCCTGGATGATAAATTACCTTCCAAGAATATAATATCTTAATGCTTACCTTACTAGTCCGCATGCGTTTTCTTCTTTTATTGCGACGATACTGATATTCTTCAGCTTCTTTTCTGCAAATATATATTACTCATATTAAAAGATTTTAAAATACAGATGGATGACTTGATAAAGTAAAACTCCAGATGAAATCAATCCAGCAATCAACAGTCACTAACAGCATAAATACAAGCCTTACACCCAATAAACACAGACTGCAAAACAAATATCGTATGGCACAGCAAACAGTAAATCACAGCAAGATCAATCATATAACGTAAACAAATCTCACTAATAACAAGCGAGAAAGGTAATCAGCTTGTACAAAAATCGCTACTCTTTCGAGAGGAACTGCCAAATTGCGGTAACCTGTCCCTTATATAGCCGAGCGAGCGAACGCCCAGAAGCACGCGGAGCTTCAGAAAACACCGTGAACGATCCAGCGGCCACCAGAATATTTCCCTGGCGAAATCAACTCGGCGGGCGCCAAGCTCCAAGTCAACCGTCGCCTATGCTTTCTCCTTCGGTGCCATTCGCGGCGCTCGCCCGCTTGTAACATTATTAAAAATTATGAAAAATTATACTATTTCAATTTTTGTAACGAACATAAAACTTTAAGGTCGGACTACCTCTCAGTTTTATTTGAAGACATGCTTGAATTGAGTAAAAAGATATTTATACTAATTGCAGTTTCATCATTTCCATTTTAAATTAAAACTGAATTTTACGGGCGCTGATGGAAAACCAGAGAGATTATGGGACCAAGTTGCATAGAAAAAATTAATTGAACCTTTTAGTCGGTATTACTATCGGCGAACCGGCTGGTCGCCAAAGGTGGCTAGTCTGTAAAATAAATTGAAGCAATTGTTTTGGGTTTAGTTTGGTTTAGCTATATTAATGTAATATTTTTGCAAATTGTTTTTCTTTGATATGATATGATATGATATTTATATTAACGTCCCATTTTAAAGCAACATTCCGGGATGGAATTCGTGATAAGCAAATGTAAAAAAAGTTTTGGGAGGGGAAAAAAACCTTTATAACATGAACCAATAAAATAATTCACTTAATACATACCGAACATTTTGAAATTCAGTTGGACTTAAGCATTCCTCGAAATTTGGAGTAGAGCTCATTTCTACTGGTGATACAGGTAGGCTCCATTTTGGTGTTTTTATTGGATCTTTTTCTTCAGTTAATTCCTGAGTAACGAAAAGATTACACATTAGACACACTATTAGAATTAAAAATATTTTTGGGCATATCGGTATTTCTGTAAATTTAAGTACAATTTTCAATAAATCTATATAAATAAAAATGGATCAATGGATCATGAAATGCGTTGATTCAAAACTAGAGAACGGCTCGACCGATTCGGCTTATATATTATATCTATTATAATAAAAATGGAGCTCGAAATACGTTGCTAAGCGCAAAACTGGAGAACGGCTCGACCGATTCGGCTAATTTTTTGTTTAATAGTTTCGTTAAGACACGAGGATGGTCCTTTATGGAGAGAAAAAAGGAAAAAACTGCTTGGAAAATAGTTAAAACGACACTTTTCTAACTTTCCCGCCAAAAATCTGCATTTCCTTCCCCCACGCCAACTGAGTGAGATAGCAGGAAGTAATAAATTATGATTTGTTTAGAAAGAAATCCGCGGAGTCAGTTGGTTTTCATTCATAGATAACGGGATGTTTAAAAAAGAAACAAAATAGTTGCTTTTATTATTAGTCTGTATGGATATTTAATCTATGCCTGCTCAAAATAAAATTTCGGCACGGAAGAAAAAAAAAGAATAACAAAGTGAAAATAGGGTTTGTAGAAACAAAATTAGTGAAGAAAAAAAGGATAGAAAAAAAAAAGAAAAGAAAAGAAGGATGTGTGTGTATCAATATTATTTCCTCTGTGCGCGGCATTTTCCGAGCTTTTTTTATTTTCGCATCTCTTAAAAACCAATTGTCTTTATTTATTAGTGTGTTTACATTTATGAAAATTTGAATCTCATTATTCTATGTAAATGTAGAATTTTAGACCTTTCCCTCCACCATTTAAGTAAAATATCAATTCCGGGAAAATCATTGCTCGGATACAAAGAGAAAGATGAGTAGTACAGTGAACAGATCAACTGAAGAAAATAATAATAAATAATACTATAAATGAATTATTTGATTATCAAAATTTGTTTGGTTAAAAAATATTTTGGTGAAGAACATGTTATGAGACACAGCTACATAAAATATTATATGAAAATTTTAGCGAGCATTAATACTGGCGAACCGACTGGTCGCCAAGGGCGGCTAGTATATATATATATATATATATATTCGTTAAGACACGAGGATGATTTTTATGGAGAGAAAAAATGAAAATACTGCGAAGAAAATAGTTAAAAAGACACTTTTCTTACTTTCCCGCCAAAAATCATTATTTCCTCCCCGCCCCCTCACCAAATGAGTAAAATAGCAGGAAGTAATGATTTGTTGAGAAAAAAAATATGTGAAGTCAGTTGGTTTTCATTTATAGATAACGGGAAGTTTAAAAAAAAAAAGAAAGAAAATAATTGCTTTTATGCAGCTGATTATATTGATTAAAAACATTTTTCCAAACGGACGTGAATATCATTTTGTTCGTTTTTATTTGATGATGTTTCATTTTTGAATGCTGCTACAGATTGTGTTCCGATATAAAGTTTTTTTTTATTTGTTGTTGTTGTTCTTAAAGATAAAAATTCTTTTTTATATATAAATGCTCTTAATGTGTTTATTTTATTCTTGAAAGGATTTATGTATTAAACGATTCTTTAGATTCTTTTTATTTTCTTAGCGTATAGTCTGTATGGATATTTAATCTATACTTGCCCCAAATAAAGTCTGGGCAGGGAAGAAAAAAAGGAATAGAGGGAAAAAGGGTTTGTAGAAAGAAAAGTAATGAAGAAAAAAAAAGGATATGAAAAGAAAGGTTTTCAGAAAGAAAGAAAGAACAGAAGGGGGGGGTCACCATTATTTCCTATGTGTGAGGCATTTTCCAAGCTGTTATTAAACTTTCGCCTATCTTGAAAACCAATTGTGTCTTTATTTGTTTAGTGTGTTTACATTTATGAAAATTTGAATCTCATTATTCTATAAAAACGTTGAATTTTTGAACTTTCCCTCCACTACATAAGTAAAATATCAATTCCAGGACAATCATTGTGCGGATAGAAAGAGAAAGATGAGTAGTACAGTGAACAGATCATCTGAAGAAAATAATATTAAATAATACTATAAATGAATTATATAACTATCAAAATTTGTTTGGTTTTTAAAATATTTTGGTGAAAAAACTTATATGAGACACAGCTACATAAGATATTATTTGAAAACTTTAGCGATCATTAATACTGGTGAACCAACTGGTCGCCAAAGGCGGCTAGTATATTAATATAAATAAAGGAGAGAAGAATAAATATTCAGATGTGTTAGTTCATTTTAACTACAGTTACACACAGCACAATATATTATATATAGATAGCTTAGTATGTCACAGAATAAAATATTACATAAGTTTAAACAGTTATACATTAAAACATTTTGAATTAGCAAAGATTTTGATAGTAAATTAGTTAAAAATAAAATATTTAAATAATTTTATAGCTTAACTAACAAATCATTATCCACTTCCATTATTCTCTGCCAATTTATCTATGCTATATATTATTCCATTTAACTATTAAATATATTAACATTAAAAACCACAAAGAAAAAATACTAAAAAATAATCGGATTTTTTTGCACTTAAAACAATAATTTCATTAAAATATCAGAACAAATTAAGATGATAGCTTCTTTTTAAGTAGATCTTTTATTTTGAAAATACAAGATAAAGATAATAATCTCTACCATCCTATTCATGCAATTTTTAAAGCGATTATGTTTCTGATGAAACACGCCATTATGAAAGGCATCACCAATAATGAAAGGCACCATTAACCAAAGCAATAGAGCAGGCAGTACATTGTTAAATTACAATCAAATGGCATTCTTTTCTTGTATTAAAATATCTTAGAACTGTGCCCTATTTCAAAATTGTTAAATGTATTATTGTTAAAACCATAAAATGTACTGAAAATCAGATGTGTTTAAAAAAAAATAATGCAAAAATATAGATTGGGCATAATAATGATTGCACTGCATCTTGAACAACTTAATGAACAGTAAATGCACTCTTGCACAATGCATGACAAAAGAATTAAGAATGAACAAAAGTAATGTTGAAACTGAAGGAAAACATATTATATAAAATTAGTTATATAAGAATAAAAATTATAGAATTTTGCTTTATTAAGTCCTCTTGAAAAGTCCACATGAATAATAAGAAAACAGAATTATCAAAAAAATTAATATTAATGGTATAAACTATTGAACATCTTTCCTGTCTATTATATATGGTTTATTCCGAATTTTAAAATACCATAATGAACTTGAAATAAAATTAGATATATAGAATTAATAGATATGCTTCAGTTATTGGACTAAATCACAGTCTTCAATAACAGATATTTTAACTTCTCAATAACTTGATTTTCTTCACTATGGAATGCCAATGAGGCTCTTTACAAGAAATTTTGAAGACTTTTTAAATTGCATATTACTTTTTTAGACTGTGTATGGGTAGATATGGAGTCTACATATATACTGATTAACCTGCATGTTGTCACTCTTATCCAAAGAAAACTATTATCTACAGTTAGTATAAAATGAAGTCACCTGAAAGCATCTGTATGTTGGAAATAATAAACGGATATTGGAAATATTTATACCATTTATTGGGGGAGATTTTAGTAAATTAAAATCATATAAAAATAAAAAAGAAGTTTTATAATTACAATTTTAATTTATCTGTGCATACGCAAAACTGCAAACTGTACATATACAAATAGCAAGAGCTGTGATAAGCATATCCGATACATTTCTTTGTTTGTATCTGATTTTAAACAGTGATTCATATCTCATTATGCCAAAAAGAAGGAAATCCATCCTTGAAATTATCACCTTAGTTTTGTCGATGGATATATCATATTCTTCCTTTGAAGCAATCTAAATATTTTTGAATGTTTGCTATTTTTGATAATTTTTAAACAAATTTTTATGTCTGCTTAATGTTGCATAGCATTCCTAAGTCATATGGGGTGGAGATTAGACAAGTTTAAAGCTAATTTTTCTTCTTGGATGCTATGCCATGGGAAATGCTGTGCAGGTACTGCGAGTAAATTTATTATTGTTAAGTTTATTTACATATGAGTGAAAACTCATTCAAAACCAAATATTTGGCAATAACAATCTTTGCTAGCTATCCATATATAAATTTATATTTGAGCTTTAACAAATTAAATTGAAAAATAAAGAAGTTTTATTCAATGGTTTGGTTTTTTGGCACAAGAGCCATAGTTCTGACCATGCTGCGCCAGTCTAAGTAAAATTCCTTCAAATTGTGGAATAAAGATATAGACAACCTACATAGGAAGACAGTCTAAATATGTAAATAAAAACCAACTGATTTTTAAAAAGTTAATAGATTACCATGTGGGAATGGAATGAGAATTTTGGACAATAAATGTAAGGTACAAAAAAACTAATTTCGTAAAAACAAATTCCTAATTAATTCAATTTCGTTTTCAACCCTCCATCCCAATATTTTACCATTAGTAAATTCTAAAATATATCAATTTTTGAGCATAACCTTTTTTCTTTTTAATTTACAATAGTTTCCTGTACCTTTTTACTTAAAAATACTATGTTCTCATGTAGAGAAAAGTTTTTAAGCTGGCAGTTAATGAAAATATATGCATGTAATAAGTATGTGTAATCTAATCAGCAATTTCAAAACACTTTTGATGCAAGTAAATATTTAATTATAAAGAACTGGATTTCTTGACTGTAATATTGAAAATTGATTTTAACATCAATTGTTAAAAATATATAATTACTTTTAAAAAAGAGAGATAAATTAATTACTTTATTAACAGAGAGTCTTGAGCACTTCAGCTTTGTTTCGAAAAACAAATCATCTTCATATACTCCATTTTGTTTAAGTTTTGTCCAATTGAATCGCCTTCTCTTTAGTGTACCTAATTTAGGTTCTTTAGCAGCTAAACAAAGAAAGGAAAATTCAAATTTATTATAATATCAAATGAAGAAAAGAAAAGCTTTGATTTTTATCACTGTGTACTTTTTAAAAATATTAAATAAAAAATGAATTTGTTGGCATTATGCTTGGTGTTGATGATGAATAGATAATTCAATGGGGAAGAAATTGAAGAAAGAATTATGAGTCAATTTTTATTATGTTTGTAACTAAACCCACTTAAGTATGGACTTTTTTTTAAATTAAATAACCCTCCATTTTCCAAACAAAAACATTCTATCTGCAGGATTTTTAAAAGGTTTACACTTAACTCTGACAATCTTTTCAGCAACTTTTCTAATTTAACTCAGGATCTCAACATCAGACCTTAAGCTAAGAGCATATATATAACTTCCTTTTTAGTATTATCCGATGCCACAACCTCAAACCTTGCTCTTTATTTTAAGGTTTGCTTTGTATTCTATCTATCTATCTCTCTATATCTATTCTCTATGTCTCTCTCCAGCTTTTTCTTTTAAAAAGCACAAACCAGTGTGTGTGGGGAGGGGGAATAACACTCAAGGTAAAATTATCACTTTCCAAAGCAGTGGGTGCAACAAGATATAGTTAATAATAAATTTTAGAGGAGGATATTTCATAAAAGGTACAATCCTATGGATGGTTAGAGGGGAAATCATTAAAATTCCATAAGTAAATTAGTCACATCCCTATTTAAATGGTTAATTTTTCACTAATGCTTATGGTCAAATATCTTATATTTTCCTTTCATTTTTAGTTAACACTCTACAGAAAAAAAATATTGTATAATTTCCTCAACTTTACAAACAAATCATACAGAATATAATTGAGATTCATATGGGATTAAGTTTTGAGCCGTCTAATTCAGGTAATGTCATTTTTTTAATTTGAGAACAATATCAGAATCAGCTATTCCTTTTCAATGCCATGATAAAATGAAAGCAATAATTTCTTGATGCCAGATTTAACATACAATTCAATGTACATATTCATACAATTCCAATACAATGAATCAGGAAGTAAGTTATCAGAATGTAATTTGATACAATTTACATAAAAAAATATTTTTAATGCATATTATAGTGAACAAAGATAAAAATAAATTCTGTGTTATTCAAATTCTTATTAAAAACTAGTAATTCACATTCTGATACATTTATATAATTGGTTTTAAAAGTTATTATTAGAAATAGTGGAAAGAGAAATAATAATAGAGGAGAAAGAAAGTATACAATCTAACAAAAATATTTACACTTCTCAATAGTTTATCTACATAGATATGTTGTACAAAATTGAATTAGATTATGATTACAATGTTATATATAGCATTTTTGTAATAGATGCACATACTTGTAAAACTGAAATACAATATGATAATGGAGGGGGGGGACAGAGAAGACATTTATAATTGAAAAAAAAAATCCCAGGTTTGAATCCTTGCCTGAGGGTAACCCTTGGAAAAAGTCTTCAGGCTGGATTCATTATACTTCTTTCACTTTTGATCTTGAATTTCACTTTAAACTTATTGTTTATTGATATGTTAGGACAATAAAAGATGTAGATAATATTGTTCTCACTATTCTGTTAGTTTTAAGAAATTTCAAATATCATCTTGAAAGATTGATACATACAGTGCACCAAGTGCGAGATAAGAAATTAAGTTCACCACAATTAAAGGAGAAACGAATTTTCTTTCCTTAAATTCTATAATTAATTCTTTGACAACTTGAAAATCTTCACTGGAAATAATAATAACAAACTGGAATAATAATTACAAAGTTAATAAATTTGCTCACTTTTTTTATAAATTTAAGATAAATGGAAAAAAATGAAATTTAAAGCAACTTACCAACTTTTTTAGTGGATAGACCTCTTTTCTTTTTTAGCTTACGTTTATAAATATTTTTCGGTTTTTTCAAACTCTTAGAGAAAATAGTATCTTCTAGAGATGATTCAGAGAAGGACTCTGATTTTTTTATAGTAATTAAATTACCCTTATGCTCTGGTGAATGTAAAGGCTTTTGGGTGCCTGCCTTTTTTTTAAAACTTGTACTTTGTTGTTCATTTTCCTCTTTAAAATACTGTCCTATCAATTTCTTTCCTTCAATAGGATTTTGGACCACTTTTTTAGATGACCATTCTTTTTTAAGTTGAATAAGACATACAGTTTTCCCAGCTTTTTTAGATTCTTCAGAAGAAACATTCATAAAGATATAATAATTTATATAAGAAATTATTCCAAAATAGGGAGCATTTTTTTTGTTGTCATTATTGAATTCAGCATAAAACTGGGCACGTATTTTGCACTTAGTGCATTCCGAACAGTGTAAGTATGTAATCATATTTGCATATTTTTCCAAATGAATTCAGGAATCCCACAATGTCTTCAAGCTTTCCTTTCTAATGTTTATTTTTCCTAATACCTTTAAGTAGTGGCTACATACCTAAACAAACAGTAGAAAAAAAAGTATTTTAGATGCTTAGACATTTATAATTGCAGGAATTGCAGATCACAGTATCATTTGTATTTCACAATCTTAAAATAAGTTTATATACTAAGAATTTGTTTACAAAAAAATTTCAAGACTCCATTTACTGTAAAATTATTGAAAATTCTTAAATTGTAAATCATGGCTTTTTTAAAAGCATAACACAGAAAACTATTAATTATTAGAATAATAAATATTAGGGTCAACAAAAATTTATTCTTCAATATTATATGTAAAAAAAAGTTTAAAAAATCAGTTCAACTTAAACAACGATTGAAACCTGATGAATGAATTTATATTTAACTTAATGCCTACTTTACTTATTCTTAAGTAGAGTTTACTTTCGTCAATCTCCAATTTTCAGGAAATTAAACAGAAAATTAATCAAAAATATAATAAAGTTTCAGAAGCCTTGATGTAAAATTTTAATACATCTTAGAAAAAAATCAGCTAATTAACAAAACAAAAATTTCTATTCTTCACAACAAACTGAAAGCATCCCTTTTTATTAATGCATAATATTTTTATCTTTTAGCAATCAATGATAATTTTATGAACATAATTGTTTTTCTTATTTATGATACACTTACAAAACAAATATTCTTGAGTATTACATAATTATGACTCTGCCCTCTTATTATATATATATATATACACACACACTGTATGTTCACTATAAAACACTTCCAGACAAATGCCCATATTTACAGCAGAATAAGAAGAATTCGATAAAAGCCTGGGAGCTTTTTTTTTCTTGGTGTCAATTTGAAGAAATAAAAAGAAGCTGTTGTTCATTCATCTCCTTGTTTCAGCAGTAGTTGTATATGACTTTATATTTGCTTAACTTACTTTTTTTATATTTTATTAACCATTACTTTAATTAATATTCACTGAATTTCATTATTAAATGATTTTTTTTTTGTCCCTTGACTTTTAATAACCTTTAAACATTTTCTCAATTTAATATAGCGGAGATTACTAAATTGCTAGCATGTAAAATTGTATATTATGTTGCAGAATTTTGCTCTAAAAAAGCTGCAGCAAATTCCTCTTTCAAAAGCTATGTAAAGAGCTTCTCAAGTGTCCACATTTACAATTAGAAAAATTTAATTCTTACTAATTTGCATTTATAGTTGAATTAAACTATAATTTATTATATTTGAATTAAATTGTAATGGTTTTTGTTTTTTAATTATTAATATTTATAAGATTTAGTTTAGAATTTTTGTAATAAATATATATTTCGTATATTTAATACTTTAAATATTTCAAATTGCTTTAAACTTGAATAAAAGTGTCTTAAAATATTCATAACTACTGCTGATATCATAAGGAATCTAATCAATTATTTCAAAATATTTTCTTACAGAGAGATTTACATAGGTTGCATACACATGGTTTTGACGACAAAATCCATGTGCATACAATCTATTAGTCTAAATGATTATGTTTTTTCATTATATTTCAAAAATTTAAATGATTAAAATAATGGAAAGGGTTAAGGCCAAGATCTCTGGCACAAGCCAGAATGAACACTAATTATTTACAAATTCAGAGTACTTTTATATATAAACTTTGGGAAATCGATTACATTGAAGAAAGCTTATACCTATTGAAAATAAGTTACAAACTAAAGTTGGATTTTTTAAAATCTAAAAATTGATATTATAATTGTTAATTTTATAAGAAAATAAATGAATATAAACTTCAAAAAATTTCAAGCATGTTTAACAATAAAGATTTTACTTTGAATAAGAATGAAAATATTTTAGAAATAGTTACGGTTAATTATACTATTGTTTTATGTAAAATTAAACAGGTTACCTTATAATTGTTCTGGAAAATTGGATACCAATTACTTGCATAATATTAAAATAAATGAAATGAAGAACACACAGCTCTAAAAGTAACTTTTGACATTTTGATATTTGCTGCTCATGAACTCAAATTGGCTTACAACATTTTCAGGAGCAAAAATTTTTTTAACAATACATGTCTTCAATGGTTATGATGGTAATGCTTCAATTATAATTGAAGAGTTAATATACTTTTTTTGCCTAATTAGAAAAAAAATTTAACATTATTATTAACATCAGTTTGGATTAATTGTTTTACAGACAGTTCAAAAATGTAGATTTTCTTTTCCTTCACAGTCTTTAAGTTTTACAATATACAGCTCTGAAAACAATTTTATTATTTTACTTAAATTTTTTTTTACCAACACTAAGATTATACAGCACATTCTTTCTCAAGTAGAAAAACCATGCTTCACAAAACAATAAGCTTCTAAAATCTGAAAAATAATATATGCTTTACTGTGTTATCCAATGATATATCTCAACTTAGCATAATGTTGAATAATTTTGAATTAAATGTAGAGCAGGGATGCACAACCTACGACCTGTGGGCCTTTGAAGTAGGCCCATAAATGTGGTTTATAAAATTAGATTAATTTTAAATGAAATGAAACTTCTTCAAATAAACAGGGGGGAAATCTGATACGAAAACAATTCAACATCCAAATAAATAATTTACAGTTGTTCATTAAGTTTATTTACTTTTTATTAAGTGGCTTTCCAGTTTGACCCCTTTATGGCTACATGCGAGTACCAGTTTTCGTATAGAAGTTCGGGGTTAAGAAAAATCTCCACACATGAAAATGTAGTATGAGGATCAAATTCAAATCTTGCATAATGCATTTGATGATCATTTTTCAGATTTTGGAAATTGCCAAACAAAAATTGAGGTATTTTCTTCTCCATTTTCTGTTGATGTAAATCTAGTGGATGAGAGTATGCAGTTAGCCTAAATTGATTTACAGAATTTTGATTTTTTTTAATCAGTTCAAGAATTTTATAAAGACTTAGCCAAGAATTTTCCATGCTTAAAGCAAAATGCAGCAACATGTGCAACTTTTTTTGCAGCACATACATCTGTGAGCAAATTTTCCCACTGATGAATTTAAAGAAATAAAAAATAAAAAATAGAATAGTAGACAAGAATCTTCTTTTATTCTATTCATTGAAACAACCACTCTTAAGCTCAAAATAAAATCAATAATTTCAAATATTCAGTCCCAGCCATCTCATTAGCTTTTATTAATTTTGATTATTAATTTTTTCCTTCAAAATTTAAATTATGCTCTCTGCATAATTAACAAATGGTTTTCCTCTGTTATTCTATTTCAAGTTTGCCACCTTTTTAGCAATATTCTTTTTTTTAGGTAAAGTATTTTAATCATATCTATAATGTTTGTGTTTTATTCATTTATTTATTGCATAATGTGTGCATGAGTAAAATATTAAAGTAATAATTGTAATTCATTTGTATTGCCACAAAAAAAAAGTGTTTTCACATTTATAACATGTTTAACATTCATGTGCTGCTTTGGCCCTCAGCATGATCCCTTATCATATTTTGCCCTTCCTCTTGAAAAGGTTGCACATCCCTGATGTAGAGTAAAAGGCATGCAAGACAAAAATATTTCAAATACATCAAGTAATATTGAACTTACAAAATAAGATAAACTATCTAATTGCTTTATTCAACAAACCTAAATAAGGAAGGGGGTCTAAAACTTAAAATAGGAGCATCATAAGATTTAAAAAAAGCAAGGGGGCAAAAAGCATGCAATAATTTATTTGTTTTCTAAACTACTAATCAATATTTAATAAATAGTCTATTAAATGAATAAACAAATATAAGAAATGCGAAAGTGTTAGTAGACAAGAATGAAAATCAGTGTACCGAAAAAAAA
>JAOUZG010038069.1:9445589-9480227 GCA_026289955.1 Argiope argentata | reverse complement strand
AACCAGAATTTTCAACATTACAACATATATTTAAAATAAGTGGTAAATCCAACCCAAATGACATGTCCAATTTTAAATGAATCCTAGATATGCAATAATTACCTGTTCCTTATTTTCATGGGGGAAAAATTGGGAAATAGAAGAAATATTTGATATAGCATTCTTATTTGTTACTATTTGTAATATAAAAGCTCATGACTAATATATATCATGAATGATAATTTGCCTAACATCCTAATCCCTTTTCAAGGGATATTGCAAAATAACTTTTACAGAACTCCTAAACAGTTAGCCACTATGCATAACATTCAGAATTTACTTATTGTATAAACATACTTTTAAGCCTTACTTTCATGCATTGTAACAAGGCGAAATCATGAAACTGATGAGAATAAATCAATTAAATTAATATCATAGGCAAACACATAGTAACCAGAGGTAGCTTACAATTAAAACTACTAATTAAAATACTAAATCAGTAAGAAAGAAGCAAAGAGTGAATAAGAGAAATAGATTGAACGACAAATTTATTCTAAAAGTGCCATTAATCAAAGATGAGAAAAAAATGGTGTACGAAAGGGATTTTAGGTGAAAGAATGAAGGCAGCCCTCCAGATAATTGATTTCTTTCTCTGAATTCTTAGTTTTCTTCTAGGCAGTTATGTTTCAAATACTATTACTGAAAAAATTATATTTATTAACCAACAAAAAAAAGTATATAATTTTTTAAAACCATTCAAAAACCGCCTAAAAATTATTTTAACCTAAATTAATTAATGTTTCCAACCAAAATTTCAAGCCTTAAATTTTAGCATAATCACTGGTAAGTACACCTTCTCAAATTATCTTAAAGAATATTAATAGGGGAGACTTGTGTGCATTTTTTAGAATGGAATAGAATTGGTGTAAAAATAAAGATTTTGTTTGTTTATTTAGAACAGGGGTTTTCTAAAGGTGGGTTGCAGGATTTGTCCATGTGGGGTCACGAGACGTGGGAAAAAAGTTTAACAAATTTATTTCTGTAATTTTCATTAAAAAAAAAGAGTACTCGTAAGACTTTTAATACACATACAAGTTGGTTTTTGTGTTCTCTTAGTGAATGGGATACATGATCTTGTTTGGAATTAACCAATTTTTTAATGTCTGGAATGAGCTTTGTAACACACAAAACAATGTCATTTTCCAGTGTCAAACGATTTCTTGAATTTGTTTTTAAATTTATCGTTATGGAGAATCTTTGTTCAGTTGTAATATGTAGAAAATAGAATTAAAGTTTTTAATGCTGTTGGGGACAGTTCTGGTTATTCCTTTTTAATACGTATCCAAAATTTGTCAATATAAGCTATGTTAAAAGTTACTTTAGCTGACTGATCACTTAAAAATCTATCAGTTGATCATGATGAAGGGCACTTAGCTCATCTTTTGTTACGGCTTGATCACTGAACAGATTGGCTATTTATACAACCCCACTCATATCCTTAACTGGAATGTAATCTGTAAACTATTCAATTAAAGTTTCAAGATAAGATGCTACTAGTAAGGAGGAAGACGAAATGTCAAGGGATGTAGCGCAAATACCCGATAAACTCTTGAGTACGAGTAAAATTTTTAAAATCTGCCTAAACTTTAGAAAAGGTTAAAACAGGGGGAGGGGACAGTAAGTGCCTGTGGTGCTCCATCACCAATAGCTTGAAAAGTTCAATTTTCAGCTGAAAAAAGTTAATTACACAATCCATAGAACCATAAAATATGGAGTGATGTAGCTGTACACCATATAGCTGAACAAGATATCAGTTTGATACAATGATGAAGTCATTTTATACTCCAAATTTGAAAAAAGGAGGTAAATCCTATGAAAATCTAAAATCATAACCACAGAAATACTGAAATTACACCAAAAACAGATTTTTATTAAACTTGGGAAGATTGAAAATATGTAGGGCGATATTTTTTACTACTCCTTTCTGGGGTTGCATCATAAAATAGGCATTTATTCCAAAGCTACCAAATGATGTTGACAAACAAAAATATGCATATCTGTAACCTTTCAAAGTATCCCACAGAAAAAAAGTATGGAATGAGTTATGATATTATTTTGATACTCTTTATGTTTATGGAAGGATTTATATTGAATATTTAAAGCTGCAATGAATTTAAACTAAACAATGTTGAATTTTAATTTCCCATAAACAATTCGATTTCTTTCTTTTAATAGCCATGTGAAATCGGAATATTTATTTACGAATGACCAGAATATTCCGATACACACTGGAGCGTCAAAAAAATGTAGATACACAGGATAAAAATACTGGAGTAACGATTTGTTTGTGAGCTACAGTGAATGCATATAACTATAATATATTATAGTGTGAAATAAAATTTATAATCGCAAGAAAAGTACACTCTAAATTATCCAAAAAAAAGTATACGAAATAAAATGCCAAATAAGCAATAATAAATTCTGGTAATACATTAATAAAAGTTCCACATTACAACTAAAAAAAAGCAAGAATTTCAAAACTGCTTTAATCAAACAAATAGAAATTGCTGAATTTTAACTTTTTTTAGAGGTTAACATCAGTAAACTTATTTAATAAGTAAATTTTGTAGTGATTATATTTTTATAAATTAAAGACTATTGCAATTAGTCTTACAAATTATATATATTTTAAAGGAATAATAAAATTAAAAAACTAGAAATTCCTAGTCAAGGCAAAAACATTTTAATAGAAAATGAGAGAGAAATAAAATATATAGTAAAAAAAAATTTCAACATACATTTTTTGATGCACCATTTCCAGAAGGATGCAGATAAACTATTACAAAACCAGGATTCTCATCTGAAAATCTGAGAGAGAAGTTATGCATATTAGGTAATTGGGGAAAAAACAAGAATTTTAAGAATTCATTACTCATTTCAAAAAACTAAAAAGTCAATCAAAGTTTAAAATATACACATACACAACTAAACATAGATAAAAATATGCTACTGGTCACAAAGAAGCAATAAAGGAAGAAATACAATTACTGCATGAATAATAACTCTACAAGCAAAATAATCTTAACTCTAAATTTACAAAATATTTCAATTGAAGCGATACTGAACGGCAAATGTAATGGTTTTAAACAGATTTTATGTCAATTTTATATTAAAGACAAATCACTCGAGCAAAAATAGAACTGAAATATTTAGTTATATCTAATCTATGCAAGATAAACCTCCTAGAAAAATGTTTTAAATATCCATTTTAAACCAATAACTGAACTATATTACAACTTAACAATATTATAGAAATTAAGTCAATGCTTAAATTTCTATAATATGTGTATAATATCTATTCATAATTAAGCTGCATGAAATATTACTACAATCAAAACAAACCAATCACATTGTACAACAATAATTGTTTAAGAGTTCTCAGCAGAATAATTAAGACGACTTTTTAGCCACTGCTCTAATATTACCTGCACTATTTTGAAATAAATGAGGTTTAATTCATTGGAATATTTAGACAAACAACTTAATGGTATAGCATGTATACTATATGTGGAACAAGAGATCAAGATGAAATTAGTAGAAACTTTCCTTCAGTCTTATTAGATTTTAATATAATTGGATAATAAAATAGAACAGCATACATCCACCATTTTTTTTTCAGAAAAATTTTTAGTACTAAGAAATTTATATTTAAATAACAGTAAAGAAATGATAAAACTTTTTTTCATCATTAATAATCAAGCAATGATGTATGTACCACAGGTAACTCTTTCATACAACGTCCAAGAAGACTAACAAAATCTTTCCACGCCTTATAAAAATCAAAGGAAGGCATACGTGAATGTTTTCAAATGAGAAAATCAAACAGTTTCTTTTTTTAAAAAAAGTTTCCATATAACTTCTTTTGGAAAGTTAGCAAAATTTCATTAATGACTTGCACAATGATTTTAAAACTTTTTAAACACATTTATGATAACATTATGATATCTCTTAGAAAGGAAAGAAGTATTTGTAATGAATGTTCATTATACAGTTATTCTTTTTATTTTAATAATGAATATAAAACTGTACTGAATAAACTTTCATAGGAACCTAAGAGGTACATTGCTACTGAAAATATTTACCTAGAAAATTTTCTAACGGAATTAAATTCAAGAAAATTAAACACTCAATGCTACAGTCAAAATTTAAATAAATAAAACAAAATAAAAAAAAGCAATTAGAATAATTAACAAAATATTTTTAAGTTTTAGGAATTCAAAAAATTACATTTAATTAAATTTTAAATAATTAAACTATAAGACTATTTAAAAATTAAAGAATTCAGTTTTAAATTTCAGCATATGAAAATATTTTGAATTCTTGTGAAATTTACATCTGAAAAATAATTTAACTATAACTTTTTTATAGTTAGCTTAATTATACAATAGTAGAACTAATTATTGAGTGACAAATACTGGACAGCAATTAAATGATTATTGTCTCTAGAAATTAAATTGAACCCATGCAAAAAATTTGTTTAAAAATGCAAGTTATAAATTTTAAAATATAACTGTTTATAATGAAATAAATCCATTCTAGCCTGAATGTAATAAAAACAACTGAATAATAGTTCCATTATTCTCCCCACATACACATAATTTGTATGCTTGGCATTTTTATTAATAAAATTTGTTCAATTTTTTTTTTCATTCAATTTGGTTTATAACATTACTAAATATACTTTAAAATATTTGAAAATAGATATTCAGAGGTTAAAAATAGGACCTTTTGAAATTTATTCATATGAAGATAATTTCACATTGTTTAGTTATATCAAATATGACTATGGTAACATGTCTATGCCTTTGTTTACAAATAAAAAATACTTTCAAATATTTTTTTAATTCAATCGTCAAAGTTAGAAAACACAATAGCTCATAGAATACAAATAATGATTTGAATTTGGGCTACTTTAGATGATTGAATAAATCAAGATGTTAAAATAAGAGGAGCGGGGATCTGTTTAAAAGCTTCACTTTAATTTTTTTTATTGGGTCAAAAGGAGTTCAAGAAAAATGCTTTTCTTAAATGCATTTAAATCCCACTTTTTTAGAATACATATCAAAGCAGCTGCCTTGCTTATTCCACCATAGCTATGCAATTGTGCATAACAAAGAGGCATAATAATACCCAGATGATAATGATAGGAAAACAAAATGAAAAAATGTATATATATTGTAGGTTTAGATCTCTTTTTAATGATGAAAGCATGACTGACCACTCCCCCACCCAACAAAAAAGCATTGACATAATTAAATTATTTTTAAAAATTGATAAGTATATATTACAATTAACACTTTTGAGATAATGCAACGCATAATCTATTTAATATCAACATTTCTAGTAACGTTAATTAATAACTGCCAAGGTGTATTCAAATTCAACTTTAGGAAAGAAAGATGCAATAAATCTTTAGCTAATTGCAAAGGGGGAAAAGTAATTTAACAATTGGTATTAACAAAACACGTAAGGGGGGAAAAACACAAATGATATAGAAATAATACTTACTTATAACCTTCCCTTTCCAAATATTGTATCACAGCAGGGCGAATCTTTGCTCCATTCACGCTATGATTCCCACGTCCAGTAATGAGCTTGCATCTTTTTGAACAACCTTTCGAGTCGAGAAATTTTGAAACTGCGCTTATTGCTTCATGAACAAATAAGCCATGTAAGTCTAAATTGTTGTAGTCTAAACCTATGTTACTTTAGAAAAAATGAAAAAATTAAGTAAGAAATTTTACATTTAGGAAGGCTGGGAGAAGCTTCATCGCATGCCAGGCTTAATCATGAAACTTGTTCCAGCGAACTTGTGTGTAAAAGTTTTTAAACAAAGATTTGTTTCATGCACATTTGATAAAGAACATATTCAATGAGAATGTCTTATGAAATAAAATTCTAAAGAAAAACAATTGATTAGCCATATCTGAAACTTATTATCTATATCTTCACAAGGCAATTTACCAATGACCAAAAATTAAACAAAAACTAAATAGTAATTTATTTTTAATAGGTTTATAAATGCAAATTCTTAAGCAATCAGTAAATGTAATTTTATCCCCTTTCCATTTTTTAACTCGATAATACAACAGCCTGGATTGTATTACAAAAATGTCCACCTTTCTTTCATGCTTCCTCAATTTCTATAACAGCGGACCATTTTGTTTTAAATTCAAAAGTTGCAAATGCTTTTATAACATTTACTTTAAATAAAAGCTTTAAAATAGTGAAAACTGTTCTATATTTTAATAGTTTTAAAAAATGGAAAGTATGCTAGATTAATAATAACATCTGATAAATTTTAGTATATGTTTTACAATGCAATTGTCTGATCTATCATTCAGTGCATCATTTTCAATGAAGGGAAACCTCCTTTGAAGTAGAAATCAGAACGAAAAAGATAGCACAAATTATAAGTAATTTTAACAATTATAGAAATATTTACAAAATTTTATACTTTTATTTAGATAAGAAAAAAATCTTGCACAAGAATTTTCTGTGAATTATATAGTACATGAAAGGTGCCATAAGTCAATTTCATTTTCAAAATAATCTTTACTCATGTCCCTGTGAAGAATTTATAGGCTTTTTCTTGCAATTCCTGCTAACATGGCATAGCAACCCTAAAATAGGGGTTCTTCCAATGAATGGTAGTAATTTTGATTGGAATTGGGAAAAACTTTATAATAAAAACCAATTCAGAAAATTTGGATTATTGAATAATTAATCTCTAAAATTCTATAACATTAAGAAGAATACATTAAAAATTGGTTTGATTGCTACATATCAAATTGTTTTACTAAGTAGAAGAAGCAATGATTGGCGATTTTGAATATTCAACAGAAGAACTTATTATACCTAAAAATAGGTAATAAATAAATGTAAGATAAATGTTTAAGAGTACATAAGGAAAACTAATTAGGTTGTTTTTTTTGTTGCAATTAATCATGAGCTTTTTTAAAAATAAGTTACAAGTTAACATTAATAAATAAAATAAAAATAAAGTGACATGTTTGGAATATAAGAAGTTATTCAGTGTTTTAGTAACCAAATGAAATGATGCAATAACTAAAATATTAAACATGTTAAGTAATTCAACTCTACAGAAAGAATAGACATAAAATAATTCTCATTGCAGACAAAAATGTTCAATCCTCAAACAAACATAATTATAATGAATTTTATTAGTTGGAAATAAGATTACAGAGAAAATCAAATGATTGTTCAATTGATAAGGACACAGTATGTTAATCAAGCTCACTGATTTTTAGAGGGTTGAAAAAAGTTGGAAAGACAGGTGCAGACAGTAATTTTATAGGAAATAATAAATTAAATCAACATAAAATTAGCATTTGGGGAAGAGAAAAGATTGCAAAAGCCAATAAAAATGCTGTGACATTTTTCAAAAAGCTTTTTTTAAAGTGAATATTATGAAAAGTAGGATTTATTAAGGCATAAACAATGGAACTGAATGTAACAAAGGCAACATTGGTCTGCCATGCTATAAAATACTAAATTAGATCTCAGGCAATTTTTTAAAATTATTCAGTTTTAAAATTGATTAGTCTCCTGCAACTACCAAGGCAAAAGATTTGAATAAAATGCATAAAACAGTTTAAAATGTTATGAGAGAGGTAAATTTAGTTGACAATGATAGCATTTCTAAAAGCAAATTGTAACAATCCACTAAATTTTATTAAAACTTTTTGCATAAGCCCTATTTCAGTTACAAAGCTTTGATTTCTATGAGCTAATGCTCTAACTTGAAGAATCTCTAACAATTAAAAAGATGAAAGAAAAGTCACTAAATTTTTTTTAAAATTATGAATGCGAAGATATATCTGACCTTTTATTTAACGATTACATTGCAAATATCGCCCCCCCCCAAAAAAAAAGTTTGCTTCACAGTTAATTTGTTTGTTCTCAACAGGTTAGATCTTTGTAAGAATTTGTTTTCTTCTTAAAAATCTAAAAAAGTTCTTAAAATCTGAAGATGCTAGTTCTTTACTAACCATGAGCATACCATTGAAGCTTTTAGAAAGAAGTTAATTCATATAAACTTTTAAAGCCTGTAGTTTTTGATGAATACTGTTAACAATATCAACTCTACTTAGTACATTTTGTATCATAAACTACCATATATATAAAATTAAAAGAATTTCAATAAGACAATGATATTGTAGAAACTTATTAGCAAAACACTGTTGAAGAACCCAAATTAAAAAAAGTAGAGCATGATAATTCCAAACTTGATAGAAAATTGTAACTAATAGAATAAAAAAAACTTAATTTAAGAATATAAACTCTAAAGAAAAACAAGTTATAGCTACAACAAGAATAAAGAAATTATTAACTCGCTATTAAGAAATTCTGCATAAAAACTTAATTCATTAATCAAATACTTTATCTTAATTTGTTTACAGTACTGAACATTTATTAAGTAATTTTTACTATTTACATTAGTTGATTAGTAATTTGTTTGTTTTTTTTAGTGAAAAAGTTTTTTTTTTTTTTACTCTAAACTTTTGTTTTTAAGTCCACCTTTAAATACAGAGTTAATTTTTATCTTTTTTTTTATTTTTGCCGATACACGTATTACATATTAAGCTTCATTATATAAAATTTAAAATCCTATGTACATTAAAAATACTTTTAAATGAAATTAATTATCTTTAAGTATTAATTACTCAATGAATGAGAAATAAGACAAAACAAAACATGTTTTTAAAAATAAGGAGAAAAAGTAAAAACTGCTTACTTATGTTTTAGAATTAATTGAGATGCAGTTTTATCTGCTGCCTCCCTTTTTCTCCGATGGTCACAAGCCTATAAAGAACATAAAATAAAATTTTCATGAGAAATTAAAACAGATCATTCATAAATCAAAAAATTAAAGGCCAGTTCAAGGGATCTAAATAAGCCTATTTCATAAAGAAATGGGCATTCACAAAACCCCTTTGAGCCAGTAGAGAGCACTGTTAAGTTTAGTGTATAAAAAAACGTGGCTCACTTGAATCTGACTTTTTTTAAAAAACTACTCTGTATAACAAAATTAGAAAAATCTTTGACAAAAAGGTAGTAAAATTTTTTAATTAATTTTTTAAAATAAATCAAAGTTAGTAATCTGTTATGTGTAAATGGATAAAAATTCATTTTAAGGTTAATTTGTAACAAAGTAAAAAATTTTAAATCAACTCTCTTGAAATTACATTAATATTAAAAGTCTAATAAGTTGAATTAAAAAAAGTATTCTGTGAAGATAATTAGAATTAAATAACTATTTTACTGCCCCCCATCAAACAGTTTTAGATCATGCTGCGGTATTTTTGCACAGTATATTTTGTCAAATATTACATAATATTCAATACTTAGATACACTTGAAAATACAAGAGATTGAACAAGGCTCAATATTCTTTTATTTTCCTCAACATAAATGTTTCATTAATGATATATATATATATATATATACACACACACTCACTTTTCATTTTTACCCTGAAAAAACTACTCAAACACATTGAATTACATTGATAAATCAGCTTCTGTAGCTCAGTGATAACAGAATATCATTCAGCTCTTAATAAAACTAAGACAAATAATCAGATAAATGATAAATGTATTAAAACATTGATGCATTCCTAAATAAATCAACCTCAAGGACCCAAAATCTTTAATATATTAGAGAAAGCATTAAATCAGCAACTCACAATAGAAGCCAACTAATTAACAGAATTAACCCCCCCCCCCAAAAAAAACTATCATATTTGTTATTTACTAATCATTTTTAAGATATAATTTCCTTGCATCTTAGCAACTCTTGAAGTAAAAAAATAATAAAAAGTTTCTTTTCACGATTTTCAAAATAAAACCAAAATCTAAACCTCCTTTCCCTCTCTAATTTACATAAATATAGCTTAAAAACTAATGCTAAGAGTATATATGGGTATGCTAATGATTAATAGCATGGGTAGTTTAATAGTTTATGCTATATTCCATAATGCAAATATTTCTTTAAAGCAAAATAAAATTATTCATAAAATAAGTATTGAAAAACTGAAATACAGATTGCACAAGTGAAGAAAATACTTGTTTTTAAATTTTAGATAAAAAAGTGAAATTCAGGAATTATTCTCTTGCATTCCTCAACCTTCAAAATAATAATAAAAAAACAAACATTTTAAACAAAATATCTTCTTGGTATGATTATAAAAGATTATTATAAAAGATTATTGAACTTACATCTTGGTCATAAGCAGCAGCAGCAGCATCCATTTGACAATCACGGTATTTATTACAAATTTGAATGCATTGTTTTTCCAGTTTATAATGTTCAGCTGCTTTATGTCGAAAAGCCCGAGCTTCTGCAGTAATTCCAGTCCAATCACTAATTGCCTTAAGAGAGTTATGTCATAAGAAATAAATATTATAGATAAATCAAATATACAGCTAGAAATAACCTTGTTCCATAGCATGATATAATATAAATTAGAAGAAACAATTAGAAAAATTAAACTACAAATTTAAAGATTCACAATGATATTAAAAAAAGCTCAAATAATATTTTTAAATCTTCATCTAGTTATAATTGATTTTCAACATTTCAAACGAGTATCCATCAAATTTAAATCTCTTCTATATAATTTTTTTCTTCCGTTACATATAAAACACACACCCAAAACTTTAATGAAGAGTATAATTTTGTATGATTTATGATCAATTAAAGGTATGAATTCTGTTGAGGGAAAACAAACAGCTGACATAGTTTGATTAGTCAATGATTAAAGAAAAAGTAGTAAAAGAATATTGATTTCTATTAAATTTAATTTCTTAAAGAAATCCATTCAATAAAAATTATAAGCACAAAATAAGTAAATAAATATATAAAATCTTAATGTGTCTGTATTAATAAGTTGATCACAAAATTAAATTGTTTAAAAATCTTACTCTTGATAAAATGTAGATTCAGATTAAGTGACAGTTGTTTATGTTCCAATTATCAACAATCACTTTCGATCTGTATTTTAATAGACTTAAATTTTCCAATACATTTAAAAGAAAGAAAATTTCAAAATCTATAACCATAAAAATAATTTTTATTAATTCCTCCACTCTTAAAAAAATTTAAAAATTCTGAATATAGAAACTATTAAAAGTTTTTTTTTCAGACAATTAACAGGAGAAGTTAATCAAAAAATGAATTTTTTTAAATAAATAATTACAAATATAGAGGTGATTAACATTTTCATACAATATCATAAGTCAATCCTATTTTTTAATCACATTAAGGAATTTATACAAATATTATATTTATACAACACATTTGAATAGAAAGGGGGAGGGGAGAGAGATAAAAGGAAAGGGGGGAAAGTAAGAGTTAATTTATTGTTCCGTATTCTAACATTGCTGCATTATTAAACTTTAGAGATAAAAAAAATCCTTTTCAAAATAGAACAGAGTGCTTTACCGATTTACAGAGTAAATCTAATTTTAGATAAAAACAGTGCTTTGCTGATTTAACAGAGTGCTTGACTTAGTAGAGTTTTACACAAGTCTACTTATTAAACACCTTAAATTAAAGAAAAGGTTAATGTTAAAATAAAATTATCCCATCTCAAAATGTTACGATTTATATGGTTATTGGGATTTTAAAATATATAGCTATTCAAACTGATTAAATAACAAAGAAAAAATTCACAATTATACATACTGAGTCAGAAGAAACATTTAACTTATTCCAATTATCTGTGAATGCATTTGATATATCCACAGAGCTTTCATGCAATTCCAAATTATCAAGAACTTCAGTTGTTGTGTCATAATCAAAACTGAAAAAATTAAATGAATTATTTATGATTAAAAAAAATTAAACGAGAACAGACATAATTGAGGCTCGGAACAAAAACAGCTAAACTTTATAAATAAATTGCACCAAAAAAGCATCAAGAAATTAAATCCTGATAAATTTATCAAAGATTTATTATCATACAAGTGAAAAAGGTTTTACAAACTTTGTATTGTTTTTTAAAGGATAATGGATAAAAAAGAATTACATAAAAAGTTCACTCGTATCTAAAAAAAGTCTGTGGTCTCAAGACATGAAAAAATTTACAAATAACACTCATGTGCTAGTTATAATGCAATATGATTTTAAAAAAAGAGTGAAAATTCAAGGAAAAGAACCAACAATATAACATTCAAAATAATAGCATATTAAAAGATTTATATTTGCATACAAAAACCAACCATCTCTTTATCTAAAATACAACAAAACTGAATTTATATTTTAAGGGGGTGGTTGGAATGCATTACCTCTTAATTACCTCCAATCTTGACAAAGAAACAAAGTTAAAAATCAAGATTACATTTTTGTTATTTATTAATGAATTAATGAATTCAGTTATCAGTTCAAGCAGATTTCTCGCACATCAGTTGCATGGAGCTGGTGAGAACCATAACAAATGAAGTGCAGCATCTTCGAACCAAGACACTGCCCATTCAGAGCAATCTTTCAGCAAGAAAAATATTTAGAAATAATTGCTTAAATTTCTTGTGACATTAGTAATTACAAAAATTAAAGCTTTTATCCAATTAAAAGTTAAAAATGAATACTTAACATTTAATAAAATTTATTTGTGATTTCATTAAAAAATATTATATAAAAACAATTAAAACTTAATAGTTTGAAATCAAAGCATGTGGCAATGTTTTTGTCTAAGACATAATAGGACATTTTCTTGCACATTGTTCGTGTTATAAAAATTTTAGTTATATAAAACTAAATATTTACAGAAAAATATAGCGAAAAATAAACATGGTGAAACATAAGTAATAGTCTAGGGGGAGAAAAAAAAGAGGCAAATCTAAAATACGAAAATGAATTTTAATCTCAAATATGGGTTTACTTTTTCCTAAATTTGAAGATAAATAACTCCCACTGAACAAATAATCAGCATTCCATCCTTCTCTGCAAAATATCAAATTGCCCCATTGACATAAAGAGAGGTGAACAAAGAAACAGGCAGCAACCTCAAAAAAACGTGCACATCAGCCTATTGGGTTTGTTTTTAAACTAATGTGAAGATTTTTTTTTTAAATGCTTTGAAGCCTTATGGATATTGTTGAGAAATAAAATATTTCTTAATAGTTTTAAATTTGAAAAAATTAATTAGTACCACCTTTTTTGACCACAACCCCTGAAAAGTTTAAAGAATGAATGTGACAACTTGTTGGCCATAAAGATTCTAGTTTAATAAAAAATAAAAATTCTAGTTAATAATAATTTAAAGCTGAAAGTTCAAAATCTTATTTTCGAACATGAAATTTAGAGGTTTTAGGATTTGACAGGCCATCATTTCCTGTATTCCTTTTAGATACTGAGTATAACATCAATGATGACTCTTGAAACAGCAGGCATTCATTAATTCATTTGGCATTATTAATAAGTCCCAGTTTTCCCATATTACTTAAGCATATTATTCGACAAACTATTTCAGCAGTATGCAACAAATGGATTTTTCCTATTCATATTTAATATAGATTTTAAGAATTCATTGTTTAAAAAATTTATCTGGTCTACTTTGAAAAACTGATAGTTTATCAAATAAAAAACAGACTTAAATCCAAGTACATCAGATTAAACACTACTTCTTTCAAAAGTTCAACCAGAGAAATAGACCTTATTTATTCAAGCAGTTACAAAATCTTGCACATATTCATTAGCTGCAATTCAGAAATAGGGCAGAAACTATTGAAAAATTGACCCCTATCAAATTGAAACAGGACCGATTTTTACAAAATGGGGAGGAAAAGGCATAGAAAAGTTTCTGTATTGCACAATTGGAATTGATATTTTGTTTCTAAAAGATGACTACAGTTACTTATTCTTGCAATTTTTAATGATCGCATATTTTAAATAGAGGAAAATAACTAGGAAGCTTAAGATTCCATGTGTTTGACCAGTTTTTATAAAAAATTTCAAATTTCCTTGCATTTTCCCCGTTTATTTCATTTATTTCTCACGATTTTTAAATGCCCTGTGTTTTTCTAATCTTTAGGTTCACCCAATGGCAAGGTAACCTTAGATAAAAACTGATAAAAAACAGTACTTAAAAACTAAACAAAAATGCATCTTACTAACAAGATAGCATCATGTAAAGAACATTTATATACAGTTTTTAATCCCTTTGTCTTTAATTTTTTCTGAACCAGATTTTTTTTTTAAATAATTTTTTTTAAGCAGAATATATTTCCTCGTTTGTTTCTGGAATATTTCTTTGATAAGGCTTTAGTCTCCCAGCTCCATTGTTTTCTTCCCAAAAAGTTTAATTGGAATTTTAAATCTGTTACTTAGTATTTTAAATTTAATAAAAAAGTATTATCAATAACATGCCTTTTTATATACATCTGCAATTTAATAATTTGGCACATACTTATAGCTTATCATTATATATTTTAGGGTTTCAATTGAACATGTTTTATTAGCACTTTTTTTTATCTACTTAGTAAGACATGTAATATGTTGAAAATGCCTTTAAATTTAGGACTAAAAATGATTATTGTTTTTACCATCTCATTGAGATCAATATATTTTCCCACAGCAAATAATTTAATCTATTAAATGTCTATGAGAATAACTTTATTCGAAACATCTATACGAGACAATAGTTTTAGATTAACTTTTATAATGCTGAATCTCCATTGTACAAGCCTCTTTATCCTGAGCACATTTATATTTGTTAAAACTTAACAGCTTCTCAATTGTAACCATTTACACTCTAATAACTTGATAAACCGAGAAGAAACATTTCAGTAAAGGACCAATATGAAACAATTTATCTCTATATATAGTCAGTAATTCTTTTAAATGTTTCCTTTAAACATACTTTATGTTTTGAATTAACATTTCTACACTTAGAATTAGAGCGTACTGCAAACAAATAAATAGTTTTGTTACATATATTGAGGAATGAATAATACAAAAAAATTGAAACCTCAATTAGATGAAATATGCTCATTACAGTTTTATAACCGAATCAATAATGGGAAAAGGCATACTACAAATTTAATATGGAATAGAACTCAATAAGTCTCTTGTGATGTCAGCTGGCCATTGTATATATGTTAGAATATTTTTAATTAAGCCTTCAGAGTCAACAATAAAAAAGTAAAAATTTTGTTGGCATTAAGGTAAAAATAACATGCAAAATATGTTAAATTACAACAAATGAGAGACATTTTATTTTTTAATTCTTGTTTCAAAAACTTTTCATTATAATCCTGAAAGAGTCCATTGAAACAGACATTCAATTCTTCCTACAGAATTTTAATACTTCCGAAATTTCTTAGAATGTTTTCTTTAACCTACTATTACAATGTTTAAAGAAACTAGATGTTCCACCACAATTCATTAACAGAAAAAAACTTGCCAATATTGAAAGCACATGCATCATTACTTTTAGTTACATCTAAATTCAATAAAAATTTTAGTTTAGTTTTGTGCAATATTGAAGTTTTCTATACTTTCAAGTAGAGTTTGTTAATTTCTTTTCCCTTCATCTTTTAAATTAATTTTTTTCCTTACCAGTCATAGCGAGTTTTATTTTCATATAAATGTTTTGCAATTTTAAGCTATTAGAAATGAAATTGATTAAAGAAAACAAAAGCTAACACAAATGAAATTAAAATAATTAGCAAAAAGTAAAGGATATTTAACAAATTGTGAAAATTTACATCTTTTTAGAGAGGTAATAATCCTTTACTCTTATTCATACATTCTAAACTGTTAGAAAAAAAAACGTCGACATTTTCACGAGATGCTATCCAAATTGCAATTAAAACACTTTATCCCTATCGAATATTAATTGAACTCCGATATTCAGTAGGATCCTGCCAATTTAAAACTGTCCCAATGTAGAGGTGTATAAAGATTTGCATACAGCATGCAGTTTTAGTTTAAGTACTATTTACATCTTTAGCATTTGTAAGACATTTCAAAACATTAAGAAAAAATTGAATACAGATTTATTTTGATCTAAGACACTGATATCAATGTTTTTACACAAGTGTTTTATTTCGGAAAATGATCAAATAAAAAGGGAATATCCAAACCAATAGCCCTGTAGCACACAGCACCAGGTCACTTGATTTCAATAGATTAATTATACATTAAAACCATAAACATAACAGATAGCAAAATCAGATTGTAAACTATCTTACAAAAAGTTTAACAATAAAGCACCATAACTACATTCGTAAGTAATAGTTTACAACACTAAACTCACTCAGAATTATTTTTTAAACCATTAATTTGTAGCAGTAGCGGATTGTGCTAGGCTCAAACTCCCAATCTTATGTTTAGTAGCCGAGTTACATGACCATCAAGCAAAAGTGACACTTCAGCTCAAAAGTTGTTATCTGGCTTATAACACTTTCACCACATATTTTCCCACCAGTAGGTCAATGGTTACAAGAACGATACAATTGCACCAAGCTTATGGCGAGAATGTGTGTGAGAGTTTTGGTGGTAACGTTATTTGTCATATTTAATGCCCATCGCAGCTCCTTTTGTTGCCAAGATAGCTAAATGAATCTGCACACAAAGGCTCCCGGTTCAAGATCGCGATAGGCCCAATCTCCCAATCTTATGGTTAGCAGCTAAGAAACAACAATCAAGCAAAAGAGACTTCAGTTCGAAGGGTGTTATCTGGCTTATGCTTTCACCGCAAATTTGAAATAAACCAGCAAAAAAAACTTTATCCTGTGTTTTTATAATATATAATAACAAAATTTATATAATCCAATAAAGCAGATTAATTGTAATGAAAAAGAATTAATAAATTGCTTACTTTTTTGTTTGAAATGTTTCATATAAAACAGAAGGATCAGCATTTGGATAGTTGTAATATTTTTTTCTTTCTTTCCTTATTTTGAGGTGGACATTTTCTTTTAACTATACAGAACATCAAAAATCAAAAGTATATCACAGAGAGAAAAATAAAAGTTGTAGGAAAATTTAAATAAGTAAGAATGGAATTGTTACACGAGATGTAACATAATTTACTACATAAATAGCTATACATAATAGAAATGTAACCAACTGCATAGGTTCTCTTCAAAACTTTATACATAAATATTAAAACTACAGTTTTAGTCAATTAGGTAGATAATTCTTGTCAAGAACTGCTTCTATACAATACATATTTGGAATGATGTCATTCCTATGATATTTTCAGTTGCTTTATTTACTTTTGATTTATAATTTACAGTAATTAAATTTTGAATAATTTATTAAAAATTATTTTCCTTTCACAACTTATTTTAATATTACTTAGTAAAGTAAGTACTGCCTTTTTTCAAAGGAACTAGAATTTTTTTTAAAAAAACTTGTAATCAATATTCTTGGCAAATAAGAAAAAAATAACAATGAGAGGATTTTGTATATTATATTTTATAACTAACCGCCTTTGACGACCAGTTGGTTCGCCAATATTAATGCCGACTAAAGGTTCAATCAATTTATTTTATATAACTTGGTCTCATAATAAGTTTTTCAGCAAAATATTTTTAAACTTCAAATTTCGATAATCATGTAATTCACTTATACTATTATGTAGGCCTTAAAAGCAGTCTTATCTTTGAACTCTACATCTCTCTCTGATTTTCTATCTGTGCATGTAAAATTCAGTTTAAATTAAAGTGGAAATGATGGAAGTGCATTTAATATAAAGAAATTTTTACTCAATTAAAGCATGTATTTAAATAAAACTAAGAACTGAAAGCATAGTAGTCCGACATTGAAATTTTATGTTCAATACAGAAATTGAAACATTATAATATCTTTATATTTATAATATCTCAAGGAATTATTCAGCAAACATTTCACAGGTTAAATGAAACCTTCAGATTTTAATTTCATTTTTAGTTGTATATAAATGCTCTCAATAATAACATTTTTTAGGTTTATAAATATAAATCAAAAAATTATGGTTCAAATTCTTTTGGTCTTATAGATTCATATTTGTAAAATATTCTTACTATTTCAACTTTTAAATACTTCTATTTTCTTCAAATCTGGCTGATTTATTCAGTTCTGAATATTGCAAGTTTAGAACAATCATCATTTTCATAATCTAGACCAATTATTCTAGAGTAACTCTAATTGGCTTCTTTGAGACATGATAAAGTGATATAAAATCGCCAGTTTATATCGAATCGTTATATTAAAATTTTCATAGATCGATCAGCCTTAATGATTCATTTAGTTCATTGGAGTACTAATTTTTATTTTTATTTTAAGGACTTATTGTCTCAAGAATATTTTGTTAAATATGATTCATAGAGCAGATGATGTTTATAAAAATTTAATTCATCAGCATTTTTTCCCCTCAGTCTACTAATTATATATTTCACTTAAACCAATTGCTAAGAGATTTATGTCTCCCCCAAAAATTAAGAAATTAGATGCTGGGGTCCGATTACAGAAGATGCTTTGTAGATGTTAAGCCATATTTGCCTTAAATAAGTTTAATTGGATTAATATATGTATAGTAAAATATCAAGAAAACGTTTCCATCCATTTATTTTCCGAAAATATGTTTCATATTTGTTTCATTTTATACAGACACTTGCCGAAAATGACATTTTTATACGTTTAATTTGGAATAATAGTTCATTTATTTTTTCTCATTTGAGAACATGATATTGTTTTGGTAAGAAAGTTTTGATATCTCCGAAATATGCGGATAAAAATAATTTTATATGCTTTTACAAATTTTGCATTGTTAATTATTATGTACACTTGTTTTCAAATAGCTGACCTACTTTTATCAGTATAGCTTTAATATTACGTATGCTTTGTTGAAAGCAGATGCGTTTTTATTTTGCATGATTCATTAAAATATGGAGATAAATTACAATAACGAAGACAAAGTCTTGGATTTGCACAAAATATCTTCTTCACATAAGTAAAAGTAACAATTCAAAACATGTCTTATTGTTTTAAAAATTAAAAAAAAAGAATGCAAAAATATTTTACTGCTACTGATTCTCAATTGCTTTTTGTTCGTCGTTTCTTTGAAATGACGTCATTTTCAAAGTTCGTTTAAGATGTCTTGCTTTTAAACAATTAATCTCGCTTTCAGAAAATTATTGTTTGGTGATTTTCTAAAAATTCTTTCAGTTTTAACTGTTGCACTTTTGTAATATATTTTTACTTTGTATTTTTATTTACTTTAATTCTTTAATTGATTAATAATTTTGATATAGCAAACGATGAAAAAATTATCTTGCATTTATTGTTTTAAAAATATCCCATTTCCTATTTATTTCATTTCATCACCTGATGAAAATTATATATTTCTATTTTATTTTTGGTAGTAATTAACTTTTTTTAAAAATCAGAGCTTCTGAAAATATGATGGCAACATTTTATTAAAAGTTGATTTTTTTCAGATCCTCGAGAAAATTAAATTTTATTTTATGCGAAATAAATTGTTAAAAAATCTCGATTAAATTATATATTTAAAAATTCATTAAAAATAGAGTTTTACTTTATAGGTCAAAACATTAGTATCATTGAAAAGCTAATTTTTTGAGCTTTAACTTGATGCAAAAATCAATTTTTTGCTGTAATATTTTCAAAAGTTATAGCAAAAAAACGTCAAAATTTGGCCTATTTTTTAATTAAAATTTTAATTAAAAATTCAAAAAAGGGCTCCGAAGTGCACATTCCCGGCACCTAAGGTATACATATACCAAATTTGGTAGCTGTAAGTTGAATGGTCAGGCTTGTACATTGTGCTTTATTATAAGTAAAGAAAAGTATTCTCAACATCAGGAATTACATACACTGAAGCGAAGAAAAAAGATAACAGAAAAATATTTAAATCTTAAACAATATTGAGTATACTTCATTAAGTCTTGAATAAAAGTTTTTTATATTAAAATAATTGGACATTTTCAACAATGTATCTGCCAAATAGAATTCTATTAAATGCTAAAATTATATGTATATTTCTGTACATAACATTTTAGATAATTATTTCTTGGACAAATCATTGATTGTAATAATTACAAAATTTAAAAATGAATAATGACTACGAGTTAAATGGCATGCAATTAATACATAAATATCTTTTTTTTTAAAAAAATTCACATTATGCTAGTTAATATTACTTATATTTTTAAAGGTTTTACCTTTTCCTTTTTATGAAGTTCAATAATTTCTTGACTTTTCATTATTTCAGAGAAAAGTACTGGCTCATCTTCCATTTTTCTAGTTGCATTTTGATTAAATAAGTTGGCAGGTTTTCTTTTGGGACCTTTTTAAAAAACAAATAAAATCATTTCAAGTTTGATGGAATTCTTGAAATGGAGAAAAAATCTAATGCAAGATTCACTCTGTATATCTCGCAAGTTACAATTGATTTACTACATTAAGAAATTTTTCTCACCGTTTTCATTGTTCAATAGACCTTCATTTCGTATAGAGGATTTTAAATCATCATAAATGGATCTTGCGGTATTCAAATTAATTTCAATTTTTTGTCCAGCTGATATATTGCCTAAAGCAAAGCAAATAATTAAATAAAATAAAAAAGTAAAAGAAAATTAGTATTTTGTTAATATGACAGTTATTCATGAATAGATATATATGCTGATGCATGTGAAATAAAAGTACGAGGTAAACCAAGAACAATAAAAAGTTTACATTTTTGTTACAATTGCTTCTAGCAAATAACTATTAAGAAGGTAAACTATTAAGTTAAATCTTTAGTTTTTAAAATTCCGTCCCTTATTAATCAAACATAGTTTAAAAATTAAAATTGTGAAAAAATTTAATCTACCATTTTAGAATCCTTACTACCTGTTACACTTCAAAAATTTCCTCAGAAAAAACAATTCACTTAAAAACCTGCAAATATTGCACAAAATGTTTCAAACTGTGTCATACTGCCATGTTTTCCAAAACAAAACTGGTCAGCATATTTTATGTTAATTATATGAATGATTATGTGTATTTTACATTCCTGGTCCTTAAATCAAGATAAAAGAAATAATGAAAAGGAACTATTCCATAACTATAAGCTGAAATAAAACAGATTTATGAAAAAATAAAGCAGTTTACTTGTGTCAGTAGCAATGATATCATTGATAATTTAATTAAAGTGTTAAGAAATGTATGATTTGATTATTAATTAAAAAAAGCATCTCATAAAAATAAAAATTGCTGAAGTATTTAAAATCAATAAAAGATTTTAAAATTAAACAGCAAGTTCCATAAACATGGAAAGCCAGAAATTGATGAATCATTGAAATTTTTTTTTATCATCCAATATTTTGCATATTAAATGAATTTACACATATATACATATACACACACACACACACACACACACATACATACATACATACATACACATATATATATATATATATATATATACATATATATACATTCTTAACTAAGCAATAGAAGGTTGAACAGGAACATACAATTTTAAGAAAGGTTGAAACCAGACCATTTGAATGAAGAAACAAAAAGCATAATTGCAAAGCATTTTTAGAAATCCTTAAAATCTGATTTTCAGAATTTATTATGTCAATTATTTTAATTCTTCAGCATTTTTAAAAATATTTACTAAACACAGATGAAGAAACAAAACTAATTTTAACTTGTTAAGAGAATGCTTCTGTAAAGAAAGCTTGATATATAATCAAATAGATTATTTTAAAGATTGCTTTTACAAAACACATGAAGTATTGAATACACTAAAAACAATACATATAAATGTTCATAGAGAAATGCTACCTATAAATAAGCATTTTGTATTTAAAAAATTACTCGCATAGAAAATGACAAATAATGAATGAGATAAGGAAAATTTTTCTAAACAGCTGTCTATTTCTGAATACGAGTTTTCCAATAAATTTTCATCTTAAAAAAAAAGGAGACTGGAAAAAATATCCACAAACATAAACTCACTGCATCAAAGTGAGAAAAAATATTCTACGATATCCAAATAACATTAAATTGCAGAGCATCAATTCTAATTTTTAAAAAATCAAATGTATACTTGAAATTATTTAACAAATGAATGCAATAAAAAAATTAAATCAATATATAAATAAGGAATAATCCTTACCATTAGGAATTATTGCACCAAACATTTCTTCTAACTGTTTAATCAATTCATATGGTAAAGACATACATACAGAATTTGATTCTACGATATTTTCATTCCGATTTTTATTGGACTTTGATATATTTTCAGATTGCTTTAAGGTGTTGTTAATTTTAAAATCATTATTTTTAGAATTGCTTGGTAAATTCAATGATAATGAATTAAAATCATCCAAAGTTATTTCATGTTGATATCTTGACAACATGTTAGAAATTTTCTCTTCATTAACTCCGTGTTTATTTTTTAATGCTAATTCTTTTGGCTTAAACTTCCATGGAGTATCGGGTTCTAAAATCAAAACTTCATAATTAAATGTTTTACCCATTTTAACATATGGAAGCATTTCCCACTTTTCTGTATTGGTATTATCTATTATTACAGGACTAACATTATTCATAAGAGCCTTTTTTGCTTGGTGTTGATTTGATTGATGAGCTTTGCCTAACAGAGATGGATTAAATGTATATTTCCCATTTTTACAAAAAAAATCGTCCGTACTGCATATAACACCTGAAGATTTTAATTTTTTTGCTAAAGTACTTTTTCCACTACCGGGTAAACCTCTAAGGATAATTAGTATTCGGCATTTTCTTTTAATCTTTTCCAATACATTTTCAAATTCTAATGGAATCTGTGGTTGAAAAATTTCAGCAGTTTCCTTTTTATCTTGGTTTTTTCCATCTTCGTGTATCAAAGATACAGGTTGAGAGATAGAGGGAGGATTTTCATTGTTTAAAACAGTATTTTTTTCAGTTTGTTGTATACTGGCTGCCTGATGCAATGCATTCGAAGACTGAATATCTAGGGGGAAAATTACACAAGCAAAATGAAAATAAATTTCATTTGAAACAAAAATATAAAATTAAAAAAAGATGAGAAAAATAATTCATTCTTATGTGAATCAAGACATTTTTAAAGCAATTATTTAGTTTATTCAGCAACAAACAAATCAGAACTAATGATAATTCTACTAAAGAAAAAAATATCCACAAACACAAAATCACTGCATCAAAGTGAGAAAAAAATATTCTATGATATCCAAATTACATTAAATTGCAGAGCAGCAAATTCTAATTTTAAGAAAATCAAATGCATACTGCAAAATGTTTAACAAATAAAAAAGAAAAATTGTCCTTATCAAATTTTTAGTGTATAAATACATAAAATAATGTAATGCTGCCCTTCCCTTTATTAAAATGATTTTTTTAAAGTATATCATATAACTTGACATCAAGGGGGGGAAGGCTATAATAACTTTTCGAGAACATTATACAATGTAAACACTCATTTTTGTTCAGTTTCATTCCCAAGACAGGAAAAGCACTTTGAATTTTAAAAATTTCTTTATTCCATCCTGGGAGGCATAATGTATATACAAGCATGACACGACAAGAAATGTCAAATTACATCGCAACATAAGAGTAAGAGAAAAAAAAAAACTAGAAATATTAGTTTCAGCCATTATATACTACGAGATTCTAATGGGATTTCTATATATGTCCATTTAAGTAAGGGAATTATAGGTATACAAGAGAATTTGCTTGGCTTAACAGTTTTTATTCCTTTCTCTTGTAGCTTGTAAAAGCACATATTTATGCATTTTTACATAGCTCATAGCACATTAATTAAATAAAAAAGGTGGAATTAAATCCAGAGGTAAGAACTTTTTAGAATTAACTTTATAAGTTAAAATAAAGAAAAAAAATTAAGAAATTAATTAGGATTTAATTTAGATTTAGAGAATAATCGAATAAACGTGTGTGTATGCGAGTATGATAAAAAGGTATGGTGATTAATTGTTCTTTCTCATAGTAACTAAATGTCCATTTAACCAATTTTACTTTACCTAATGCTAAAAACATAGTTTCAAATGCAATTGGATTTAAAAATGATGAATTAATGAATACCAAAAATAATGTACAAGAATCATTTTAGAAGGTGTATAGAATATAAAAATAAATAAACTAGTTAACAGATACAAAACAAACAACACAATTCGAATTCTATTATAAACTAGATGAATGACAGGTGTTCATCAGAATAAAAAGAATTTCAGAAATATAGCACTGATGACACTTCATATAGCATCGATTGATCAGAAATATTAATCTCTTCAAACCTAAGGCATATACAAAAATATGAATAGCCTTTATTTTTATCCCCATCAATAATTTATTGATTTTTTCCTTCAACATAGGAAAAAAAAAATACAAGCGAATTGTCATGTTTTATAAGAAATGTCTGTTTATAAAAACTCTCAGTTCTAGACTAAATTTCCCTGCCAATTTTTGTTTTCTCAATCGGCTGGCCATCCCAACAAGAAACTATTCTAATTTTGAGCTTATCAAACCTCCTTTAAGAGAGAATTCAATAAAACGTCAATTAGAAAATCTTGAATTATAATACTTTAAAAAAATGAGAAAAAATCTTAAGAAAATTTTTAATGCATTTTATATCAGCAATATTTTTCCTACCTTTTCATACAATAACCTGAATAAAAGTTTTTTTTTTAAAGCAAGAATTTGTATATATTTTATGCACATCTTGGAAACAAGAAAATAGAAATAGATTAAATCTTATTTAAAAATTAATTTCATTTCGTATTAAAATATATAATTAGCATTATATAAATTTTACATCACTAAATAATAAATGAATTAACAAAATTTTTGTTAATAAAAAATTTGAAAAACTCCAAATTTAAAAAAGTTCAAATTTTAGTTAAGGGTAAAAGTAAAGAAAATTTAAAAATTTTAATATAATGGCCTGTTACACAGTAGGGAAAAAGTACTCAGTACAGGGATCTGCCCTCTCAAAAAATCCAATAAAAACTATAATAAATGACTAAAAATTTCTAAAAAAATTACTAAATAATTTGTATAAATTATTAATTGACAATTATGAAAAACTGATATATCAGGTATTTTATCTATTTATGAAGTATAATGTAGCTATTACAGATACTAATAACAAACTTTGCAATACAAGCAAATTCAATATTCAAGAAATAAATTTCATGCAGTTAAGCTAGCTTTTTCTTTTCTTTTTGTCACAACTAGTCATTAGAAGAAGATTAACAAAATCCTCTTTTTTATACTTTATTAAACGTAATAACATTTAGAGCATAATCATAACCTTACTGATATTTTTAACATCTCAAAGAAAATGAATTTATTAATATTTTCTAATTAAGTCTTCACTATAATTACTAGTATTCATATACCAACAGGCTAATCTAAAACCCAGAAGATTTTCAAAAATTAGTAATTACAAGTTAAATGCTGCATGCAAGAATAGATAAGGATTAAGTCAGGTTATTTAAATAGATTTTATATTTATATAAGCATGCATCATATAGATAGGTAAAAAAGTAATGCAATGTAAAAATTAAAAAATTTAGTGTAAAATTGTAATCTTTGTACAAATGTGTTGCTTCAATTAAAACAATTAGCTGTATACCAAAATTAATTTATAGTATTCTGGTTAAATCAAAAGATGTATGGCCCCCTATACACAAAAACAATGCACCCAAAAATATATAACACTATTTTAGGTTATAACATAAACGAAGGAAAATGAAATATTAAAAAATAATGATAAATAAAATACTAAAAATAAAAATTATTCATTATATGGAGGAACTTATTATACACCTGCACACAATACACTTCAAAATTCAACCCAAAAGAGTTTAATCTATCTCAGTAAAACCCTTATTTTACTAAGTAATATTATACATGTTAAATTAGGTTAATTTCTGTGAAATAAAGGAAATACAATTTATTCTACTGTAAATTTCACTCATCTGTATAATGTAATATTTCAAATTTACTATCTGTTCATATACAAATGTGCTATGCATTATTCTGTAAAGCAACAAATTTTTAGAATGTAAAAACATTGAAAAATAGCATCTTTTAATGTTAGGAACAGGTTTACAAAGCCACAACATTTTATTTAAGATTAAGCCAAAAACTAATCAGATGAAAAGATTTAAAAGTTCATATACGAGAAGAATATTGAGATATTTCTCTTCAAATACTTAAACATAGCATTTGATGCATAAACTCTGCGACAAATGTAAAGATACTATAAATGCTTCCAATTCACGAATACTACTTTTAATTAGTACTGCTAGACAATATATTTTTTAATAAAAGTTACTGATATTTTCTAGAAGAAAAACATGGATTAAAAAATATCAATAATTCTGCCCATTTTATTTTAAAATGATATAAGCAAACATATGAATATAAAAACAAAGAATGAAAAAAGGTTTATGAATAAGATTTTTTTTTCTCTTTTTCTTTCACCAATTTTTATTAACTTTCATTTTTTAGCAATTTTGCTTAATTTGAAATATACTAAGCATGTAATGAAACTTGATCATTTAAAAATTAAAGGATTAAAAATTCTAAATAAAAATACCATTTTAATAAACTTAGCTTTAAACCTAGCAAACAAGAAAATTCTAGTGCCTCATAACTTGGGAAAGGTTTTGTCAACAAAAGCAGAATGGAATTACTTCTTCCTTCATAGTAATAACAGGAGGGACACCTGTCCAGTTATAATTAAAATGTCCATCTAGTTTTTCCTTATTAACAAGGCATTCAGTGGTTGTCATTCATGATTTAACTGAAGGGTGTTAATTTGTTAACTGCTAAATTTACACTCCCCAGTATTTCAAAGATTTTAAGAGCCTTTTTATATTTATATATAACAGCAAGTTAAAAAAAACACAACAGATAAATGAAACATAAAAAATTAACAAAATAGAAGTTAGAATGTCTTACATTTCCGCTACAAGAAATGCATTACTTATTTACATAAAATTTAATAAAACTTGTACAATAATAAATTTGTATAAATTTGAACGTCACTTCAATTGCAATGATTAATTGAATTAAAATCATCAATTTATAGTATTCTGGCTGAAAGTTTTAAATAAAAAAGACAGACAAATGAAGAATCATCAAATTAGAGGTTTGAATCTTCAATTTATTTTTCCACCTTAAGAAATGCATTGCTCATTACACATGAAATTATTTAATGAAAAAAAATCCTAATGGTTGATAAAGTCTCATTACATTTTACAGAAACCTTACACAATACATAAGGCATCTATACTTTTTTTACATGTTTTTAACAAAGTTGTTTGCAACATCATAAGAAAACATTGATAAAAAGTGAACAAAAAAATGGCTTTATCAATTGATTAATTTTCATTTTTTACAGACAATTCATACTGAAGATATTTTCAGTTTACCTGATATACCTTTATTTTTTCTTAAAAGATTTTTTATATTTTAAGGAGAATTTAGAATGTAAATTGTTCTATGTTATTTTAGGAATTTCCGCATTAAAAAAAACTTAAGATTCAGCTAGTATACTTTATTTATTGGTTTTTATACTTTAAATTAGAGCATTAAAATGATATTTATTTTTTTCTCTTACATATTAAATACAATTTTAATAACTCATAAATTAATAATTTTTTTTAAATGCCAACAATATGTCAACAGGTTCACAACTAAAATAAAGAAACTTCTAAATTTCAATTCAAAACTATAAAATATCACTAATGATAATATATCTCATTTTGAAGAAAGCATTTTTATTTGAAAAAGTTACATATTTCAAAACTTAGTTCTTAAGTTAAAATTAACTTTATATCAAAATTACTCATAATTTCATTTTAATTATATTTAACAACTAACACCTTTAAAAAAATATTTCAAAATGTGCAAATCATGAAAATTTAAAGGGGGGAGGAATAATGGAGGAAGGAAGGATAATGGTTACCTCATAATTTCCAATTTATTTTGTCATATAAAGTAAGAAATGCAGCAAGCTAAATTTAAAAATTGATTAGTACATAATTTAGCCATCATATTAAATTCTATATGCATTTCGGGAAAAAATTATATATTCAATTAAAAAAAACATTCAAATATCCTTTTCTAAAAAAAAAAAAAAAAAAACTTTTGAGTATTTTTATACAGAAAATATAAAAAGACTGTTTATAACAACCACAAAATATATCAGAAAATTACTAAATTATAAGTTTGTATTTATTCTACTTATTAAAATAAAACCCATCTCAAAATGATTGCACAGAATTATAATACAGTTTAGAATATTCCTAGTAATAACATTTTTAGCCATTTACACCAAAATATTTGTATACAAACCAAAAAGGTTGATGTGCTATTAATCTAAATAGATTGATAGAACAGAAAAAAAAATTCTTTTATTTACGATAACTAAATTACAGCAAAATTAACAATTTCAAAATCTTGCAGATAACACTAATCAAGAACTTCATTTTGTTAAATCATTAAAAAAGATTTTTTATAAAAAATAATTTCATAAAATTTTTATTAATATAAAAGAAAATTATATAATCTGAATAATATCTTACTATCTGGATAATATTTAATATATAGTCTGTTTATAAAGTCTCTGGTTAAATTTTGTTTGTTCAACGTATTAATAAATTTCAATGCCTCCTCTTCATGATGTGATGAAAGCACCATAATGCCCTGAAACAAGATCATTAAATTACATTAAAACAATTAACATAATCAGAAAAACAATAAGTCTTATTTCAATGTCAAAAAAAATTAGCAATTGCTTAAGTTTTGCATAAACTAAATCCACAAATAAAACAATTTATTTTGATATGAATTAAACAATATACTCATTTGAAACTACATATTACTTAAGAATCATAATCAATTTTTAAAAGTTATGCCAAAATTACTTTTTTTAAATATTTATATTTATATAATATGTATATACAATATATACTTATATACTATTTCCTCATTAATTATACATGTATCAGAATACTTTAAATTAATATTCATATACTTTAACATAAAATGTAACAAAACATTAAGATACAATAGCAATAGATAAAGATTGCAAAATAAATGCAGCACACATATATGGAAATATCAGATACAAGATAAAGTTTATGAATGAAAAGAGGGGACAATATTATTAATTCATGTTAACTTAAGCAATTTTATGTAATTGATAGTTAAATTAATTTTTCTAGTGAAAGACAATTGAAGAAATTAAAATAGAAATTTATAAAGAAGTAATTAAAAATACAATTACTTAATTGCATAAAATCATTTCATTCTCTGTAATTTACAGTTAAATTATTAAAAAATTGTAAGACAGAATTTTTGTTTTATGGGAGAAAAAAAATGAAGAAATGAAGATACAGAACAAAGATTGTATTGTGAAATACAATCTTTGTTCTCTATTTTAAATCTATTTGTGATAGTAACTTTTCCCTCTATATTTTCATCTGATCACTTGAAATTAACAAAAGAAGAGAACCAAAACATTTATCCATGAAATGTTTAATATATATAACAATTCTGGCCCTCATACTAAAATTAAATGCAATAAGATATTTATCCTGGGCTGAATCCCCATTAATTCAATCATACCATAATAGTTATAAGCTTATATTTTAATGAACCTACAAATGATCATTCTATACAATGTATATGTTTAAATAAGCATACAAAATATTTTTACCCTTTCTCTAATTAGGCTTCACTTTCTGTTAAAGTTTATAGAATTCCCACCCCTTCCATCAATCTTACAGTGGAAAAGCAATTTGTTTTTATCATCCTTATTTACTAAACAATGTCGATAAAAAATTGATAATTTTTAATATATAAAGAATCTAGAAAGAAAGAAATTAATCCAATAAATATACATAGAGATATATGATAAAGCAGGAAAAAAGTTCAGTTATTTTACATATTTTAAAAATAAGTTCTATATTAAATGAACAATCATCAAAAGAAAATATTGTACTAAAAAAAAGAGATTCTTAAAAAAAAAAAATGATTTCTTTTTTTCCCATATCTCAATTATTTTGATTTCAAAATAAAAAATCATACATGTTTTTTACAATTGAATAATTTGAATTTAAAAAAATTCAAATAATTCAACACTATTTTTTCACTTTAAATTCTAAATACTATCAAGAAAAATATTTTGAAATAAGCTATCTACAATTATAACTTCCATTTTAAAACAAGCGACTTCTTTATTTTCTAATTTGCTTAATAGAGAAATATATTGCAATTTAATAATTTTAAGAGACAGTTTTCAATTTCAGTCTACCCAACAGTAAAATACTTTATAAGAATTTTATAAGCAATTGAAACTGGGATTTGAGCAAATAATATATATTCTAAGCAGATATTTAACAAGCCTTATTTCACAGAACTTTTCCTTTTAGCCAGGAACAAGCAAAAAATTGCTATAAGAAATTTGGCTGTGTTCTACATTATTTGGCAATTTTTTGCTTATGCCCAGCTAACAGAAAATTACCTATATATCATGAGTAAACAAACAAAAGTTCTGACCTGCAGTCATAAAGTTCAATTTATAATATTGTTTTAAAGAAGGATTTTATTAGCTGAATCATATCAACTGATTAAAAAGTAACAATACTGTACTCAAGTTGAGTTTATAAACAAAAGTACTAGTTGTTGCATGCTCACACCTTATACTTATATTAAATATGAAACACTTAAAGTAAAATCCTCTTAAGATATTCAGAGCAGTAGAAAAGAAAACATGCATCAAATGTTGAACGCCAACTTTATTCAAATGATAAAAAACACACAATTCCATAAGCTTAATAACAATGTTGCCATATTTGAAAACTAAATATTACAAATATAACAATAAAAAAAGATAATATGACAAAATAGAGAGTTGATAGAATGGAACACTAGTTGCATAAAGACAAGAATATGTTAATTTCTGCTGTCTTCACATGCATTGTCTTAATAGAATCTTGTAATTGGCAGAGTATAAATTTATCTTGAGTATAGTTCTTATAAAAAGAAAATCAATTCTGAGAAATGGCTAACATAAGAATATAATAACAACAGAAGAATATAATGATAATAACATAGAAGGCAAAGAAATATTCAAACAACGTTATAAAAAGATCATAAAAATGTGTGAATATGAATATTAATTTTAAAAATTCCTTAAAATAATGAATTAAATTTGTTTAATCTTAAATTCATATTCTTTATTTCAAACATTTTATTTATACCTGTTTAATATTTTAATGTTTATTCACACTGAACCTCCTCCAAAAAAACATTACCAACATTGCTTTTAAATTTACATAATGGCTTTTCTACACATGATCAGAAATTAAAAGATGTAATCAAAATAACACAATATTGTGAAAATTAACAATGGCAAATAATGATTTCAACTTCATAAAAAAAATTAGAAAATAAAATTGAAATACTCGATTCTCTATAGAAATTCAAACTCTTATTTATTGTATTAAATAATTTTGATGCAAAATTCATTTCTTGAATTAAATAAAATGATATTTTTAGAAATTTAGTACTATATATATTTAAAAATATGTAGTCTGTTTACTACATATATAAACAAAAATAACCGACCAAATAAAATATTTAAACCAGAAATATTTTATATTTGTATTCTGCCAAAAATTTTACAATATTTTTTTTTAAAGTACTGCCTCATTCATAAAAAAAAAACTCTTAATATGTTATATTAACAATTTGAAAATTTTTGAAATTCTCCTGAGTGCTGTGTAAGACTCTAAATGTTGAACGGCCATGGGGGAGTGTTCCTGCTCTTTATGTATACCTACCAATTGTAAACTTATTAAATTAATCAATGAATATAAAGAAAGAAGAAAAAGGAGAAAGAGTTAAAACTATTTTGAACTATAAAGAACTAAATGAAATTGTCTTGACTGAAATTTATCTATTAATAATTTTAGTCAAGACATTCTCAACCAGCAATAGGATGTTACAATAAACTGGTTCTCATAAAAATACTTGAGATTTCTTATTTATAATATAGCCCTGCATGGTTGACAATAGCCAATTTACAAATACTTTTAATTTTTAATTTAATTCAGAAAAGTAAGTTTTAATGAAGACTTAAACAATAAACAAATAATTTGACTTGCTATAAAATGCAATTATATTCCCAAAATAAAATAATGTAACAAGTATTAGATTATCTCCTGTAATTTAGTGTCCTCAAAACAACTTTTATCCAAATAATGAGTAATTTATCTGCGAAGGTAAAATCAAATACAAATTAAGGTCATAATTATAAAGACATTTTCTTTCAAGTATTGTAAAGAGAATCAGATTGCAAAAATATTACGAATCAAATTTAATTGTTACTGTACAACCTTGATTAATTGTGTGCCTGCTAATTGAATAGATGCTATAAAACCTACATCTTTCCATTTCAATCAAAAAAGTGCCTTTCTTTATATAGAACAACAACTTCAAAACCGATTTTTCATAATCTAAATCTCAAAAACCTCATGCTAGCTCTATCTTATTTTCAGAGATACAAGGCTTATAAAATAAATTCAGAATATTATGTTATAATTCAAAAAAATTATAAATATATATATATATAAACAATTTCATTCTTAAGCACTTTAATGACGATATAAATTTCTGCATTCTAAAAAAAATTTAAATATTTCTGAAAATGTCGCATTATTAAGTAATATACAAGTATTATTAAACATGACAACTGCAAATAAGGATTAAGGAAAATCAAAGGACAGAGAAAATAAAATCAGTAACTCATGAAACTGCTCGTCAAAACTAATACATATTTTTAAAAAAGTATGCAAAACATTAAATTCTCAGTAATAATAAATTTCAAGCAATTTTTTTATGCAAAAAATTCATAAAAGAATGTAATATATAGTAATGCTTGTATTTATTATAACTTCAAATAAAAAGTTTTGAAGAATTCATTAAAAAAAAAAACCAAGTAATGATTTTAAATTCAACCCAAATTCTCTGTTTTTGATGATTAAAATTACAATCAAGTACTATAATCAATTTTCAACTTTAGTTCAAAGAGCAGAATCAAAATATTTGAAATAAAAAATATATATTAACTTTACTGAAATGTATTTTTTCTAAATTTATCCCAAATAATATTTAAAAATCTGAAAAGTAATCATTTATAGGTAAATATTCTGATTACATTCCTAGCAATTCCAAATAAGTTATTTAATGAAGCCATAACAATTAGGCCTAAATTCATTCTAAGTGAGATTCTAATAAACCTAAATAGCATCAAAGATTTGACTAAAACTAATTATATACTACTACTCTACAAGTCTAAATTGATTAACAATTGCATATATTCTTGAGTAAATGAACGTAAAACTTAGATACCTGCATTAATTTTGAAATGATGAATATGAATTCTGTACTAAGCATATGCCCCTGAAAAGTTATATATAACACTGGTAAAGTTTAGAATTCTTCCACATGTCTATTATTATTATTATTATTATAAGAAAGAGGCTTACTACCGTATAGTTAGCTTCACTTAAAAAATTCAAAACACGAATATCACAAGAATTTCCATTAAGATAACTCTTATTTACAAAACCTAATAAACGTTTTAATGCATAATCTGATAATCGCCATCATTAGCATGTCAGATAATAAACTTCCAAGTAATTAGAGTGATTTAATTTAAATAATTATAGAGATTAATAACCATATTATAATTTTAAAAAATGAAAAGACCATTTTAACATAATAAACTGCCAATGTAACAAAACTATAATACTTTTAATAACAGAAAAGTCAAATATCTTACCGTATAGTATATAATACAATTAGGCCTAATATAAATGATAATTAAGTATATAATGATAAATAAGCAGAATATTTTAGCAACAACTCTCTACAGAGATAGCGATTGAAATGAATTTGAAATCCGCGGCATGGCTGTGTTTATGCATTTTACGGTCAGTTACAATTACAGTAGAAAATATTTAATCGGTTGAGAATACCGAACGAGGAAGCTGGGAGGAAAGCCTCGGGTAAAAAGTGTACCTCAGGAAGAACAGGATTCACTTCCGGTGGTTGACCAATCCCAGCTCGCGAAACTATCCCGCTACGTATGTCCATGTATATGAGCAATGTAATCGTACTTGTAACTGGCTAACGTCACTGATAATGTATGTTTACATTTCGGGAACGAAATGCAATCTAGAAATCGCACGGACCAGGGTAACCTAAAATGAGTACAATCACAGTGCAGCTTATAGAAGCATCAGTGAGCTAATGTGAGCTTTGCTGTGATTGGACTTCTAAAAAACTGACATGAGTGTGGCGATTCCTACGTTGAGTTTCATTAAGGGTTTGTTTATGAATTAAGGATATAATAGATGAGTATGGGAAAAAAAGTCTTCATTGTTATTTTTATTTATGGCGAAAACCCATTGAATGCGTTTTATTTTCGTACATACTCATGATAGTAAATATGTATCCTGGAATTGTTATACCCTTTTTTATTCTGAAGTTAATATTTATTACATATCTT
>JAOUZG010038069.1:9433603-9445189 GCA_026289955.1 Argiope argentata | reverse complement strand
TTGTTATACCCTTTTTTATTCTGAAGTTAATATTTATTACATATCTTATCTTTTTGCTACCTAATTATTGTCTCCAATTACATCTTTCTAATCAAGACTAAATTAACTTTCGGAGCCTTCAAAAATATTGTCTTATTATGTTCCATCTTCAAATATGTTTACTATTTTCACTAATCACCATGTGTGATTCTTTCTTGTGAAGTTTAAGCAAAGTGATGTACAAAATTTTTTTAATGTTCTACTTAATTTTTTATGATGCATTTTACATTTTAAAATCAACTGAATAAACTGAACATGTATTTTCTCCCCTATATTTCAGTAGTGTTGGATAATCATCGATGCAAGTGTCATTAACTGCCATGAATTTTTTTATATCTAATTTTGTATTAATGTTTTTAAAATATTTTGCAATGATACCTACTTAAATTATTGTATCTCATTTTCTTTCATTTATTAAATAATTATGAATTTCAATAATAACATAACTACAAAAAAATCATATATGTGAATAAAACTTTATTTTTTAGTTGTGTATTAATCAGATTTAAAGATCATTGCTCATGAGAATAATTTTTTTTCATAATTAAATCTTGACTGTATTTATCAACAGCATGCAGTTAATATCCAAATACTTATTTTATATAAATAGTTTAATCAATAATTTGTAAATAAATTAATATTTTTTATATATTATGCATTTTAACACAAGTAATTTGGCATTATTTTTTAAAGCAATTTTACAATTATTTTTTTGTGTGTATAATTTTACATGGTTAGTATGATTTTTAGTTTTGTTTGTCTTCAATCATTCATAACAAATTTTTTTACTGTGCACATTTCTTTCCAATTCAGCAAAATATAATGTATGGCAATTATCTGATTGACAATGGCTTTATAAAAAATTCAGCTACGATACTAGATTTTCATTTTTCTCATGTTCAAAAACAGATACAATATTGCAGTATTTTGATGTTTATTAATATTCAACTTGAAAATGTTGGATTAGAAAGTGGAAACTTTGTTTAGGCAGAAAATCCAGCTGGCAGCTGCGGCAAACTAGATAATCTATTCATCTGCGAATGCAGTTATTTGTATGCATCACAGATGTGATAGATCTTCTTGAATAAATATGCCAAAAAAGGACTCGCATGCATCTTTAATATTGGTTTTCATATTGTATTGAGATTTCCACATAGCTCCTTTAAAAAATTTTAAATAGTAGAATAGTTTTTTTATTTTTATGTGTATGTATCAGTTTTGATCTATTTACAATATGAAATTGAAATGCTATTATTTCATTCTTTAAAACTAACTCAAAAAAAGTCATGTATGTAAATATTTTGAGCTAGACTTGCATTTTTTTTTATTTCAATTTTTAAATTGTGCCTTTTTAATTTGTATCATATCGATTTTAAATGTCTTTATTTCAATATATAAGTTAATATTTTCTAAAAATAGAATAAATACCTTAATTCTTAGATTATTATAAATGCATTTTAACCTTGAGTACTAAGAAAACAAATTTGAATGTAATATGATTATTCATATTCATTAGTTAAGGAATATTATTCTAGTTAATTATTAATAAAACATTAATAGGATTTTGCAAAATTTTTAATCAATATTTCACTTTTTTATTTAATTTAGTAAAAATTCAAGTAAATTGTAATAATGCCTACAATATGAAGTTCATTTAATTCTATTTTTTAAAGTTATTATATATTTATTTTAATGAAACTTTTTAATGTAGTGTGGAAATTGGAACTTATGAAATCTGTACTATTGTTGTTGCTGTTTTTAATTTTTATTTTTAAATAGAATATAAACTATTGCTTTTGAAAGATAAAAATATAAATATTTTTTGCTTATACATGTTTTCTCCTTCACTTTCCATTCAATAGAACTTAAGTGATTATCCTTCTTTATATTATTCTGTAAACTATAAATGAAAGTAACTCTGAAATCTTAACTCATTCCTCTCCCTTTCAATTTTGGTTTTCGGTTACTTTCATTATTAATTTTCTTGATTTTTATTCTCTACTGATTAGGTACCTCAGTGTAAAAGTATTACTAAAATGTTGTTTTTTTCAGTTGATTATCTGTTTCTGTAGTTGAAGCACTAAATTATGACTTTTATTATGAAGGGTGAATAACTGGTCATCGAAGGTGATTAGTTTCTTTTAAGCTAAAACAATATCAATCATTCTTTTCTTCATTTAATGAAAAGCTTTAATATTTAGTACTATTTACCTCAAACGTTTAGTTCTGATGTTAAAGTGTGATTCTTCTTTTCTGATTGAATCAAAGATGACAATGAGGGGAATCTCCCCATCAAAAATATCATCGATAAGAATAATATTACTACATTTTTCTAAATTAATAGAATTTTTTTTAATTCAATAGGTTATAAGTGGTGATTGAATATATAAGTAAAGATTCTGTGATTGTTTTTTGTTTATTTTTCTCCAGATTGTAATCGAACACTAATCATACCAAATCTGTAATGCAAATTGAGAAAAATTATTCCCCCTCCCAAAATAGTTAAAGAATTACTTGTGGAATAGCATGACTTATCCTAGGAAAATTATCCTAGTTCAATGCAAGAAAAGTGACAAATTGAAATTTGGTTACATGTTTTTTTCAACAAATTCGTTTCATAAACAACTTGTTCTAATTCTATTATTTGGAAATTGAAGAATTTGAAAGGCAACTTATTGATTGCCATCATCTGTCATGACAGCGTTTATGTTAATTTCTGGCATTCGATATTTCAAAATTTGAAATAGTGCAGTAACAGTTTTCATTCCTAAATTATTGACAATAAAATGGCAAACAGGATAGCCTTGACCAAATTAATCGGTAGCAATTATGTTTAACAAATAAAAGTCATAAATGTTTGTTCCATGTGTTGCATCTATACAGAAAACTTTATTTGCGCACTCGGTCAAAAAAAATTTTTGTTTTGTTTTTCTCTCTGCAAACCTAAGGCAAAAATCGAATCATTACTAAGCATCTCATCTAAAATAGTTTGTGAATTTTGTGGTTTGAAAAGAAGTACTGGATCATATTTTTCTTCGTGTAATATTTTTACTATTCTGAATACTGAATTGGCATCATTATTAGAATACAAGGAATAATTAATTCTTGATTGCTATGCCCTTATAGTTTTTCGTGATATGTGAGCTTTTTTTAATGGAACAAAATTCTACTTTCCCTGAACCGAACTTCATTTCTGGGAAATTCTTGGATTTCGATTATTGGAACTTTTAATAAAGATGGGGTTTTGATAATTTCCCTAGAATTTTTAACTAACTGCTGATGCCCTTTATTATGAAACCCAACATAGTGGTTGTGATTGACATAATATGCCACTGAAATTAGATAATTTTCTTCACATACGGCGATTCTAGCAGGGCATTTTGAATCTGGAATTTTGCGATTTGGTTTAAACAAATGGCTAGCGTTTTAAGATATAAGTGATGATGAAGATGCTGGATTTGGCACTTCGAACTCTTTTCAAGAAGAAAATATTTCTATTTCTTTTCTCAGAAAGGTTAATTACATACTCCATTCTATATAGTGTTTATATTAGATACCTGCCTTTATTTTTCTGGCCAATAGCTGCGAATCTCTCTCTCTCTCTCTCTCTTTTTGCCTTTAAGTGATAAACATTCAAACTAAGCAAAATTGTATTCAGCCATAAAAATGAATTTTTAATATAATAAAATTAATTATAGCGAAATCACCAGACTAAACGGTTTTAGTTATTAGTAAGGGGATCTTATGTTTAGAATATGTTTTATTCCCACACAAAGTAAGAGAATAAGGGAGTGATAGTGGAACAAATATAATTCATTATATTAGTGTATCATTTGATTTCAAACATAGGTTTACGATTTCGTAGTTTCTTCATGGGATTAAGTTCTTCAGCCTTTTGAACAATAAAAGATTTAAAAGTCAAAACTGATTGTACATATACTATCAAATGTATGCACTGAGTCTTGTAATAATACAAACAAGCTCATAATTTTTTTCATTTCTGAAATCCTATGTGTTTGATAAAAAAAACTAGAAAAAAAGATTACAATGAAATCTACTATGCATATATCTATATATCATACCAGAATATAATTTCTTGGACGGCAAAGCAGCACCTGCTCGTGCGAGTTAAATTGTATTTTTATTCATTTTCATTGGTTCATTGAATGAGTCCCTTTAGTATTGCAAACGATCCAAAGAACTTTGTCTCGCATTGATTGTTTCAAAAAATATAGCATTTCCTACTTATTTCATTTCATATAATCACGTGCTCAAAATGACATTTTTCTCTATTTTATTTGAGGTAGTAATGAACTTTTAATTTTTTTTAAATCACAGCTTACGGGAATAGGATGGCAACGCGTTATTAAAACCTGATTTTTTGAGATGTCGTGCAGATAGTAAAATTTTTATTTTTCACCCACGATTTTTTTTTATTTTTCGCTTACGGGTTTTTGTTGACAGCACAAAACGACGACATTTCTAAAACAATATCATGTTCTGATCGGATAATAGCATAATTTTTTTAAAGTGATAAATAGGTGCCGGATTTTTTAAGTTACAAATTCTAACATAGTGACAAAAACTACTTACTTTAAAGCAAAATATCGAAAAGTATATAAAAAAATAAATTTTAAAAATAAATGATTTAAAATGCTTAATGTTTCAGAAACTGTATTTAAATTAGTATTGGTTATTTCCCGAAGCTCAATTTCCCCCATGCCAGTTCTTGAAACAGTTTTAACTATAAAATAGCAAACTAAATATTCTTTCCTTATTTGATTTTGCAGATCGTTTGAAAATTGGATGATTTATGTTTTGTGCGGTGTTTTTATCCAATTTCGTAATTAAAAAAAATTCCAACAAATGTTCTCTTTGGTTATAATTCCGAGTTTGATTACTGTATTCATAAAATGGGATATTTGTTTTCCTTAGTATTTTTTTTTTATTATGTAACAGCAAAATATCGGATTTGCGGAGTCGTTTGGTAGGAAAAAGAGAGTTTTTGATTTAGATAGTTTTGGCAGTATAACTGCAAAATTTTTCATGATATATATTGACCAGAAATTTTTTTTCCATAAAATATTATTTTTCCTGGGTTACTATATTGTTATCTTAAATTTTAATAGATTTTGAACATTTGCAATTTTAATGATGTTATTTCTTAGATATGGATCTACATATATCTTAGTAAGTTTTCAACGTTACAACATTATTCTCTTTATATTTTAATTAATAAATAAAAGTAATTGCTGTGAAAATTTATTTAAAATTTTGCAAAATTATTATATATATATATATATAAAATTCTTCTGTGCGTGTCTAGGTGATAGAGCTCCTCCTAAACGGCTGCACCGATTTACTGATTTATGAAAATTTGAATCTCATTATTCTATAAACACGTACAATTTTAGACCTTTCCCTCCATCATTTAAGTAAAGTATCAATTCTGGGACAATCATTGCATGGATAGAAAGAGAAATATGGGCAGTAGAATGACCAGAGCATCTGAAGAAAGTAATACTAAATAATACTATAAGTGAATTATATGACTATCAAAATTTGAAGTTTAAAAATAGTTTGGTGAAAAAACTGTTATGAGACAAGGTTAAATAAAATATTATTTAAAAATTTTGGCGAGTATTAATACTGACGAACCGACTGGTCGCCAAAGACAGCTAGTATAAATATATAAATTAAGAGAGAGAGATAGAATAGAGGGAGAGTATGATAATGATTTATCTTGTATGCAATCGTAATGCTCCCATCATTTTTGCATACAATAACGTTTCTAGTTTACAACATTTTAATAAGCTTAGTGGTTGAAATTAGTAGTATTCTTACTTCAACCGGACAGAACTGGTGAGAATAAAGCGTCATATATATGAAGAAAAAAAATGACATTTTTCTCTATTTTTTAGGTTACTGTTTTGCTGGATTAGAAACAGTTAATCCAGAGTTCAACATTCCAAAATTGACTGTATAGAGAATATCTCAAATTTAATAGTTGGTATATTCATACAGAATACGTCTTCTTTTTCCGAAAAATGTGGTTTGGAAAGACAAATGTTGCTTTGATCTAAATAGAAGCATTAATTTCACGTTTAGCGAAATTTTCATGTTTGGAAAAGTGAAAACAATCCTTGAATGAAATGCATCATCACTTACAGTTTTCTGTAACTTATTTTGCATATTTCTGTTTTTAAAATCTCTTGAGTTGGTCCTATTTTCAGCAAAAGTAGGCGGTATGGTAACGATAAATGCAATTAATTTTTAATGACATTATACCTGAACTAAGAAATGAATTAACTTTATCAGTGGATATTGGATAAATCTTTGCTGACTTATTCAAAAAGCCAGTACTTATATCATATGAACTCCATCACATATGCCCGAGTGTTATTAAGATAATGCAATTCTGTATAGGTGTCGAAGGTGTTAATTTGGAACAAATTTTTAACCCCTTTAATTAATATAATACCAGGCCATTTTTTAAAAAATAATTTATTGAAAGGTAATAAATATGTTATAGGCATTAGCGAAGCAGAAATAGAATTTAAACAGCTTGGTATTAATAATGTTAAGTTATTCATTTTTCTTTGTTGTTGTAGGGGAGGAGGAGGTTCCCCCTAAGGGGCTTAAATTAGATTTTCTTAATTTGATGTTCAGATCAAAGGATCTATCGTTACTCAGAGAAAGCAGCTATAATCAATATCATTAATTAACGTTTTAGAAAAAATTAAGAAAAAAGATCATAATTAATTAAAAAAAATATAATTAACATTAGATCTTGTTCAAATTTTCAATCTGTAATAAAATACCTTTTATTCATCCAAGCAAGTTAAAGTAGATTTTTTTAAAACTTGCAGAGGATAACATTTAATTTTAATACAGTTTTTTCAAATATAAATTCATTCATTTTTATTAATTAATTAAAAACTAACTTTTCTCCAAATATCTTCATTTTCCTGACGCTAAATAAGTAGCGAATTGGGTTTATTTTTTCAAACAAACACAACGGTTCGGCTTAACATGTTTTCAGCCGATTATTTGAAACGATTCAGTATATTTTCATAATGATTGATGCCTTTAAAATTGAACATTGTTCATTAATCGACTTTTCCGATTCATTTTGAAGTACTTTCGAATTAAATTAATACAGAATAAAGAAAATTAAAAATTTCTAATCTGTATTGCTTACCTCAAATGACGTAGAAAAATCACGCATTTTGCGTCGCCACAATTGGCTTTAAATCCTCAATTCTCGTCGAAAATTCAATGCTAGTATAATTTTTTGATAAATTGTTTATAGTAATTGTAATTGTTAGGCCGGGATAATCTGGTTGGTAGGGCGTTGAATTCGCATCGCTTGAGCTGCGAGTTCGAACACCATATATATAGAAAGGAGAATCCGCTTTCTATTTTGCCACTTCATATTGTGATTCTGTCATATTTATATTAATGGTAATTATTTAATATAAAGTAACTAAAACAAAAAATTTCGTTGTTAACCTCAGTAGGAATGGATTTAAAAAAATTGTTTTTTATATTGCTTGTTTTGTAAAATATACATTCTCTATCAGACATAATAAGACATTTCTCTGTATAAAAGCAGTATTGATTATGTAAATAATAATCACATGATGAATAAATTTAAAAAAGACATTTGATATAAATATTTGTTGAATAAACAAGGGGCATTTTTTTCCTAATTAATGTATTGCATAAAAAACGCAGAAATTATCTGCTGAAATTTATATGTATATTATATATATATATATATATTTAATTAACAGAATCTCATAATCAAATTAATCCACTTACGCACATTTTTTTTTCTTAAATTTGTTTTTCATTACGAATCTGATTTAAGTAAATGTTAATGTAATTTTATTTCTACTAAAATGACATAAAACTTGAGTATTAGCGAAATTAAAAAAAACATAAAATGACATAAAAGCTATGGTGATAAAAAAATTTTGATATTTTTATATCTACAACAATTATTATTATAAAAATTGTATACATGTATAGTTTTTAAAGCACAGTTTTCAAACATTAATTCAAATTCCTTCCGACTATATTACAAATATTTGACAAATAAACAATTATTATAGAGGTTTGCTATTCTAAAATTTAATGTTTTTATAGTTTTTATTGACAATTTTTAGAAGATTATTTAATTATTTTTGACTATATTACAATCAGGGTGGATATTAAATTTTTCTTTATTTAGTATAAATTATAGCTTCGCATAATCCAACAAATCAAGTAGTTTTAAGGAAAGGTTAAAAATGTAATAATTATATTTTCATTTTTAAAAATGCCAAATATTGATGGTAATTTGGACATTTGATAGCCTTACAATTATATGAGGGAAAACAAACTTTGTTTCCTTTTCCGTCAAATACAATTTTATTCAAATTACATAAATTGTTATGTAATTATTCACTTTATTTGGTGGTCTCTATATAAGGAGCCTTTTCCACTATTGAAATATTTATTGTCTATTTTAAGAAAGATTTTTTAAAAGTATAACTGCTTTTTAAATTTATAATTTGCTGGAAATAAATATTATAATTTTATGCTGATTAATTTAGAATCTTTGAAGTATAATTTCGTCCAAATATGATAGCAAATATAATAAGGATTAAGGAAATGCATTTACTTTCAGTTTCATCGTCATCTTTAAGATAATTAGATAGCATTATTTAGGAGTAGACATGTGCTTTTTAAAAACTTCTATGCCATTCTTCATGGTTGTTAAGTGGTTATGCAAAATATGAATTAAAAAAAAACTTGTAGTAAAATATATGCAAATAGTTTATTCAGAAAATGCTAATATTCGAATGTTACAAAAATGAAATTTAGAATATTTCAATTCAACAAATTTTAAAATACAACAAAATATTCTCTGTAACATTGCTACTTAAATACAATTAGATTTACAAGATTAATATAAGAAAAATAAATAAATAACCAATACATGAAAAATTAATCATATTACATAAAAGACTTTTATTAATTTGTTTTCTTAGTACTCAAGGTTAAAATGCATTTATAATCATGTAAGAATTAAGGTATTTTTAGAAAATATCAACTTATATATTGAAATAAAAAGATTTAAAATCCATATTTTTAAAAAATTAAACAGGCACAATTTAAAAATTGAAATTTAAAAAAAAATTGCAAGTGTAGCTGAAAATATTTACATACATGACCTTTTTTGAGTTAGTTTTAAAGAATGAAATAATAGCATTTCAATTTCATATTGTAAATAGATCAAAACTGATGAATACACTTATAAATATTAATAACTATGCTAATATTTAAATTTTTTTAAAGGAGTTATTTGGAAATCTCAATACAGTATGAAAATCAATACTACATTAAGAGCATGTGAATCCTTTTTTCTTCTTTTTTTTGGCATATCTATTCAAGAAGATCTATCACATCTGTGGTGCATACAAATAATTGCAATCGCAGATGAACAGATCATCTAGTTTGCCACATCTGCCAACTGGATTTTCTTCCTTAACTAATTTTCCACTTTCCAATCTAATATTTTCAAGTTGAATAATAATAAACATCAAAATACTGCAATATTGTTTCTGTTTTTGAACATGAGACAAATGAAAATCTAGTATCGTAGCTGAATTTTCTATAAAGTCATTGTCAATCAGATAACTGGCATATTTTATTGAATTGGAAAGAAATTTGCACAGTAAAAAAATTCGTTATGAATGATTGAAGACAAACAAAACTAAATATTGATCTTTAAACTGAATAACTATGTATAAATAAAGCTAAAGAGTAATGAAAAGTACATAAATGCTGTTAACTTAAATGTAAACATAACATCACACCTTAACAATAAGAGAAATTTTTTTAATAAAATTTTTATAAAATGACCTGATAATAATGCATTGTAAAATTTGTCATAAATTAAACAACTTAAAATAAAATGGAAAACTATTTGTTAAATCACTTTTTATTTATCACAATATTATGCAAGAATAAGAATTCATTAGAAAGTAAGACATAATTACTGTTTAAATTCACCTCAGAGAAAAAGAGATTCATATAATTGAGTTACTGATTTGACTGATTCTAAAATCTTTTTTATGAACCAGTGTAAAATAAATAGGAGTGAACTACATGTTTTCTATTATGCATATTGTGAATTTCCAACAAGATCCTTTAAACCCATATGATTTAATAATTATTAAAGAAAATGCAGCATTAGTTTGGTTATTAAAAATCATACTAACCATGTAAAATTAAACACAAAAAATAATTATAAAATTTCTTACAAATTTTCTCTTATTTACCATAAATACGTCAAAAATAGGTTAAAATAGTCGTTAACATACATTTAATATCAGTTTTCCTTCTAGAGAACCATTTCAAATTTTAATAAGAAAATTTTCAAAATTTATATTTTTATTATAAGACAAATAACTATATATGTTATAAACAACCTTTAAATAACTTTTAAATTCAGTTTTTATTTAAAATTAAAGAAAGACTGTTTTTAAATAAATCTAAAATAATGTTATGATTAAATAAAAAATATCTGTAGGGTTAAACTGCATAATATATAAAAAAATATTTTATTTACAATCTATTGATTAAACTATATATATAAATTAAGTATTTGGATATTAACTGCTTACTGTTGATAAATATAGCCATGATTTAAAAATGAAAGAAATTATGATCAATGATCTGTAAATGTGGTTAATACACAACTGAAAACTAAGGTTTTATTCACATATATGATTTTTCTGTACTTTACTTCATATTGAAATTCATAGCTACTTAATAAATGAAAGAAAATGATATATACAATAATTTGAGTATCATTGCAAAATTATTTTGGGAATATTAATACAAAATTAGATATAAAAAGTTTCATGGCGGTCGATGCCACTTGCACCAATGATTATCCAACACTTCTGAAATGTAGGGGAGAAAATACATGCCCAGATAATTAAGTTGATTTTAAAATGTAAACTGCGTCATAAATAATTAACTTACACATAAAAAATATTTTTGTACATCACTTTGCATAAACTTCACAAGAAAGAATCACACAAACAGTTGATTAATCTTTCATTGCTTCTTGAACCATTATTTCACTCACAGTATGTAAAAAACTGTTTCGTTAATTTAACAAAGTATAAACATAGTTAATTGTTTACAAATCAAATTAACCAAAAAAGTTAATTAAATAGAATAAGGAATTTAAAGCAAAAGAAAAAAATGTCAAGGATGGTAAATGGAATATCTGCAAAGTCTAATAGAGCAAAAGAAAGTGAATAATATTTAAATACAGTTGAAGAGTCTTAGACGCAAAAGGAAAACACATGGAGATCAGTGAAAATAGTAAACATTTCTGAAGATGGAACATAATAAGACAATATTTTTGAAGGCTCCGCAAGTTAATGCAGTCTTGATTAGAAAAATGTAATGCGAGCCCATAATTAGGTAAAAAAAAAAGATATGTAATAAATATTAACTTCAGAATAAAAAAGGGTATAACAA
>JAOUZG010038069.1:9374347-9423603 GCA_026289955.1 Argiope argentata | reverse complement strand
CTAAATAGTAATTTATTTTTAATAGGTTTATAAATGCAAATTCTTAAACTATCAGTAAATGTAATTTTATCCCCTTTCCATTTTTTAACTCAATAGCCTGGATAGCATTTCATGAATTCCCACCTTTTTTTCATGCTTCCTCAATTTCTATAACAGATGATCATCTTGTTTTAAATTCAAAAGCTGTAAATGCTTTTATAAAATTAAATAAAAGCTTTAAAATAGTAAAAACCCTTATATATTTTAACAACTTTAAAAAATATAAATTCTGCTGAATTAGTTATGAAATTTCTGATCAATTGATGTATATCTTTTGAAATGCAGTTGCCTGATCTGTCATTCAGTGAATCGTCATTTTCAATATCGGGAAAATCTTTTTCAAAGTAGAAACCAAAACTAAAAGATTGCACAAATTAAAAGCAATTTTAACAATTATAAAGATTTACACAATTTTACATGTTTATTTAGATAAGGGAAAAAACCTGCTCAAGAATTTTCTGAGAATTATACAATGCATGAAAGATGTTATTAGTCCTTTCATTTTCAAAACAATCTTTACTCATGTCCCTGAGAAGAATTTCTGCAATATTCAAGCTTTTTTAAACAAGTTCTTCTGACAAGGCATAGCAACCATATGATTATGAATAACAGTAATTTTGATTGGAATTTAGAAAAACGAAAAAACGCCTGTTTAATATAAAAAGACCAGATAGAAAGTTGAGAACATTTAGATTATTGAATAATTAATCATTAGAATTCTATAACATTAAGAAGAATATATTGGTTTGATTGCTGAAACTGTTTACTATATAGAGACAAAACGTTTTACCATACAGAAGAAGCAATGAATGGGATTTTGAATATTCAAGAAAAGAACTTATACATAAAAAATAATAATTTTAAAAAAACAGCCGACAAATGTTGAAGAGAACAAATTGAAAAGTACTTTTGTTTGTATGTTTGTTATTCATGAGATTTTAAGGAAATAAAGTTGCAACTTTATAATACACACACACACACACATATATAAAGTGACATCTTTATAATATATAGCTTATTCAGGGTTTTAGCAACCAAATGAAACTTTGTGAAATAACAAAGAGCAACTAAAATCTACAGAAAGAATGATCAATCCTTTAACAAACAATTACAATCATCACTTTATTTGTTGGAAACAATATTACAGCGAAATATCAAATGATTAGCCAATTACTAAGCATAGTATGCTAAACAAGCTCACTGATTTCTGAAAGGTTGAAAAAAGTTAAAAAGACAGGCAAAAATTTCAAAGTAAACAATTAGTTGAATCAATATAAAATTAGCATTTGGGAAAGAGAAATTGCAAAAGCCAATAAAAATGCTGTGTCATTCTTTCCTAAAAAAATAAAGAAAAAAGTGAATATCATGAAAAGAAGGAATTAAAAAACATTAGCGATAAAACTGAATGTAACGAAGGCAACAATGGTCTGTCACGACAAAAAAAAAAAAAAGCTAAAATAGATATTGAGCTATTTTTTAAATTTTCAATTTTAAAATCGGATTTGCCTCCTGCAGATACCAAGGCAGAAGACTTGAATAAAATACATAAAACAGTTTAAAATGTCAAGAAAGAGGTTGACAATGATAGTGTTTCAAAAAGTAAATTGTACCAATCCCCTAAAATTTCATTAAAACTTTATGCATAAGCCCTATTCTAGTTACAAAGCTTTGATTTCCATCAATTAATATTCTAATAATGAAAAAGTTGGGAAAAAAGTTGCTAAAGTTTTGAATGAGAAGATATATCTGACTATTCATTTAAAAATTATATTGCAAATAGCAGCTTTTATAAGTCAAGTTTTATTCTTTTAAAATCTTATTTGAGGAGTAGTTTTTATTGATATTTTGTAATTTTAAATTTTATTTACTCTCAACTTTTGTTTTTAAGTCCACCTTTAAACACAGAATTAACCTTTATGACATTTTTTTTTCCTTCCTTTTCTTTCTTTTTTTAATTTTTTTTTATTTTGTAGATGCAGGCATTATTTAGTCTGCTTAATTATATAAAATTTAAAATCCTCTGTACATTAAAAATACCTTTAAAAGAAATTAATCTGAAAGTATTAATTACTCAATGAATGAGAAATAAGATGGAACAGAATATAAGCTTTAAAAAAAGGGAGGAAAAAGTAAAAACTACTTACTTATGTTTTAGAATTAATTGAGATGCAGTTTTATCAGCAGCCTCCTTTTTTCTCCGATGGTCACAAGCCTATAAAGAATGCAAAATAATTCTCATGAGAAATAAAAACAGGTCATTAATATATCGAAAACGTAAAAGCACGTAAAGGGGATCCAAAACATATTTCATAAAGACGTATGCATTCACAAAACCCCATTGAGCCGGTAGAAAACACTGGAGTTCAGCATACAAAAAATAGGGCTTGATTGAATCTTCGACATTCTTTTTAACTACTCCGTATAAGAAAAAACAAGAAAAATCTTTTACAAAAAAAAGTAAAAAAATTTTTAATTACTTTTTTTAAAATTAATAAATCAAAGAAAATACCAAAATGCATGAAATGGTCAGGAATCTGTTATACATGTAAATGGATAAAAATTCATTTTAAAGTTAATTTGTAACAAAGTAAAATTTTAAATGAACTATTTTGAAATTACATTGATATTAAAAGTCTAATATGCTGAATTGAAAAAAAAAATATCGCATGAAAATAATTAGTATTAAATAACTATATTTTACAAATCCCTTTATCAAGCAGTTTCAGATTGTACACAGTCGCAGTAATGTACATGAATATTTCATTAATGATTCCATGATTTTTTATACGACATATATACACACACATTATATATATATATATATATATATATATATATATATATATATATATATATATAATGTAACAAAATAGAATGAATGCAAATGAATCCTAACCGTATAATTACTTCTTTTCATTATTACCCAAAAAACTACTGAATTTGGAAAGGCAATGAATTATATTGATAAATCTGCTTCTGTAGCTAAGTTATAACAGTATATCATTCAGTTCTTAATAAAATGGAGACAAATGATCAGTTAAATGCATCAAAATATTGATACATTCCTAAATAAATCAACCTCCACGACCTAAAGTCTTTAATGTATTGGAGAAAACATCAAGTCGGCAACTTGCAGTGCAAACTAACTAATTAAAAAAAATTACAAGTCAAAAAAAAAATATCCTATTTGCTAATTACTAGTCATTTTTTTTTTAAGATGCAACTTCCTTGCATCTTACTTAGCAACTCCTGAAATAAAAGAAAGACAAAAAAAAAATTATTTTGTTTTCCTTTTTTATGATTTTCAGAATAGAAAAATTTATATCACTGCCCCTCTCTAATTTGTATAAAAATAGTATAAAAACTAATGCTAACAGTATATATAGATTTGCTAGTAATAAATAGCATGGGTTTATAATTTAGCTTAAACTATATTTCTTAATGCAAATATTTCTTTAAAGCAAAATAAAATTATTCATTAAGTATTGAAAAACTGAAATTTAGGAATTATTTTCTTGAGCATCACCCCTCTAAAAAAAGAATCTTAAAACAAATATCTTAACAAAATATCTTTTTGGTATAGTAAAAGATTATTGAACTTACATCTTGGTCATAAGCAGCAGCAGCGGCATCCATTTGACAATCAAGGTATTTATTACGAATTTCAATACACTGTTTTTCAAGTTTATAATGCTCAGCTGCCTTATGGCGGAAAGCTCGAGCTTCTGCAGTAATTCCAGTCCAATCTCTTATTACCTTAAGGAAAACAAAATACAGTTATGTAATAATAAATAAAAATTATAGATAAATCAAATAGAGCTAGTAATAAACTTGTTCATATACATATGAAATAATAAATATAATGTAGAAGAAATACAATCAGAGAATTTAATCTACAGATTAGATGATATTAAATAATGCTCAGATATTTTAAAAACTTCCTCTAGTTATAATTGATTTTCAATATTGAAACTAGAGCATCCATCAAATTAGAATATATTTTTTTGTTACATAAAATGAACACCAAAAACTTTATTTGTATGATATATGATCAATTAAAGACAGGAATTGTGTTGAGGTAGAAGTGAACATATAAACAGCTGATATAGTTTGATTAGCCTGCACGTCTAACAAAGAAAAAATTAGCAAAGGTAACAGAATATCGATTTCTATAAAAGTTAATTTCTTAAAGAAATCTATTCAATAAAAGTAGTTATATGTGCAATTTATGTTTTAAAAAACCCAAAAATCTCAATGTTTCTGTATTCATAACTTTATCACAAAATTAAATTACTTTGAAATCTTTCTCTCCATAAAATGTAAATTCAGATTAAGTGAATATTGATAATTGGAACATAACTATTGCTTTCCACCTGAATTTTAATAGAATGCAATTTTCCTAATACATTTAAACAAAGAAAATTTCAAAATCTACATTTATACCCATACGAATGATTTAACCTTAATTTTTATTAATTCCTCCATTTTTAAAAAATTTAAATTCTGAATATAGAAATTACTAAAAGGTTTTTTTTTCTTAAAATTTACAGGAGAAATAAATCAAAAATTGATATTTCTGTAATAATTATAAATATAGAGGTGAATAACATTTTCATACAATATAAAAAACCAATCCAATTTTTGAATAACATTAAGGAATTTATACAAATATTATTCATACAACATACATATTCATGTTAATTAAGGGGGAAAAAACATTTACATTTTTTACTGCATATTTGAATAGAAGGGGGGGGGGGGAGTAGATAAAAGGAGAGGAGAAATATTAGAGCTAATTTACTGTTTTGTATTTTAGCATTAAGGCATTTATAACTTTAATTCGAGACAACAAAATTAAATTTTACAAATAAAAAATAACAGTGCTTTACTAATTTAATAAAATGCTTAACTTAGATTTTCACGAAAGTGCACTTATTAAATACATTAAAAAATTTTTAAAACTTAACGTTAAAATAAAATTATACTGTCTCAAAATGTTACAATTTATATGGATAATGGAAAATAAAAAATACATAGCAATTCAAACTGATTAAATAGCAATGAAAGAAAAAAAATGCTTAACTATACATACTGAGTCAGAAGAAATATTCAACTTATTCCAATCATCTACGAATACATTTGATACATCCATAGAGCTTTCATGGAGTTCCAAGTGCTCAAGAACTTCAGTTGTAATGTCATGATCAAAACTGAAAAAAATTAAATGAATTATTTATGATAAAAAGTTAAAAAAGAGAACAGATAAGCTGTTTCCGAGCAAGTTAACTTTATAAATAAATCATATCAAACAAACATTAAGAAATAAAATCTGATTAAGTGATCAAAAAATAATTTCATACAAAAACTAATTAAGGTATTAAAAAATTTTGTAGAGTTATGTAAAAGATGATTACTAGGTAAAAAAGTATTACTTAAAAAGTTCACAATAATACCTGAAAAATTCCCCATGTTCCCAATATGTATATTGAAGACATGAGAAAATCTGCAAATAGCACACATGTGCTAGTTATAATTCAATTTGATTTTAAAGCGTGGAAAAAGTAAGGAAAGAAAGCAACAATATAACAGTCAAAATAATAGCATATTAAAAGATGGTTTACAATTATATACAAAAACCAATAATCTCTTTATCTAGAAATCAACAAGACAACTTATGTATTAAGGGGGGATACATTACCACTCATGTTTTTTAACTATACATAACAAAATTAAGGACTCAGGTGAAATACAACAATTTTTTTTTATCGTGATACAAGTCATTTAATGATTAACTTTAACAAAGAAACAATGAAGTTAAAAAACGATATTACTTTTGATATTTATTGATTTTTACCAAATCATGAATTCAGTTATTAATTTAAGCACATTTCTCAGCCATCAGTTTTATGGAGCCGATAAGAACCATAACAAATAAGGTGTAATATCCTCTAACCGCACCTCCAGAGCAATCTTTCAGCAAGAAAAATATTTCGAAATAATTGTGTAAATTTCTTAAGACAAGAGTAGTAAGTGTGAAAATTTTAGGTCTATAAATACTTTTATTCATGTTCTAAATAATTTGAAATATTTAGAATATTTAAAATGCAAAATATAATAGTTGCCACAAATTCTATCTCATAAATCTAAATTAAAAAAATAACTATTACAATGTAATAAAATTTATCCAATTAAAAGTTAAAAATACTTAAGACTTAGTAAAATATAATTGTAATTTTATTAATTAAAATAAAAAATAGGAAATAAAAAGTAAATTAAAAATTTTTTTTGAAATGAAAGCATATGGAAGTACTTTGACTAGCACATAACATAAAATTTTCTTTTATGTTCTATGAAAAAAAAAATTTGATGCTGCACAGCTACAACTTTTGTGGAGGACACTTTATGTCCAGAGCATTTTTTAAAAGTCTATTGCCATACAACTTTTACACAATGGGTGTAACAATAATTATGAAAAACAAATGTAAACAATTACAGCTATATAAAACTAAATATTTACAGAAAAAGATAATAAAATAGAGTATGATGAAATTTAAGTATTTTAAGGGGGGGAAGAAAGAGATCTTAAATGTGAAATGTTTTTTGGTTTGAAATATGACATTACTCCCCCCCCCCAATCTGAAGATAAATTAATAAAACTCTCCCGACCACAGAATCAGCATCCTGTCCTTCTCTGTTCAATATCAAATTGTACCTTTTACATGAAGAGAGGTGTTCAAAGAAACAGGCTTTCTAGATAGATGGTATTCTCAAATGATGCTCGTAAATCAGCCCATTTGGTTCGTTCTTAAACTAATTTGAAGGCTTTAGAAAAGTGTGCTTTAAGGCCTCATGTATATTGTAGAAAAATGAATGATTGATTTCTTAAGTAAAAATTTGAGACAAAAAAAATGCTATTGTTGCTATATTTTTTCTAAAAGGAGACTGAATGCTGTCTTCTCAGCACTTTTTGGGATTTTAAACCAAATAGTTTCTCCCCCCCCCCCCCAATAGAAAATTTTTGTGACCACAGTCCCTGAAACAGTTAAGGAATGCGACACAACAAGTTTTAATGCTTATAAAAATTCTAGTTGAGTCATAATTTAAAGCTGAAAGCTCAAAATATAATAGGAAATTTAGAGGTTTTAGGATTTGAAATGCCATCAATCCCTGTATTTCTTTTAGATTCTGAATATAACATCAATGATGACTTGAAATTACAGGCATTCTTTCCTGTTTTGGCATGAGTAATAAGTGCCTGTTTTCCATATTGCTTAAGAATATTTTCTTAACTATTAGAGCAGTATACAACAAATGGATTTTTTCAATTCATATTTAATATGGATTTTGAGAGTTCATCGTTTAAAAAAATTCTCAAAGCTACTTTGAAAAACTGATAGTTTCTCGTATAATAAGCCAACTGTCCATTTCAAGTATGTCACACTAATACCACTGCTTCTTCCGAAGTTTCTTCTATAAAAATTTATCTTATTCATTCAAGCAGTCACAAAATGTTGCATATTCATTGGCTGCAATTCAAGAATCTCATGAAAAAAGAACCGTCTTGCAAATCGAAAAAGGACCAATCTATATAAAGTGGGAGGAAGGGGCAGTTTCAGAATTACACAATCACAAATTATGACTACATCTTTTATTCTTGCAATCTTTAAAGATCAGCATGTTTTAAATGGGGAGAAAATAACCAAGAAATTCAACCTATTTAACTGATTATTAAGAAAAAATTCAAGTTGTCCTGCATTTTTATTTTTGATGATTTTTAAATTTTCTGTGTTTACCTAGTTTTTCGGGCTCATTCAATAACATGGCAACTCTGGATAAAATGGCACTAAAAAACGCATCTTACTAAGATGATAGTTTCATGTAAAAAAGATTTATATAGCATTTTTAATCCCTTTGTCTTTTTTTCTGAACCAGAATATTTTTATTGCATTCAATTTTTTTTGACAAGGATTTAGTCCCCCGTCTCCACTTTTTTTTTTAACAAATTTAATTCATATTTTAAAGTTGCCAATTTAACTTTTATTTTTAACTTAAATTAACTTAATTTTTAGCCAATTTAACTCAAATTTTATAGCAAAAAAGTACTATCAATAACTCGCATTTTCATATACAAATACAATTTTTAAAATAATTTGACACATACTTTTTACTTATCATTATGTATTTTAATTGAATATTCAATTTTAATTATATACTCAATTGAATGTTTTACTATTGCATATTTTTTTATCTACTCAGTCAGGCATTATGTTGAAATTTCATTTAAAACAATTTTTAGATTTTACCATCCCATTGAGATCCATATACTTTTACATAACAAATAATTTGATTCATCAAATGTCTATGAATAAGTTTACTCAAAACTTGTATCAGAGAAGAGTTTAAAAATAACTTTGATATAGCTGAATCTTTATTGTATAAGCTTCTTTATCCTCAGCACTTATATGTTTGTTCTTAAAAGATAGCTTCTGAATTATAACAACTTTCCCCTCTAGTATTTGGATCAATCCAGAAAAAATATTTCAATAAAGGATTAATCGAAAATAATTTCTCTATATAATCTTCAGTAATTTTTAAGCATTTCCTTTAATCAAACCTTGTGTCCTGAATCAACATTTCTACTCTTAGAAATGGAGCATACTGCAAACAATTTACACAGTTTTGTTACATATACCGAGGAATGACAAATACAAAAGAATTCAAGTCTCAATTAGGGATAATATGCTCATTGCAGCTTTATAACTGAATCAAGATTAGAAAAAGGCATACAAATTCAATATAGAATAAAACTCAATAAGTCTCTTGTAATGTGAACAGGCTATTTTATATCAGAATATTTTTAACTAAGCATTCCAAGTTGCAATAAAAAGTAAATAAAATGTTGTCATTATGGATAAAATAGCATGAATGAATATCAAAATACAAAAGAGACATTTCCTAAATCTTGATTCAAAAACGTTTATAACCCTGCAAGATCAAAATAGACAAATTCTTATAGAATTTTGCTACTTTCAAAAATTCCGAAATTTCTGGAAAAAAATTGCTCCAAACCTATTATTACAACACTTAAAAAACTAGATGTTTCACCACAACTCATTTACAGAAGAGGAAAAGAAATTGCCTTTATTAAAAGCACAAGCATTGTTGCATTCAGTTTCATCTAAATTCAATAAGAATTTGTTTATAAATCATTTAAGGTATCTTGAAATAGGAACGTCAAATTTTGTTTTGAGCAATACACAATATTGAAGCTTTCTATGCTTCTCCTGTAGGGCATGTCAATTTCTTTTTTTTTTTGTTTTGAATTACTTTCTCAAAAGCTAACAAAAATTGAACTAAAGTTAACAAAAAAGTAAGGGATATTTATAAATTGTGAGAATACAATTGATATCTTCATAGAGAGCTAATAGTTCTTTATTCTTATTCATACATTCAAAACTGTAAGAAAAACTTTCAGACATTTTCCCAAATTGTGATTAAAACACATTCTCCCCATCAAGCATTACTTGGACTATGAATGGCATTCAGCAAGATCTTACCAATTTAAGACTGTTCCACCATAGAAGTGTATGAAAATGTGTATACAGTATGCAGTTTTAGTTTACTATTTGTATCTTTAGCATGTATAAGACATTCCAAAATATTTTTTTTAAAATTGATACATTCATTTTGATATTTATTTTTTTAATGCAGATTTCTAAAAACACTGATATCTACATTTTTACATAAGAGTCCTATTTAGGAGGAGGATGAAATAAAAAGAGAATATCAAAACCAATAGCTCTGTAATATACATCACCAGAAGATTATTTGATTTCAATAGACTTATTATGCATTAAAACCAACATAGCAGATAGCAAAATTGGATCTTAAACCCTCAAAGTTCTAAAAGAACGATATTTAACAAAATATCACAACTATATTTCATAAGTAATAATTTACAACACTAAATAAACCAACTCATTTTTAAAGTTAAGAAATTTGCCATTAATTTGAAATTCACCAGGAAAGATTTTATTTTTATCTTTTGCTTTTATAATTATAAAATTCATATAATTCAATAAACTAGATTAATTGCTGTGAAATAGAATTAACAAAGATAGACAAACTGCTTACTTTTGTGATTGAAATATTTCACTTGTAACAGAAGGATCAGCATCTGGATAGTAGTTGTATAACTTTTTTCTTTCATCTTTTATTTTCTGGCTGAAATCTTTTTTTAGCTATAAAAAAACATCAAATACAACAAATAGAGAAAAATTAAAGGAAAATTTTAAAACACAAGAGTAGAATTATCACACATTTTAATAAAATAATTTATTACATAAGCAGGGGTGTTTGTGGGACCCCAAAAAATCCCCTGAAACTTACGGACTTACTACCAACATTTTGGAGTTTCGAGAGAGGGGGAGAGAAATGAAAAATTACAGTTATGAAGTATTGAATGACCTAATTATAAAAGTTCAATGAATTATTGAACAAAATAACACAGATCAAAATAAATAATTCATTGTTATTCCTACTACCTTTTGAATGACGATCCCCGGAATTTCCGGGTATCGAAGTTCTAAATCCCAGGAATTCCGGGGTTTCCCCGGAGCACAAACACCCCTGCATAAGTAGCTATACATTATAGAAATTTAATCAACTGCATAGGTTCTCTTCAAATTTTTAGAAAAATATTAAAATTACAATTTTAGTAAAGGCCTAATAATTAGGTCGATAATTCTTATCAAGAACTGCTTCTGTATCAAATATTTTAAATGCTGCCTTTCCTATAAAATAAATATTTTCAGTTGCTTTGTTTACTTCCAATTTACCATTCATAGTATTTAAGTAAATTTAGAATAATTTATTAAAAGTTAAGAAAAACTTGAACTAATATTCTTTGTAAATAAAAAAAAATCAAAAAGATAACAATAAGATTTTTTATATTATAATATTTTGTAAAAAGTATTAAAATCAGGAATTTCATATTACTGAAGAGAAGGAAAAAAAATAAAGGAATATATAAATCTCAAACAATACTGGCATACATAATTAAGTCTTGTACAATTTCTGTAACAAATCACCAATTCTAATAATTACAACATTTTAAAGAGACTAATCACTACAAGTTAAATGCATGCAGTTAATGCCCTATTTAAAAAAATTAAAACTCGCATTATGCTAGTTAATATTAGGTCCTTATTTTTAGTTTACCTTTTCCCTTTGAAGTTCAGTAGTTTCTTGACTTTTCATTATTTCAGAGAAAAGCATCGGCTTGTCTTCAGTTTTTTTGGCTGCACTCAAGTTTTTATTTTTTTGATTAGACATGTTGACTAGCCGTTTTCTTTTATAACCTTATTAAAAACAAAACAAATAAAATCATTTCAAGTGTGACAGAATTCTTAAACATATGCTGCAGCAAAGAAAAAATATAACGAAAGAAATCACAAGTTACAATTGCTCTACTATATTAAGATAAAACTTCTCACCATTTTCATTGTTCAATTGTCTATTTTGCAGAGAAGATTTTAAATCATCATAAATCAATTTGGCTGTATTGATATTAATTTTAATTTTTTGTCCATCTGGTGTTTTGCCTAAAACCGAGAAAAAAATTAATGAAACAAAATTAGTATTATTTTATAAATATAAGTTATTCATTAATAGATATACATGCTGACACATCAGAAATAAAAGTAAAACTTAAACCTAAAGTGCTTGCAGAAAATATATAAAGCAGAATTTCCTCTTAATTTCAGGGAAATTATCACATTCACAATTTTCAAGAAACATTTTTTTAAAAAGTTTGGCTTTTTCTCTTTATTAATTGCTTCCAGAAAACAACTATTAAGCAGATGTGCAGTTAAGTTTAATTTTATTTACAATTTAAACAAATAAAGTTCTTACAATATCAAATAAATTTTAAATATGTAATAAAGTTTTTAAAATTCCCACCCTTTATTAACCAAATAGTTTTAAAATTAAAATTATGAAAAAAATTTAGCCTGCCATTTTAAAATTGTTGTCACCTGTTATACTTCAATTATTTCTTCAGAATAAACAATTCACTTAAAAAAAGCAACATTGAACTGTGAACATTATTAGATAAAATGTTTTCTGCTGTGTTGAAGTGTCATGTTTTCTAAAAACAATTCTGGTCAACATATGTTAATTACATGAGCGATTGATTTTATTGATTGTATTGATTTTACCTTCTGATCTTAAGTGAACTCTAGGTAAAAGAAGAAATAATGAACTATTCAATAACATAAGCTAAAATAAAAGATTTATGAAAAACTAAAAAATTTGCAAGTGTTGTGTCGGTAGCACTGATACCATAATTTAATTGAAATGTCAAGAAAGGTCTGATGTGATGACTAAATAAAACATGCATCACATAAAAGTAAAAACTGCTGAAGTATTTGAAGTTAACAATAAAAAAAAATTAAATAAATCTTAAAAACAGCAAGTTGCTTTAACATGCAAAGCCAGAAATAGACAAATTATTCAACATTTTCATCACCCAATATTTTATATATTAAATGAATTTATATAAAAGCTTTTCTATAAAATATAAATTTAAAATAAAAATTTCTCAATATATATTTTCTTACCTAACAATGGAAGGTGTGAGAAAAACATACAATTTTAAGGAAGGTTGAAATCAGACTATCGTATTGTAGTAATAAAAAGCATAATTACAAAACATTTTTAGAAAACCTTAAAATCCGATTCAGAATTTATCACAGCAATTATTTTAATTCTTCGACATTTTTAAAAGTTTACCAAACACAGAAGAAACAAGACTGATTTTTAATTGTTAAAAGAATACTTCTGCAATGGAAGCTTTAGATATATAATCAAATAGATTATTTTAAAGATTTCTTTTAGAAAACATATGAAGTATTGAATATCTTAAAAACAATACATATAAATGTTAATAGAGAATTACTATCTATAAATAAGAATCGTGTATTAAAAAAATTAATAACTCAAAGAAAATATGACAAATAATAAATTAACAAGAATGAGATAAAGAAAATTTTCCTGAATAGCCGTCTTTTTCTAAATACGAGTTTTCTACTAATTCATGCAGGTAAAGAATCCATTTTTAATTGCATGAAAAACAGAAATATGTCATGAAAGCATTTCAAAAAAATTTCATCTTAAAAAAAGGAGGCAGACAACATGAATGCAATAAAAAATTAAATCAATATATATAAATAAGGATTAATCCTTACCGTCAGGAATTATTGCCCCAAACATTTCTTCTAACTGTTTAATCAATTCATATGGCAAAGGCAGACATATAGAAGATTCGATAAACTTGGAAGCTTTAAGAGAAAATTCAATAAACATCAATTAGAAAACCTTTAATTATGTTGAAAAATTAAGAAACAAATTAAAAATCTTATAAAATAGAGAAATTTAATGTATTTTATATCAGCAATATTTCCCCCCTTTTTCATACAATAGAATGAATAAAAATAAAAATATTAAAAAATATTTCAAGAATTTCGACCTATTTTATGCACATCTTATTAAAGACAAGAAAATAGTAATCGATTAAATCTCACTCAAAAATTAATTTCATTTTGTTTTAAAATTTATATAATTAGCATTGTATAAATTTTATATCACTAATAATAAATGAATTGCCAACAAAAATTTTGTTAATATAAAAATTTAAACAAATTCTAAAATTTTTTTTTTGCATTTTATTTAAGGGCAAAAGTTGTAACTAATCAGTTTCTAAATTTAAGTTTTTTTTAAAAAAATTAGTTTAAAAGAATATAAAAGCAAATTTAGAAAGAAAAATTATAAATTTTAATATAATGGCCTGTTACACAATAGAAGAAAAAAATACTCGGTGTAGGGATTCCCCCCCAAAAAAAATCCAATAAGAACCATTATAAATGACTAGAAACTTTCTTAAAAAATAACTAAAACAATTTGTATAAATTATGAATTGACAATTATGAAAAACTGATACATCGGATATTTTGATCTATTCATATAATATAATGTCATTATTTACAGATATTAATAACAAACTGTGATACCAGCAAATTCAGTATCCAAGTCATGAATTTCACGCAGTTAAGCTACTTATTTTTTTTGATACAATAACTAGTTATTAGAAGAGAGTTAACAAGATTCTCTTTTTTATACTTCATTACAGAAAAAAAAGCCAACATTAATAACATTTAAAGCATAATCATAACCTTATTGATATGTTTAGCATTTCAAAGAAAATATATTTATTAATATTTTACAATTAAGTCTGCACTATAATTACAAGTTAAATATTGCATGCAAGAAAAGATAAGGATTAAGTCATGCTATTTAAAAATAGATTTTAAACTTTTAAAAGCATGCTCATATAGATAGATAAAAAAAAAAAAGTAATGCAATATAAATAAATAAAAAATAGTATAAAATTGTAATCTTTGTAAAAAGTTTTTTTAATTACAACAAATTAGCTGTATACTAAAACTAATTTATAATACTCTGGTTAAATGAAAAGATGTATGGTCTCTTATACATAAAAACCATGCTTTAAAAGAAATCGCACATACACACGGGAGAACTCGTACATCTGCAAACAATACACTTCAAAATTCAATCCAAAAAACATTACAAAGTTTAACCTCTAACTTGTTAAAACCCTTACATTACGAAGTATTATTATACATGTTAAATTAAGTTAATTTCTATAAAACAAAGAAAATACAATTTATTTAACTGTAAATTTCACTCATCTTATTAAGGTAATATTTCAAATTGACAATCATTTCATATGCAAATGTGCTATGCCTAATTCTGTAAAGATTCTATTGACAAATAGCATCTTTCAATGTAATAGGTTTACAAAGCCACAACATTTGATTTACGACTAAGCCAAAAACTAATTCATCAAATCAAAAGATTTTGAAGTTCATATATGTGAAAAATCTTGAGACATTTCTCTTCAAATATTAAACATGGCATTTGCTGCTTAAACTCAGCAATAAACGTAAAGATACTATAAATGTTTCCAATTCACGAATGCAACTTTTGATAAGTACTGGTAGGCAATATATTTTCTTTTATAAAAGTTACTGCAATTTACTAGAAGAATGATTAAAAACATATCAATCATACTGCCTATTTTATTTTATGATATTAGCAAACATATGAACATAAATATTAAGAATTAAAAATATATATAAATAAAAAAATTCTTCCTTTACCAATTTTTAAAAAAATCTAGTTTCATTTAGCAATTTTACTTAGTTTGAAATATGTTAAGTATATAATGAAACTTGTTCATTTAAAAATTATTAAAGGACTAAAAATTCCAAATTAAAATATTTTAATAAACTTAGTTATAAGCCTAGCAAACAAGAAAATTCTAGTGCCTCATAACTTGGGAAAGGTTTTGTCTGCAAAAGCAGAATGGAATTACCTCTTCCTTCACAGTAATAACAGGAAGGACACCTGTCCAGTTAATTAAAATGTCCATCTAGTTTTTCCATATTAATAGGGCATTCAGCGGTTGTCATTCGTGATTTAACTGAAGAATCTTAATTTGTTAACTGTTCAATTTATACTTGTCAGTATTTCAAAGATTTTAAGAAAATTTTTGTATTTATATATAACAGTAAGTTTTAAAAAAAATTTAAACAAAAAAGTTTGAATGTCTTACATTTCTGCTACAAGAAATGCATTACTTATTATACATAAAATTTAATAAAACTTGAATAACAACAAATTTATATAATTTACATAAATTTGAACGTCACTTCAGTAACAATGATTAACTGTATCAAAATCATCAATTTATAGTATTCTGGCTGAAAGTTTTAAATAAAGACAGATAAATGAACATTATCAAGTTAGAGGTTTGAATATTTATTATATTTTTCCACCTTAAGAAATGCATTGCTCATTACACAGGAAATTATTTAATGAAAAAATATCTTTATGGTTGCTACAGTCTCATTACATTTTACAGAAACCTCCTATAACGCATTTATCCTTTTTTTTATATGTCGTTAGCGACATAAGAAAATATTGATAAAAAGTAAAGAAAAAAAATTACTTTATCAACTATCAATTTTGATTAATAATTTAATCGTAATAATTAATTAATTTTGATTTGATTTAACAGACAATTCATATTGAAGATATTTTCAGTTTACCTGATTTTACTTCATTTTTTCTTAAAGAAGTTGCTATTTTAGGATTTTTTGCATTAAAAAACTTAAGGTTCAGCTTATATGTTTTATTTATTGGCTTTTATACTTTAAATTAGAGCATTCAAATGATATGATAATTTTTCTTGCATATAACTCATAAATTTCAATAACTCATAAATTAATAATTTTTTTTTTCAATGTCAACAGTATTTCTACAGGTTCATAACTAAAATGAAGAACAAACTTCTAAATTTCAGTTCAAAACTATATAAGATATCACTAATGATATTATAATTCATTTCAAAGAAAACATTTTTATTTGTAAAAGCTGCATAAATGTCAAAACTTGTTTTTTAAATTAAAATTAACTTTTATATCAAAATTACTCATAATTTCATTTTAATTATATTTAACAACCAACATACTTGTTTAAAAATATTTCAAAATGTGCAAATCATGAAAAATTAAAGGGGGAAGAATAGTAATTAAGGAAGGGAAGATAATTGTCACCTTATAATTTCTAATTTATTTTGTCATATAAAACAAGAAATGAGCAAGCTAAATTTAAAAATTAATTAGTATATAATTTAGCCATCATATTATATTTTATAAGCATTTCGGGAAACAATTAAATATAAATTCAATAAAAAAATATTTGAATATCTTTTACAAAAAAAAAAAAATGTTAGTACTTTTATGCAGAATGTAAAAAGATTGTTTATAACAATCGCAAAATATATTAGAAAATACCAAATTATAAGTTGTTTAATTTTAATAAATAGAATCAATACAATCTCAAAATGATTGCAAGGAATAGTAATGCAGTTTAAGATAATTCTAGTAACAAAATTTTTAGCTATTTACACCAAAATATTTATATATAAACAAAAAAGTTGATATGCTATTCATCTAATTAGATTGATTGGAATTTTTATTTACGACAACTAAAATACAACAAAATTAACAATTTCTAAATATTACAGATAACATTAATCGGGAACTTCATTTTGTTAAATCATTAAAAAACAGACTTTTTAAATAAAAAATACATAAAAAATTATATAATCTGAATATTACTTACTCTCTGAGAACGATGAAAGCACCATAATACCCTGAAACAAGATCAATATATTACACTAAATAAATTAACATAATCAGAAAAGCAATACAAGTCATATTTCAATGTCAAACAAAAAAAAATGTAACAATTAATAAAGTTTTGCATAAATTAAATCCACAAATAAAACAATTTTGATATGAATTAAACAATACACTAGTTTTAAATTACAATTTACTTAAGAATCACTCAAAAAATTTTTAAGTTTTGCCAAAATTATTTTTTAAATACTTATATTTATATAATATGTACATACAATATATACTTATATAGTATTTCCTTATTGATTATACATGTATCAGAATACTTTTTAAATTAATATTCATATACTTTAAGAAAAAATATAAACAAATCATTAAGATATAAAAGCAACAGATAAAGATTGCAAAATATATGGAAATATCAGGTACAAGAAAGTTTATGAAGGAGAAGAGGGGACAATATAAATTCATGTTAACTTAAGCAATTTTATGTAATTGATAGTTAAATTAATCTTTCTAGAGAAAGACAATTGAAGAAATAAAAATAGAAATTACTTTTATATTAAGAAGTAATTAAAAATACAATTACTTAATTGCATAAAATCATTTAATTCTCTGTAATTTAGAGTTAAATAATAACTAAAAAATTGTAAACAGAATTTTTGCTTTATGGGAGAAAAAATGAAAGATGTTAAACAGAACATAGATTGTGAATACAATCTTTTGTGATTGTGAAATAAAATCTTTGTTCTCTATTTTAAATCTGTTTACAATAGAAACTTTCCTCTGTATTTTCATCTGATAACTTGAAATTAATAAAGGAAGAGAACCAAAATATTTATTTATCAAATATTTAATATATATAATAATTCTGGCCCTCATACTAAAATTAAATGCAATAAGATATTTATCCTGGGCTGAATCCCCATTAATTCAATCATGGCATAATAGTTATAAGCTTATATTTTAATGAAATTGTAAATGATTATTTTAACATATACAGTATGTACAAACATAAAATATTTTTATCCTTTCTCCAGTTAGGCTTCACTTTCTTTTAAAGTTTACAGAATCCCCGCCCCTTCCATCAATCTTACAGTGGAAAAGCATTAGTTTTTATCATCCTTATTCCCTAAATAATATCGATGAAAATTTTGATAATTTTTAATATATAAAGAATCTAGAGAGAAAGAAATTAATCCAACAATTATACATAGAAATATATGATAGAGCAGAAAAAAGTTATTTTACATGTTTTAAAAATAAGTTCTATATTAAATAAACAATCATCAAAAGAAAATTTTGTATTAAAAGAGATTCTTAAAAAAAATGAATGCTTTTAATCCCGTATCTCAATTACTTTGATTTCAAAATAAATTATATATTTTTACAATTGTATAATTTGAATTTAAAAAAAAAACACAATTTAAACAATTCAGAACCATTTTTTCACTTCAAATTTTAATACTATCAAGAAAAATACTATGAAATAAGCTATCTACAATTACAACTTTTTGTTTCCATTTAAAAACAAACGATTTTTTTACTTTCTCAGTTTGCTTAATGTTTCTCAGTTTGCTTAAAGAGACAGTTTTCAATTTCAGTCTACCCAAAAATAAAATGCTTTATAAGAATTTTTATAAGCAATTGAAACTGGGATTTGAGCAAATGATGTATATTCTAAGCAGAGATATTTAACAAGTCTTATTTATCGATACTTTTTCTCTTAACCAGGAACAAGCAAAAAATTGCTATAGGAAATCTGACTGTGTTCTACATTATTTGATGATTTTTCGCTTATGCTCAGCTAACAAAAAATTACCTATTTATCATATGTAAACAAACAAAAGTTCAACTTATAATACTGTTTTAAGGATAAAGATTTTATTAGCAGAATCGTATCAGCTGATTAAATAATAACAATATAGTAATCAAATTGAATTTAAACAAATAATTATATCTAAGAAAATATATTTAAATGGCCCAATAAAGAATAGTTTAAAAAATCTTCTGAAGTCGAGCTTGAATTCAAGTAGCTATAATCCATCTAGTAAGATCATGCATGCTCATAAATTAAGCAGTAACAAGACAAGAATAAATAAAGACAAGAATATGTTATTTTCTACTGTCTTCACATGCATTGTCTTAATAGAATCTTATAATTGGCAGAGTATAAATTTGTCTTGAGTACAGTTCTTACAAAACGAAAATCAATTTCGAGGAATAGCTAACTTAAGAATATAATAACAATGGAAGAATATAATGATAATAACATAGAAGGTAAAGGAATGTTCAATGTTATGAAAAAGATCATAAAAAGGTATAAATATGAATATTAGTTTTAAAAATTCCTTAAAATAATGAATTAAATTTGTTTAATCTTAAATTCATATTCTTTATTTCAAATATTTTATTTATACCTGTTTAATATTTTAAAGTTTATTCACATTGAATCTCTAAAAGAAAAAAATTACCAACACTGCTTTTAAGTTTACATAATGGCTTTTCTACACATGATCAGAAATTAAAAGGTGCAATCAAAATAACACAATATTGTGAAAATTAACAATGGCAAATAATGGCTTCAACTTCATAAAAAAATTAGAAAATAAATTTGAAATACTCGATTCACTATAGAAATTCAAACTCTTATTTATTCTATTAAATAATTTTGATACAAAATTCATTTCTTGAATTAAATAAAATGATATTTTTAGAAATTTAGTACTATATATATTTAAAAATATGTAGTCTTAAGTACTACATATATAAACAAAAATAACTTAAAAATAAAATATTTAAACCAAATATATTTTATATTTGTATTCTGTCAAAAATTTTACAATATTTTTTTTAATTACCTCATTTATAAAAAAAACTCGTAATCTGTTATATTAACAATTTGAAAAATTCTGAAATTTTAAAAATATTCCCACTTTATTCTTTAACATTATCTACTTTATCCCACCTGTATACCTACCCATTGTAAACTTACTAAATTAATCAATGAATATAATGAAAGAAAAAAAAAAGGAGAGAGTTAAAACTATTTTGAACCATAAGGAGCTAAATGAAATTGTCTTGACTGAAGTTTATTTATTAATAATTTTAGTAAATACATTCTCAACCAGGAATAGGATGTTACAATAAACTGGTTCTCATAAAAATACTTGAGCTTCCCTATTGTTACAAGCGGGCGAACGCCAACGCTCGCCAGAGGTGAAAATGTTGGCGGTGCGTCCAAAGGCGCTCGGCGCCAGCCGAGTTGGCGGGAGGAATATTCTGGTAACCCCGAGTCAATTCTGGCAGCGCCGCGTTTTCTCTCAGTGATCACCGAAGCCTCTCGGTACTTTCGCCGGCTATATAAGAGATGGACTGCCGCTTTTTGGCAGTGGATCTCACTTTGGGAAGAGAAGCGTTTCGCTTACTTGTAGCTTTTCGCTTGTTATTAGAGAGCTGTGTTTGCGTTTGCTGTTAACGCTGTGTTATTGAGCTCGCTGTGATTTACTGTTGCTGTGCTATACTATAGCTGTTTTGCAAACTGTGTTTATTGTGCGTAAGACTTGCATTTACGCTGTAAAAGACTAATTATTGCTGGATTGTGTTTTCTGAAGTTTTACTTTTTCAAGTCATCCTGTATATACCTGTAAATAAGTTTGTTTGTGCTGTTCTCAAATAAAGTCCATTCAATCCGAACCCGCTACGCTAAAATACGTAACACTATCTATAATATAGCCCTATATGGTTGACAATAGCCAATTTACAAATACTTTTAATTTTTAATTTAATTCAGAAAAGTAAGTTTTAATGAAGACTTAAACAATAAATAAATAATTTGATTTGCTATAAAATGCAATTATATTCTTAAAATAAAATAATGTAACAAATATTACATTATTTCCTATAATTTAGTATCCTCAAAACAACTTTTATCCAAATAATGAGTAATTTATCAGCGAAGGTAAAATCAAATACAAATTAAGGTCATAAAAACATTTTCTTTTAAGTATTGTAAAGAAAATCAGATTGCAAAAATGTTACGAATTAAATTTAATTGTTACTGTATAACCTTGATTAATTGTGTGCCTGCTAATTGAATAGGTGCTACAAAAACTACATCTTTCCATTTTAATTGAAAAGGTGCCTTTCTTTAAAAACTTCAAAACCGATTTTTCATAATATAAATCTAAAAAACCTCATGCTAGCTTTATCTTATTTTTAGAGATACAAGGCTTATAAAATAATTTCAGAATATTATGTTACAATTAAAAAAATTAACAATATATATATAAACAATTTCATTCTTAAGCATTTTAATGATGATATAAATTTCTGCATTCTAAAAAATGTAAATATTTCTGAAAATGTTGCATTATTAAGTAATATACAAATATTATTAAACATGAAAACTTCAAATAAAGATTAGGAAAATCAAAGGGCAGTGAAAATAAAATCAGTAACTCAGGAAACTATTTATCAAAACTAATACACATTTTTAAAAAAGTATGCAAAACATTAAATTCTTAGTAATAATAAATTTCAAGCAATTCTTTTATGCAAAAAATTTATAAAAGAATATTAATATATATAGTAATGCTTGTATTTATTATAACTTCAAACAAAAAGTTTTGAAGAATTCATTAAAAAAACAAAGTAATGATTTTAAATTCAACCCAAATTCTCTGTTTTTGATTATTAAAATTACAATCAAGTTCTATAATCAATTTTCAACTTTAGTTCAAAGAGCAGAATCAAAATATTTGAAATAACTAACATATATATTAACTTTACTGAAATGTATTTTTTTAAAAAAAAATTACCCCAAATAATATTTAAAAATCTGAAAAGTAATCATTTATAGGTAAATATTCTAATTACATTCCAATTCCAAATAAGTTATTGAGTGCAGCCATGACAAATAGGCCTAAATTCATTCTAAGTAAGATTCTAATAAACCTAAATAGCAACAAAGATTTGACTAAAACTAATTATATACTACTATCCTACATGTCTAAATTAATTAACAATTGCATATGTTCTTGAGTAAATGAACGTAAAACTTAGTTAGATACCTGCATTAATTTTGAAATGATGAATACAAATTCTGTACTAAGCATATGCCCCTGAAAAGTTATAAATAACACTGGTAAAGTTTAGAATTCTTCCACATGTTTATTATTATTATAAGAAAGAGGCTTCTTTTACCATCGTATAGAGAGAGAGAGAGGAAGGAGGCTTGTTTTTCGGCTTATGCTCCTGAATAAATTCTTTACCATCGTATAGTTAGCTTCAGTTAAAAAATTCAAAACACGAATATCACAAGAATTTCCATTAAGATACTCTTATTTACAAAACCTAATAAACGTTTTAATGCATAATCTGATAATCGTCATCATTAGCATCTCAGATAGTAAACTTTCAAGTTATTAGAGTGATGTAATTTAAATAATTATAGAGATTAATAACCATATTATAATTTTAAAAAATGAAAAGACCATTTTAACATAGTAAACTGCCAATGTAACAAAACTATAATACTTTTAATAACAGAAAATTCAAATATCTTACCGTAAAGTAGATAATACAATTAGGCCTAATATAAATGATAATCAAGTATATAATAAAAAATAAGCAGAATATTTTAGCAACAACTCACTACAGAGATAGCGATTGAAATGAATTGAAATTCGCGGCATGGCTGTGTTTATGCAAGATTTTACGGTCAGTTACAATTACAGTAAAAAATATTTAATCGATAAAGAATACCTCTATTACCAAAAATAATGCAAGGGAAGGGGCTTTGACAATGAAGTAACTTTAAGTAGAATTTTATAAAAGAATTCCTAAATTTTCAGATGAAATAATCATATGAGATTCAAAACACGAAATTTTCCTTTAAATTTCATCCTGAAACTGTCGTATTCAGAAGCTAATTTATTTCTTAAAAAGCTTTCAGAGGGTGGGGAACTGTAAATTTGACTCCTTTCTTCACGTTCCATAATTTAATACGACATTAATTTATGATAATATTATAATGTAAACAGATTAGTAAATCAGCAAATGCACCCAATTTCAAACAAGATAACAGAGATGAAGATTATTCTCATTTTAGAAAAATCCTATTTCAAGCTATCAAGAATACTACATTACAATATTTTAAAAGATAAAAACTATCTAAATTTTAAGAGACATATATTTTTAAACAAATTAAAAAGAAGTTTATTTTAAGTATTTTACATATCCCCTCCCCCAGTGGATAAAATTCAAAAATGCAAAGCGAAAGATATACAACTTAACTCACTTCTGATTATTAATGCTAACTCGCGGGAATCCGCGAAAGAGGTAAAGTGGGAAAATTTTAATAATTGTTGCAGTATTGTATTGCTTTGGTTTAAGCAAATTTGTCTATTCTGTGATTATTCCTTAAAGCCCTTAAAAAAAATCATGCCCCATCATACCGAGCCTATGTATGTCATTAAAAGAGGTAAGTTATTTTCGGAAGAAATGTAATGAAATAAAACGAATTGATTATTTATTAACGAAAAGATTCATCGTTATTTACAACTACTCACCGAGAAACGTTATTTTAAAATAAGCTGTTATTTTGAATATCTATTATTGCTTTTAAACTCCCTATTACTTTTGTATAAAGTAAGAAATGAGGATTTCTCTTTTTAAATTATAGTGACATTTGTAACAAATACACCAATATTTAGATTTACTGCTGAATAGTATTATCGCCATAAACTATTTATCGGATTTAAAGTTTTCAAACATTACTTTATTTTGAAAACATCTATTTTGTTAGATTAATTAGCAATAATATTTCTTTCTCCCACAAGCATAATTATTGAAAATATAAACTTTTTGAATGACTAAGTATACTTTTGTCCTTTCTCTTTACCAAGACAAGATTATTTATCTTTTAAAGTTAAATAACCTTGCACAGATTTATAGAAGTAGTATTACATAAATAAGTATGCTAGAATTCCTATTAAGATAAATAAAACATATTCCTGGATGTTTTTTTTTTCATTTTTTTAAATAGAAAATATTTTTATTGATGGGAATTAAATGCAATAATATTTTTCTGTTGCATTATTTAAGTTTATTGGTTTTCCAGATTTTTATTTGTAAATTCAACTGGAAATTGCTTATGTGATAAGAAATTATCTGGTATTTATGAAAAACATATCTTTATCCCATATCACATTTGGAAAGAAAGCCATGTTTATATAAGTCTAATTTTTGTTTCAGATGGAAGAAGAGAAAATGTCATGTTCGATAAAATTACTTCACGAATTATAAAACTTTGCTATGGGTTGAATATGGATTATATTGATCCTGTAAGTATTAATAATTTGAAAAATGATTCCTTAAAGCTATTGAGAATTTTTAATTTATTATCTGAAACTGCTAATCTGGTTTAAAAATGTGTATATTTTTGCAATTAATATACTGGTTTAAATAAAAGTTGTTCAGTATATATACAAGGTGGCCAGAAATAAAACACACCTATATATATATATATATATAAGAAAGCTTATGTGATATAGAGTAAAAGAAATTATCAACTTCAACTATCTTGATAATATAACTTCACATTTTAAGAAGTACTAAAAACATTTGTAATAATTTATGTTTATTTTCTATTTGGATAAATTCAAATTTCAGTTTAACTTCCAACTTGTAAGTATCTTTGTTTCCCACGTGTTTGAGTCCATACATGTATAAAATGAGTGGATATCTTAAAATTCATGAAAAATTTATTTTCAAAAGTCTTTGGCTTAACCTCGTAACAAACACATTCTGTAAAATAAAAAAGCCCTTCTCTGTTCTTTTTGTCTATAAATAATTAATCTTTTTATTCTCTAGACTGCTGTTACAATGAAAGTCATTAATGGGATTTTTCGAGGAGTAAAAACGGTAGAATTGGATAATTTGGCAGCTGAAACTGCTGCAACCATGACTACGAAACATCCTGATTATGCTATCCTAGCCGCTCGAATAGCTATATCAAATCTACATAAGGAAACCAAAAAGACATTTAGTCGTAAGTATTGCTGATATTTTTATTTCTGCAAGCCACTGCAAGTTGTAAAACAAACTTTTTGTTTATTAATAGTCTGAAAAGAAATCTAGAGATTTCATCATAAAATGAAATTTTCTTTTTATCTGCAATAACTTATCAATTTAATATGTATATTTATTTTCAAGAAATGCAATATTACTTTACTTAAAAGTTTATTTTATTTTCAAATTTTTTTTTCTTTATATATTAATAATAATATGTTATGTATGGCGATAAATAACAATTTCATCATAATGTGTGCTTTTGATGATCTACACATTTTGAAATTTAATAAGACAACTTTTCTTAGTAGTATTTTTGTGAGATTTTCCCCCTTCATTAATTATTATTTTTGTATTATTATTTTTTCTGTATTATTATTTTTTTTAGATGTTATCGAAGATTTATATAACATGAAAAATGAAAGAACTGAAAAGATAACTCCGATGATTTCAAAAAAAGTTTATAAAGTCATTATGGATAATGCTGATGTAAGTTATGTTTATTTGCTGCTATTCATAGCTGTGTAAATATATATGCTTGTTGATCTTAACCATAAAATGATTTTTATAAAATGAATCATTTTATATATATTTTTTATTATGCATGTAATTAATTAAAAAAATTATTTACTTATTTATTAAATTACTTTCTGCATATAATTAAAAAAATTATTTACTTCCTAAAAATAATTTTTTTGAATTTTCAAAAAAGTATGCGAGTTAGTAAAATAAAATATCCTTGTAATTATGTAAGTGATTGTTAAGTTTTAAATAATTATATTGAAGTCTTGTGTGAAACTAATTTACTTGTTTGTTTTTTTCCTTTCAGAAATTAAACTCTGCTATAATTTATGACAGAGATTTCAATTACAACTATTTTGGATTCAAAGTAAATATAAAGACTTTAATAAAAATGGTTTTGTTTGCATGTAAAGAATTGTAATTATGATATTGTTCTCATTTGTTGATTGTTTTTTTTATCTTATTTTCAAATTATGCATTTAAATTAATAGATTATTCTTTTTTACTGCTAATAATAGACTTGATTGAGGTGATCACGGTGGCTTATTTAGTATTATAAGTGAATCTGTTTATTTAGCTTTTTTTTTATAAAAAAAATTTCATTTTTATCATGAATGCTTTATCTGTAATTATCTTAATTTTAGTGCTAAAAAATGAACTTTAGAAATTAAGATTTGAAACTTGATATCTATTGGTTTGTGTGTAGATATCACCTGATTTAAGAAATGGCCAGAATGAATTTTGAAACCTCTTCATTATTTTAATTACAAAGGTTTTTTGTAACGTTGGTTACCACCACACCACTGAGGAAACACAGGAAATTTAAAAAATCGGGCAATACAGAGAATTTTTACTTTCTATCCCCCCCCCCCATCTAAAAAATTGCTTATCTCTCAAACTAGCAAGAATGGAAGATCTTAATCATATCTTTAAAAAACCAATTGATGCTATTTGCAATTATATAAAACAGAAACTCCCTCTTACCCCCTTGCATAGATAATTTCAAATTGTGAGAGAGATCTTTTTCTACGAGTTTCCTGGATTGCAGCTAATGAGTTTATGCTAGACTTCTGTAATTGCATGAAAGAATAGAATACTTTTTTGTTTTAGAATTAGCAACATTCAATCTATAGGAGTAATTCTGTAGTTCTTAGTTTATCATATTTGTGTTTATTTAATGGTTTCTTATATTTTAAATTAGGAGCTTATTCATAGTAGATTGGAGATTATTTCCCCCCTTCTAAAACAATAAATTGCTCCAAATCTGTATTTAAAGTGAATGGATAAATCCAGATTCTGCTGGATGGGTTTGAGAAGTTTTTACAATATATTTGTTGCATACTGCTTGCTTTGTAGGAAGATAATATACTTTATAAATATGCTGGTGGAAAAAAGCACTTGAGACAGTTTGAAAGAGTCATCATTGATGTTGATTTAGCACCAGGAAGAATACAGGAGAAAAATGACATGTAAAATGTAATTTTGGAGAACGAATCGATTTTGAACTTTTTAGTTAAAATACTATAATTTAAAGGTGAAATTTTATAGGCATTAAAATTTATCTCATTGTATTCATTTTTTAATGCATTCAGTGATTTTATTTGAAATATTTTTACATATGTTTACTAAAAGTGAAATGCAAAAATAATATACTTTTTTTATTATGGATTTGGTCCATTAACTCCATGAAACTGGTGACTGAAAAAAATCTGTAGAATTTGATGCCCATATACTTAAATTTTTTTTAAAAAAAGATTTTTTTAATGATATTGCTTTGTAATATTTTTTAAGTAATCATTTAATTATTAGTATCGCAATAGTATGTATGTTATGTAAAATGTTTTGAGTTTTATTTAGCCCGAGTCCTAATTTTTTTTTATTTAACAACTAAAGAGCAAGAAATATAATATATCTACTACTATCACCCCTTAATATATAAATATTGTTTTGCTAAATTCTAGGTGGTAAAAAAAGGTTTTTGTGTATAAATATAATCCTATGTTTTTAATATGCTATTATTTTAAATAAAGTTAAATTATACTTTCCATACTTACTTTTTCTTACTCTTTAAAACCATATTCCATTATAACCATCACGTGGATGCAGTTTACATATTTTCTGGTAAAAAATTTTCCCTCATAGATTTGAATTGCAACCCTGGTAATTATGAATGTGATTCAAATTTGGATTGGCAGCTTCATAAAGATTAAAATGTTAACTTATGTAATATACATGTTCTTTTCAAATTTTGCTTCAAACATGTTTAAACAAGTATATTTACTGTAAATCAAAAGCATAATTGAAATTAGGTTTATTGACAATATTTCACTTCTGTAACCAAGAATTTCCAAAATTAATTCTTGCAAATTTAGATTTATAGAATAGTTTGTTAAATTTTGAAGTAACATTTTTTACTTATTTATACTTGTTGGTTAGCTATTCTGCAGCTACCTATAAAAATTGTTGGTAATTAAGGCAATATCAAGTAGTCATTTTTATGGTAAACCACCATAAAAATACAGTTGAGATTAGTATGCAATTTTTTTAATGAAAAAATGTATTAATATATATGAAATTTAAGATTTGCTCAATACCTTTGTTTCTGTAAAATTTCCAGTTCCTCTAAGTAATGAATCCATTAATGATTTTCTGATTGTTGGAAGGCATTTTTAAACCAAATTCTTTTTTATAGACATTGGAACGTTCTTATTTGTTGAAAATAAATGGAAAAGGTAAGAGTTGCAGTTTTTTTTTATTATTTAAATAATGTAGTTTTAGCAGTTTTAATTTTTTTTAATTTTTAATTCCTAAAAAGATTATTAGCTTTGCCATGTGTATTACTTTTGAATGGTTCATATTTTGAAAACCTGATTTACTAACAAAATATATTGATTTTGAAAGAAAAAAAACATTTGCTAACTTTTTAAAGTTTGTTTCATGCAAGTATTGTATAATTATTATTGGAGTGCCAAAAAACAAAAACAGAAAAATTACTGGTACATATATCATAGTTTGTGAAATGACTAACAGATAATATTGCAATCAAAATAATTTGATATAAATGTTTTTTAAATATTTTTTGTAGTAATAATAAAAACTAATTGAATTTAAAACAAAATTGTAATTTTCATTTCTATTAACTAATTAAATTACTATATTTTAGTTGTTGAAAGGCCCCAGCATATGTTAATGAGAGTGGCTGTTGGCATTCATAGTGATGATATTGATGCTGCTATTGAAACTTACCACTTAATGTCTGATAAATGGTTTACCCATGCATCTCCTACCTTGTTTAATTCTGGAACCCCTAAACCTCAACTTTCAAGGTTTGATTCATTCATTATTTTTATTTGAAATAGTTTAATTGAACTTGTTGAAATTTAAATTGTTTTTTATATATGTGTGTGTGTGTTTGCTTGCATGTATTTTTTTAAAAACAAAATCATGCCCAATGTCATAATTATGGCAATTTCAATGGCAACCCTTGAAGGAAGGGGAAAAAAAGTTGTGCATTTTTAACAAAACTTTCAATGTCACCTCCACTTTCTTTGCCATACAAACTGTCAGAAATGGTGAACTTTTGTACAAAGCAGCATAAATCTATCAGGAACAAATACATAAAACCATAACATTTAACTTAATTTTGGCAAAATTTACATTCGGAATTTCAAGAATCATGTTTTGATTATTTTAATTTTTATGAATTTATTAGTTTATTTATTAGAAGAAGACATTAAATGCATTCCCAAATTGATAACGTATTGTAAGAAATGGCTATGTACTGAAAGAAAAAAAAATCTGAAGAAATATCTATTTAAGTTTAATTGTTCGAATCCTACTGTACATTATGAAGCAACACTTACCATTAATTTGATGAAATTAATAAACAATATGTTGAATATGATTTAAATTGATGGAAAGCTATGAGACAAAGAAGTCAAATCATCAAATAGTTGTTCAGTTGCCTTAAACATGAACTGATGATACTGATATTGTGAGTTTGAAGTATTCAAACTAAAAGATGCAAAAATGATTACCTATTCTAAGACTAGTTGTTTTGGTTTACTCCATGAGCATTTTTAAATGCTCATTTAATTATTTAATAAATGATTAGCATCTTTGAGAATTAATAGTTTTATGTTGTGTTGGCTGTAAAATATCTGTATTGCTTTGCAGATAATAGATAGCAAGTAACCTACCCATAGCATTTGAGGTTGATTTTTCAAGTATTGTTTGACATATTTAATGAAAATTATTATTGCTTCATATAACTATTTATATTGCACTTAGTGGTGAAATGACAAAAAAAGGAAACGTAAAGTTCTAATTAATACCAAGCTAACAGTAAATGAGTTAAAGAAAATATAAATTGTTATTTCTATTTTTAAACACATAATTTAGGACAACACTAGTGAGTAACTTTTTAGTTTATTTACATTTTTTAAGTAAGAATTTTATGTGCAGTACTCCTCTAAATATCTCAACAATACAAGCTTTATAACCTTGTATTGTTTTTTAATAGTAATGGGACATCCGATGATATCAGATGAAGGGGGGATGCAATAAAATACCGAAAGAGAATATAGCAATTTGAAAAGTAAAACTAATTGTACAGCTTTTCAGCTGGTTGCAAAATGTGAAAACTTTTTTCAACGTTTAGATATTGTGGATAAAAGAAAAGAATATTCTCATTGTGGAACTTTTAAGTTTTGAATTGGAAAGAGGCCAATCAGAAAATGTATATTCTCATCATGAAAAGATTAATCTTCCAGCATTGAACAAATGACCAATGGATTTTAAAAACTTTTTAAGTGGAACTGATGAATATAGTATACGGTATCGCTCAACATCAAGGTTGACAATCAGAGGACAAAATTCTTAGTTATTTACAATAGTATAGATTGTAAAGTTTTCTATTTGGCAATGTGTTCAAAACTCCATTAATCAAAACAATAAAAATTGTATTAAACCTTCATGCATGTCATCTTACCATCTTCTTTTACCATTAACCTTTTTCTTCTTGTTTTATTTCTTCTCCAATACCTGATTACATAGATACTTTAACAAGCATTTTAAATTTGAATGGAGTACTGAAGTGAAAAGTCAGATATTTCCAGAATTGAAAATTTTGAAAAGTGAATTTGGAATTCCATCATAGTATTTAAAAACAGTATCTGTCAAGCAATTAAAAATATGGAAATAAAAATGCTATAGTTAAAATTCCTTCACCCCCACCCCCTTCTATTTTTGGAACATATGAGCACAAGTTTCTGTAGGCAGTTCATAATGATTACTTATAAGACAATGGTTATGTTTTTTTTTAACTCAATTTAAACTTTTTTTAACCCTTCCCTCGTCTTATTTTTTCTGTCTGAATGTATTTTTTGATGATACAATTAACCATATCAAGAATAATTCGAATAACATTTTGCTATTCTCTTAATTGACTAAGCAAGTATTCCTTTTAGCTTATTAGTTCAAATGTTCATTTAGTTGATTTGCAAAGAAAAGCATTGGATTCAGTGCAGTTATAAAACTGTTCAACGAAGCAATCTGAAATTCAAGTGGTGCTTTGTTTACTTTTGATTTTCGCCCCTATTCATGTTAAAAGCTGAATTTTAACATGGATATTAGGTAAAAGATTAAGACTAATGAGAAATTCTTCAATCCCAACCATCCTGCAATTTTAAAAGAATGTTTTAAATTCATTCTTGAAATGTGAACTAAATTGTCTAATTCATATTGTTAGTCAAGATTATATATACTCTATAAACTCGTGGCAGTTTTTGAATAAGGTATTTTAACGTAATGTTGCTTTCACTTGTTAAAAATAATCAAAAATTGGTTACTTGATCAAGGAATTATACTTAAATGTTAAAAAACCTTTTTAAATTTGTTGTAATTTACAGTTTTTTTAATCAAATTATTAAACTTTGAATATCATTTGCAGTTGCTTCCTCCTCTCAATGACAGAAGATAGTATCGATGGTATTTATGATACATTAAAACGATGTGCACTAATCTCCAAATCTGCTGGCGGAATCGGGTTAAATGTGCATTGTATCAGAGCAACTGGAAGTTATATTGCTGGTGTAAGTATTTTTTTATTATTATTTTATTTATTTAATTTTGAAACAAAGATATTTTTACTGGTCTCCAAAACTTATATTCTCTTGGCATATAATAATAAACATGACGTTCTACAATAGGTCTTTCAGAGGTTGTCAATCAATGTATCTCTTTGGATTTTTTTTCTTTAAATTATGTCTGATTTTAATTACAGATTAGATAACTTTTTAAAGTGATAATACTTTTAAAAAAAACTTTAAAATGACAACTTATTTTTGAAAGAAATTTTTTTATTTGATTGCCTTTATAATTTGAAAAATCTGTTGATGAAGTTTGATATTGTTTAGACAAATGGCACTTCTAATGGTCTAGTTCCTATGCTGAGGGTGTTCAACAACACTGCCCGCTATGTTGATCAAGGTGGAAATAAGGTATGTTTTTATTTAGTCTTTATTCATTTTCTAAAAATATTAATTATCCTAAGTAGCTTAATCTATTCTGAGTTGCATATTTTAAAAATCAAAATGCAATATATGTATATAATATATATGTTTGTAAAAAATAAATTTGATTTGCTTTTGATTAAATTAAGTTATAATATGACTAGATGATTATATTATAATAGAATAGGGTTTATAATATTATATTCTAGCTATTTACTCACAAATTCATAAAAATATTTAATTAGTATGCAGTATTGATATAATCCCCACAGCTAACATGTTACTTTGAGATTTGTCTTCCCCTCCCTTGTAATTCAGACATATATCAACTTCCTTGAAGTATAAGATTATTTAACTACTTTATCTATATTTTTCTTACATATTTGTGAATATTTTAGCTACCTGCAAATAGTCAGATATTAACCCTTCTCTTTTTCCTTTTTAAGTTTAATAAGATATTTACTTCTTTATATAACAAAATTGTTTTAGCTGTTTTGATAAATTAATATCATGCTAAAAATTAATATATTAAAGCGTCCTGGGGCATTTGCTATTTATCTGGAGCCATGGCATGCGGACATCTTTGAATTTCTGGATCTGAAAAAGAATACAGGAAAAGAAGAACAGCGAGCTCGAGATCTCTTTTATGCTTTATGGATCCCTGATTTATTTATGAAGCGTGTAGAAAAAGATGAAATGTGGAGTCTAATGTGCCCAGATGAATCACCTGGTCTTTATACTTGTTGGGGAGAGGAATTTGAACAATTATATGAAAAGTAAGTCTGTCTCCTTAATTATTTTTATGTGCATAATCATATCAAATGCCAGTTAGTTTTTTTCTTCTTCTTCTTTCTAATCAGCTAATAATTCTTCATTTTCTGTGAACTGTTTTGGACTTATTTGCCTATTGTAACAACCCAAGTAATTAAGACTTTTGTATTATCACCCATACTACTTATTAGCTTTAGAGACAACATGGAAACATTGATTTCAATTGATCTCCTCATAATGCTCATAAAATTTATGAAATCATGAACCACTTATTTATTACATTTGAATTAAATTTGTTTCATACTGAGAAGGTTCAGTGTATTTTGGCAAATTACTTTTTCATTAATGCTACATTTTTTATACTAAGTATAAATATCTCTGTGTTCTAAAGGAAAGCCTATTTAAGGACACTTCTATTTTGTTAAATCTATGCTTTTTAGTCTTCAAAGTGGATAATTGGTTTGCTTCCTTGAGTAGAGAAAGACATGATTTTAATAATAAAGCAGATTATTACTGTCGATCATAATTGAACAGTGAGATGGTGAAAATTATTAGCAAGTTCTTTTTAAAAAATTTGGCTGAATATAAAATTAATAAAAATTGCATATAAATATGTGTTTGCTTTTTTAAATGGAATTAAAATCGGTATCAGATAGTGATTTTAAATCACAATTTTTTATACCATTTTGGTTATCTACAATGCTGTAACTCATTAGCAGAGATCCAAAATGATCAATTAAATCTTCAATGTTGTTTGGCTGCTGACAAAAATTCATCTGAGAAAAAACTACTACTTATTGTATGCAGACTTCTGGCTATATGGCTGGATTTTAAATGTATATGTAATAAATGCATAAATAATAAATTTTTAATAATGAAATTTGTGTGGAGAAAGAGACAAAGATAATCGCATTTATAGAATTTGTTTCATGGCAAACATTTTTTTCTACTCTTTTGCATAAATGTTTTTAAATGGACTATGCTAACACAATTGGTTCTGTTCAAAGATAGCAATTGTATACATTAATGGTTTTTGATGCAGATTTCATATCAAAATTGGTTATCGACTATTTCAATTTTTTAGAATCTTATTTATTTCTATGCTTTAAAATATTTCAACTATTTTTTCCAAAAATACTTTTTTTGTCTGTAACTCATAATTTGACTACCATTTAAGAAAATCAGTACTGTGTACTCAAGATTTCTAATTGAAGGTACTTAAAATATCTTTTGTTTATTATATAGGTATGAAAAAGAAGGCAGATATAGAAGTCAAGTTAAAGCACAGCAGGTTTGGTATGCCATTATCGAATCCCAGATTGAAACTGGAACACCTTATATGTTGTACAAAGATGCTTGTAATAGGAAATCAAATCAAAAGAACTTGGGAACAATTCAGTGCAGTAATTTGTGCACTGAAATTGTAGAGTACACTTCTGAAGATGAGGTTTGTATAGCATTTTTTAAAAATGTGTTTAACTTATTTTTCTGTTCAATTTCTGTAATCTGCATATTCAGTAGTTATTTCAAGTAGGCAGAAAACTTACTTTCTACTGTTAAGTTAGTATTTCATTTTCTAAACTGGTATTTCAATAATAAAAATCTGAAAAAGACTATATTTTTACAAATGCTAAATGTTTTCTTCTAACATAAAACTTCCTTTGCTGCATTTTTAATATTCTATTTTGTTTTGCCTTTTTTCCTAGAATACCAGTTGGTTGTCAGGTCAAATATTAGTTAATTTGTTGCTAGTTTATTTATGTAACATACTGGTCTTCTCATCTCAGTTTAACCAATTACTTCTATTCCTTTATGTTGCATGCTTCAAAGGGATTTATGAACAATTGGTTTTTCTCTTCATTTTTTAGAAAGTAGCACTACTGCTATAGATATTTATTATTAATTTCTATTGACTAGAAGAAGGGTTGCAGAAAAAAGTTTTAAAAGGCCTAAAGAGAGGAAATGGAATTTGAGATATTGTCAATGCCAGTATTTTTAAATTGTGAACATTCAACATTTATAATTTTGTTTCAACTCCAAAATGAATTTAAATTACAAAAAAGGATATAATATTATAATTTAAAATTGTTGTAAGATTATCAATTTTTCTTTTCGTAAAATTGTTCATAATGAATCAGTAAACTGTCTAAAGCCAAATGACTTTTAGCAGTCCGAATAAAAACTTGGTCGATCTACAAATTACTGATTTCGTTTAAGATATAAGCTTCATAAATTGTTTTTCTTGATTTAGTGAAACAATATTTTGTAAAAAGATGAAGTAAAAATGTTTCATTTGAAAATATTTTCTTTTTTCTAGGTGGCAGTTTGTAATTTAGCTTCAATTGCCTTGAACAGATATGTAAAGGATCAAGAATTTGACTTTGAAAAACTGAGAGAAGTTACCAAAGTGATAACAAGAAATTTGAACAAAATAATTGACATTAACTATTATCCTGTTCCCCAGGTATTAATAACCTTAAAAAAAATCTATTATTTTTATGACAAAGTTCATTTACTGCATTTTAAGTGAATGTCCACATGATTTCTCTTGAAACTAGACTCTTTCCAAATTAGAATTAACTTTGTTGAGTGCATTGATTTGATGTTCAGTTTGATTTCAGTTTTATTTTTAACCATGTTATTTTGCTATAAAATTTTTGTAATGGCAATATCAAAATTATAAGAGAAGTAGTTAAATTCTTATATTGAAGCTATTTAGCTGAATGAAAAATTTTCAATTCTTTTCTATTAACTACTAATTTCTGACTTTTCATCCATAAAAATTAATTTCTTTACATAAAATTAGATTTTATTGTTCATGGTTTAACACTTTTAGTATATTTTGGGTGTCACATATTAAAATGATTTTTTTTTAATTTATAAAATTTACCCCCTTATTCCGAAACCATTTCAATTCAGCTATCTCAGATTACTTGAATGCCTGAATTTCTCTTTCGAAAATAAAATTCTCTCCTCCAGGTATCCTCTTAGTGTGTGGCTAATAAGTAAGTATATGCTTAAACATTCTTAGAAAACCTTCCTGTACACCAAATCCATCTGAGAGAATGTCTCAAGCAAATTTAAGTAATTTAATCAATCACGTGTAATGAGGTTGGGGGGGATTGGCAATTATATTACTGTGAACTCTTTATTTATGGTGATTGATTTTAATTGATTGGGCATTTGTGGCTTTTTTATAATTATAGAGTAATTATTTAAATTTGTGAGAAACAATTATAATTTAAAAGAGATTTAATTGTTCTCACTTACTGAATTTTACTGAAACAAATTTTAAGGATAAAATTTGAATTACAAATTTGCTTTATTGATTTGGAAATGAATTAAATTATTTCCTTTTCATTAAAATTTTTCCTTTTATTATTTTGATTTTGATGTGCAAGGGGATAAGTAAACTGTCATTTTTTTTAAAAAAAATTAACTTGTATAAATATTTTGCAGTTTTGTTGTTGCTGATTAAATCATATCTATTTTTTTATCTATAAATTTCTACAGTGAATGGCTTCTCAAAGAATAACGGAATGTACTTTTCTTTATAGGCAGAAAAATCCAATAAGAGACACAGACCTATTGGAATTGGAGTTCAAGGCTTAGCAGATGCATTCATCTTAATGAGATATCCATTTGACAGTGCAGAAGCACAAAAGTTGAATATAGAAATTTTTGAGACTATCTACTATGCTTCCCTTGAAGCTAGTTGTGAATTAGCAGAAAAATATGGCCCATATGAAACATATGAAGGCAGTCCTGCATCACAAGGGGTAAAATTCTTTTAATATTGATAAATAGCACAAGGTATTTGTAAATACCTCTATTGTATAAAATTTGAAAATTTTTATTCATATATAATATTTGTTTTGTGCGTTTTGACAAATCTCTAATTTACAGAGCTATAAATTGGGGATTCGCCAAATATATATATATATATATATATATATTAGAAATTGGCTTCTTTTTTTTTAAGTTTGTGTGTTTCCTTTTCCCACTTGAAGTGTATCATATTTGTAATTTAATGCAGTCAGTTATTCTAAGGTGCTTCAAAAATAATAATTCAAATAGCTATTCAATGTGTCATCTGGAAAAATTTTCTTTTTTACATTTTCTATTATGCATACATATAAATATTTTATGCTATATGATAAAATACTACAAAAAATTGTTAAATATATATTAAATCTCGAAAAAATTTCAGGGATTTATTATTAATCAAATGTCGTCAAATATAAATACTTAATTATATATAAAAATGCTTAATAGCAGTATAAATCAAGATTTTGTTTAAAGAACTAAAAATTCTAAGAATTCCAGGATATAACTTTTATAAAGCCTTTATATTATTGGAATATATTCACATTTCAGAATAGCTGACATTGGTGTAGAAATTTTTAATGTTAAAGCATCAAGAATTTTTAAATACGAAATAAACACAGTTTGCGACAGCAAATTAGATTTTTAAAAATGATTAATGACTTCAAATTTGAAACAAACTATACCTGTTACCTGTATGGAGTGTAAAATTCTCTAGTAAATTTGTCTTTTCTCTTATTATTTGTAAGCTATGGCACATAAAGTAATTATTCTGCCAATCATAAAATATTCTAATTTTTAAAAAAACACAAAATTAGATGGTCTTGCATGTGAAGTAAGCACATATTTTGAAAGAGTTGGAAATGTTCTATGAGATGTTATTTCCATCAAGATGCATGGGTTAAAAACCAAATTACAAACATCCAAATCTTGTATGAAATGCCAAACATTGTCACTGAAATTTTAAATGTTTAATGCAATCCTAGTTGCAATATGCAAAATTCACCAAAAAGTTGTCTATACTATTAACTTTTGAATCAGCCAACAGTAAATCATATAAATGTTCTATTTCAGAAAAAACTTAATTTGTCAAAAATGCAAGAGGCTATTATTGTTCCCGAATTTAATTTCCTGTACACTTGTTATTTTAGTTAAGTTCTATGAAGGATAGCTTTAAATTCAATAGAAATTAGCATGTTACATTAAGTATAAACTGAGAAACATCCTTTCTGAAATAGTTTTTGTTCATTTAACTGCCATCTATTTATTCTGACAAGAAAGGATTAGATTTAAAAAAATCTGGAAATTCATTGGTTTACATTTGTACAATAAAGCAAGAAGTGTACTTCATTCTAAATGCAATCTAAATATGTCAAAATAAGTTTTCATTTTATAATCTATTTTCCTGTTATCATAAATAATTCCTTAGTGTGTATAAATAAAAATGGGTGTATTTAATTTCTTATCCTTTTTCATGTTACTGTATTCTTTTCAGTATTTCTTTCATCAAAATAGTTTTAAAACTATTTCACGGTTCCTTGAGATTATTTTAATTCAAACTTATTTGATGCAATACAAAAAATATATATGAAATTTTCTGGTAATTCATGATATAAAGAATATTTTATGATAGTTTCCGTTTTTGTTTGCATGTGTAATGAATTACAAAAAATTGTCAGTTGCAGTTAAAAGATTTATAAATTTCTTTTCACCATTAATATTGCAAGAAAACTTTTATTACATAATAAAGTGTGTGTGTATATATATATATATATATTTAAGTTTTGGTTACATTATGGTTTAGAATTTCAAAATAAGTTTTGTGAAGTTTTAAAACTTGAATCAAAATGTATTTCAATAAAATCTGTTTAGATACTTCAGTATGACATGTGGAATGTAACTCCAACTGATAAATGGGATTGGGCAGCTTTAAAGGAAAAAATAGCTAAGTAAGTATTGTTTCTTTATTTAGGCTAAAGTTGGTGTTATTTCAAAATTGAAATAGAACAAGAAATTAAATTTTAGAGTTATTTAATTGGCATTAAATGATCTTTTTAATACTTTTTTATTTCTTTTTATAACATTACCAATTCTTTTCTTTTTTTTCTTTGAAGGCATGGTTTAAGAAACAGTTTACTACTTGCTCCTATGCCAACTGCTTCAACGGCACAAATTTTGGGAAATAATGAATCGATTGAGCCTTATACTAGTAATATATATTCCAGAAGAGTATTGTCTGGAGAATTCCAGGTAATGCATTGATTTAAAATCTAATTGAGTAAGATTTGTCCTGTAATAAATTTATTTTTGATTATATTTGTTACTTTAAAACAATTATTAAAAATATATCTCAAGATCATTATATTTTTAATTCTAATATTTCTCATCAGTAATATGTTGTATCTTTTATAATTGTTTACTGCTGTTCTAATTATATAACTAAAATATACGAATGATATCATTTTATAAAAAGAAGGGAGGGGGGCATTTCAGGAAATTTGTTTTGGTTTAAAATGATTTTACATTTTTGCTTAAGTTTTTTATAATTTTTTTTCAGGTTGTGAATCATCATTTGTTAAAAGATCTGACTGATCTTGATCTTTGGGATGACAGTTTAAAGAATAAATTGATTGCAAATAATGGTTCTATACAGGTGAATGCTTATTTAGAAATTAATATCTACTAACAGTTTTTAGTATTTTTTATGAAATATTCTTAATAATGTAGTGCTGTTTTACTAAGTATACATGTTAATGGACTCATTATTTTAAAAAATTTATCAAATTAAGCTATATTATAACAAAAAAAATGTATATTGCTGCCTTTATTTTCATTATTCTGTTACTTAGTGCCTTTTTTCCTTTCAGTTAAAAATTTTTTTATAATTCTTGATATTATTTTTTAAATATTTATTTACTTTGCTTTTATATGCAGAATATTGATGGCATACCTGATAATCTTAAGAAGTTATATCGAACCGTGTGGGAAATCTCTCAAAAAAGCATCCTAAAAATGGCAGCTGATAGAGGTGCATATATTGATCAAAGTCAGTCTTTGAATGTTCACATAGCTGAACCCAACTATGGAAAGATTACCAGCATGCATTTCTATGGATGGCATTTGGTAAGTTTTAAAATGCAGAGGTATAATGAAAGATACGATATAAAGAATAATAGATAAGATATATCAAAATTTCTTGTTCTTAGTGCATTTTATATTATAATAAATATTTTTCCATTGTGTTCTCCTTTCTGGATCAAGCTTTTAATTTCATGCAAAAGAAGAATTTAGCTATGCATTGTTATTTGTATTTAAACAAGTTTCTAAAGTATTATAAAATTCCTCCCTTTCCTCTATATTTTTTGAAAATTTAATGAACATTATCTTATTAAATGATTAAACTTCTATACTTATATATTTGGAGATAAAATTCACTTTTATTTTCATATCTTTAGATTCTGGTGTTTGTTCCAAATTTATATCTCTATAATAAAGTAGAAATTACTTTTGGTGTTCTCATTTGTTTCTATTTACATTATTCAATAAAGTAAATCAAAAATTTTATTTTTTGCTTCAACAAATTAATAACAATTACATTCCAAAAATGAAGTTTTGCTTTTTTAAATTTCTGTACTTTTAGTATCAACACCATTCAATAAAAACTGAATAAATATTTTCTGTTCTGGATGAAAATGCAAAATTATGTAACAATGCCAATATAAAAACTTTTTAGCTGGTGAATAACAAATTCTAAAGAATGATTCATGATTATCATCTGAAATTGAATAATTAATTCATTTGACTCTAATACATTCTACAAATTTATATGATTTGCATAATTTTAATTTTCAATAAAAGTTGTGTAAATAAATGTAAATTAGAGCAGACTTAGAATTTTTCATATGTAGCCTCATTTTCTTGATAACAGTTTTATGATCCTAAAGCAGCAGAATCATGAGACATTAAATAATAATAAAATGCTTTTAATTTAAAATAGTAGCAAAAGTTATTTTGAAGTTTTAATTTATTTAAACTGCTTAAATTTATAAAGTTTCATCCCTCTTTTTTAGACAAATTAACTTTTGACTGAAAAAAAAAACAATTTAGAGTTGCAAATATGAATCAGTATGCAACATTGGGTTGTTGCTATTTTTTCTTTTATTTGTAGTTGTAGAGTTATTTATTATTTATGATTATATAATGTAATTTTTTGCCTAGTAATAATTAAGTGGTTAACAAGATAACTTTGTCTTTTTTTTTTTTAGGGTTTGAAAACTGGTATGTATTATCTCCGCACCAAACCTGCCGTCAATGCCATTCAGTTTACTGTTGATAAAAAAGCCTTAAGAGAAAATGGTGTGAAAGCAAATGGTGATTCTAAAGAAAAGCAGATGGCTGACATGGTTTGTTCCTTGCAAAATAAAGAAGCTTGCATTAGTTGCAGTGGATAAAATTAAATCGATTTCTTAATAACTGTGGCATTTATTCAAAAATATTGAATTCAATTTTTCAGAGTAATTTAAAAATTGCTAGTGCTAATGAATTCTATAAGTTTTAAAGACATTAAATTTTGCATTTTTTTCCAATCAGCATAAATTTTATCTCCTTTTTGTGGAAACAAGTGATCATTTTACTTTTTCATGTTTAGATGTGCTGTCTGAGTTTGTTTTATTTTGTGCCTTTTTAATTTAATATCAGTATTTGTGTTTGTTATACATGAAATACTTTTTACATAGTTCAATTTATAGTATGTAAATTGTTTCAAATAAGATTTAAAGTTATTGAATTGTTTGACCTGTAATTTAGGAAAATCATATATTTATGATAATATATATATAAAATATTTTTATATAAAATACTTAATCTGTATTATGCATTTTTAAAGGTAGTATTTATTTATAGATAGTATTTTAAGATTGACTTCTTTCTCTTGTAAAATTTTATCATTTTCTGTATTTTATAGCATAATTCAAATCACTGCTGAATAAATTCTTTACAAAAAAGGTTTTTTTTTCTTTATTTCCAAATATTCAAGATGATAAATGTAAATACACAGTATATTGTATTTATTTTAATGCGGTTGCCATCAACTTTATTATTCAGAAAATTCATGCTGGAATCTGAGAATAATATTTATCTCTGAAATTGGATTAGTTCAAATATGGTTATACAATTTTTGGATATATTAAAAAACAAATACAGAAAACATTTTTTTTTTAAATCCAAACTTAATAATGAAAAGGCAAATACTTTTCTTTTGTGCATAATCCAATTAAGTGATGAAATTCTGTTAAAATCTGGATAAGTTTTAAAAAATGTTATGAGATTTAATGAATATCTGATACTTACATAAATACTTTATAACTTTAAATTGGCTGATCAAATCTGTGTAATTTTCTCCAGCTTGTGTATACGCACACAAAAAATATTTCAATAAAGCAGAACACCAAATAACAATTTCATAATTCTTTAATAAGTATTATATACATACTTTCAATTTTTAAATCTTGCCAAAAAGCTTTGGATTTTAATGAGATTTAAGAACAGTTAAATTATAAAATTTTCGTAAGTTTAAGTATAAATCTAACCATTCCAACCAAAGAAAAATACTTGCTTAATCATCTGAATCTAATTTGGTCTACCTAATACAGTTCACCAATTCAATTTTCTATGACTGGAAAGGCTTCATATGTATATTTCATTCATTTCTTTATTACGTTTAGCCTTCTTGTTCATATTTTTTTTTCTTTTTGTTTGTTTAAGTTTAAAAATTACATAAACATATGAAATATACTTATAGATGCTACATTTTGTTAGTTCATCATTTTGGCCCGTTCCTTTCTTGTCATTTGGGAATTGTGAGTACTCTTTTGTTTTTGAGCAAATAAGTGTGTCCTTTTTATCATAAACAAATGATTTACCTCCTTCAATTGCTTTTCACTGACCAAATGTGTATTTTCTGGTTGTTTGATCATTTGTGGAGAAACATGAGAGACGCATGAACAATCATTTTTCATCATTCTCGAAGGTTATTTTGACAGAAATCTATAGACTAACTAACCCTCTCCTCTTTCCCTTCTTATTTAATGAAGGAAGGAAGTTTTGTAATCTTAGTTGCTTTTCAATTATAGAAAAAGGTTTCCCTTTTTGAAGGCAAAATGTTCAATATTTTATTAATAAAACCTAAATTTTTACCCCATTAATACAGGGTAATTCAAAATAAATAATTCTGCAGTCACCAACGCAAAAGTGTACTTTCAATTTTTTGATCATATGAAATTTTAAAGTTCCTTCTATATTATGTGTTAATTTTATCGATAAATTCTTATTAATAAATAACTTAAGTTGTTTATAATATCTATATTTTAAATTACCCTTATATTCTATTAGCAGTGGTGTTGCTAGATTTTTAGTGATCCCTGATAAAGTTTTATGTTGAGGATTGTGGAAAAAATATTTACTCATAAACTATTATTAGTTATACAAATACTTTTTTTTTTGTGAGATACTAAATTACTATTTATAATAACATTAATTGGCTTTACAATAATACGTAAAAGGAGCTAAAATAATATTTATCTACATTTTCATTTACCGCAATTAAGAAATTTGCCTATAGGAATTAGGTTTAGTTTGGCAATCTGGCCACTCTTAATTATATGCCATTTTTCATGTATGATTGGATATGCACTTTTATATATTTTTTAACATGCTAATGTTCAGGTAATTAGGCAATCTATAAATTGCAAGTCGTAAAAATGATTCAAAATATTGAAAGCAGGCCATTCAACAAGATTTTCCGGATGGCATATAGTTACTTTTCCAGTAATTAAAGCTAAAAAAGGATTTTTCAGAATTTAATTTGATCTTTAATGAAATAAAATTATATTTCAGAGCATATTATTCTATACCACATTAAGATTCAAATAATTTTGTAACTCCAATTAAGAAAAAAAAAATTTATATCAGATAAAGTGTTAAATAATGGGTGTACGAGTAAATTTGCAATTTCTTTCTGTTAAAATTGCATACCAAATTTCCTTAATCTAGTTCTGTTTTATTATTGTTATTAAGAGCCAAACACAATTTTGAGGGGGGGGTGGACTTTATGAGGTATAAAATGTAGAGATTCTTTAGAGTCTAAAAGTTTTAAAAACAACAATTGGCAAATTTGACTGGGTGAATTAATTTCTAAACAAATTAACTTTTTTTTCTTTCCACATCTGACATGCAAAAAATAATAATAATAATAATAATTACTTCCTTTTGTTTCTTACTTTTGAAATTTCTTTCAAAAAAAGTATTTGATAAAATAATCAAGAATTCTCGAAAAATGTCTATTTTTATTTGAGAAGTAAAAAGGCAGTGCTTGAGTGTTATTACATCAATATAAAATATGCTTCCAAAAAACTTATAACAAAAATTGACTTTACATATTTTAATATAACATAATGTAGCATGCATAAAACGTTTATTTTTTATTTAAAAAATATAATTACAAGCGTTTGATTTCTTTTTAATAATTTTTTACTGCAATTTCGCATTTTCAGCAAACATTTTTTAAACAACTATTCAGGAAATTGATCTTCAGCGATCAATATAAATGCGCACATCCCCCAGTCCCCGTTTCAATAAATCGCCTTTAAGTCAAAGCGTTCTGAAGTGCCTTACTTAGAAACGATAACTTCGAAGAGAAAATGCTTTAATCTTAATGGAATCGACACCACCTGGCAATCTTCCAAATGATCGATTATTAATGGGAAGAAGCATGAACAACAGAAAAAGTACTATCTTACGAAGGCGTTTTATCTATCAAGGTCAACCATCCTTTGCTTGCTAAGCGATATTACTAGCCCTCTTGCTTCTCACTTTTTATGCACTAACTTAATCGAGAATAGCAAGTTCTACACTGTCGTTCGCAAACGAGAATAGCCCTCCACATAGCCAAAGACTTTTAAGAATATTGTGACCTGATTCAGTTTGTTCATTTAGATGAACCTGTTTGTTCGCGAAAGACTCTTCACTTTTTTTGCCTGTGTCAAAAATATTCGTCAGAATGATTTATTTCCTATTGTGTATGAGGAAACTTGAAACAGAATTCGGCAAGTCAAATTGGAGAGCAAATAGACAGAAAGGAGAAAAAGAAATTGGCTGGTAAATTCGCCAGTGAAGATCATTAGTTACAAATAAAGCCGCACCGGCCAAAATTGACTCGCTTTTTCCAACACGAATAATACCACTGGGTAAACTCGTACGTTTACGTTTTTTTGTCCTGTGAGTAACGTATGACTCCTCTTCAAGCACTTTGATCCGGCATCTTGTGTGCCTACCAGAAATGGAAACGAACTGCTTTTAGAATTGCAATGAAAGTTTTCATGATTACATTGAAAACAAATTTTAGATCATTCCTCTTTGAGGACTGTGCATTAATCTTTAGTCTTGTCAAACAAAATCTGAGTAATACAGCATTTATGCCAATATTTTCGAAATTAAGAGATTCACGTATCATTTCATTCCTTCGTATGAGAAAAAGGTATGCCACAATGCAGAATTTAAAATATCAAATTTATGTTTTGAAGCCATGGCAAGCGAAAAAAAAAAAAATCCACTTTTTAAATTTTTCCACAGATCGCTAAGGATGTTCAGACCTCGATTGTCATTCGACGAATCAGAAAAAGAAAGCAAGATAGTACACAGCGAAAAGAATAGAGATAAAATAGCAAATCTAAGCAAAAAAGTATAGAACACTGTAAAATGTCAAATAGTTAGAAAAACATGTAATATTAACTCGTGTTTGTAATCGGCCAGTTATGACAACATGTAGACAGCTCATGCATTAAAAAAAAAAAGGCTCTTTGGTCAATGGCAAGTACTTGTCCTGCCCGGACAATTACATGCTACTGCACTGAATTTTCTCTTCCTGCGTATGCGTTTGTAAAATTTGTGGGTTTTTTGGCGATAAAAAATTGATGTCAGATTTATTCCAACATTTTTTGCTCCTTCTGATCTGAGAGTGTGTAAAAAATTGTGTATCTATCATTTTAATAAGGGTAAAAAATTCTGTATCCATCATTTTTATAAGTGAAAAAACGCAGTGAAAAAAATATTCAGGGACGCCAAAACGGCAACTTATAACTAAACATGGAATATCTTAATCAGTCTTATGAAATTATGGCAAACAAAGCAGTTCCTTTTTACTTCCTACTTGCCATCTTGCATAACTGGCCGAGTGTATATCCGGCTTTATGCTTACATCATTTCCGTAAGCAAAGCAACAACATGAATATTACTTATTTTCTCCACTTAAACCTGAGCATGCGCAGGATAACATTTCAGTTCTGAAAATTTTAAAAGTCACTTCGTATTTCACATTCCGATAATCATTCTCTCGTTATCCACTTCAATATCGTGTTGTATTTGTAGTTTTGAATGCAGCTCTGCTAACGGGGCACTGTTTATCTAATTCCTGATTGAACCCTCCAATTATATTGCGTTTGTTTCAATAAAGTTTCAAAAGAAAATATCGATTAAAAACTGTAACTGGCGCTTGCACAATTGTACAATATTTTCTATTACTTCATAAAGTGTGATGAAATCGCTCATTTGAGAGTTGGAATATGTAGTTTTTTTTGTATTATTTTCGTGAAAAATGTTAAGGCTGAACTTTAATATGTGGAAATAAATATATAGTTCGTTTGCTTGTTAATATTGTTCAATGGGATCGAAAATATCTAATTTAATTTCATCTGAGCCTAATGTCAAAAGTAATACCGGCGATAGTTCAGAATTTGATTATACTATGAGTTTTGTAAATTTTTCTATACCCGATGATTTGTTGATTGATATTTTATCTTACGTCCCTGCCAAGGATTTAATTAAAAATTGTAGATTAGTTTGTAAAGACTGGAAAAGTATAGTCGATGGCCATAGTGTTTGGAAATTAAAATGTTTAAGAGAAAAAAAGTGCATTCCGTCGATCTCATTGAGGAACATTCCCAATCACTACTATGAAAAGATTTATATTCATGATCCATATGGCAAGAATCTTATTCAAAATCCATATGGGGAAGGTATGTTTAACGTGTGCTTGTAAGAAATTTACCATATATATATATATATATATCTTTATTTAAAACATTTTTTGATAAATTGAAGTAGACACTTAATTTTTCTATATTTTGTATTCTTTTTGTGTTATAGAAAGACTTTAGTTTCTATTTATTATTCAGATTGTTTTTTGAAAACAGTGACAGCAGAAGATACATGCTGAAGAGGGAGTGGAAAGCAGGTTAAAGAGTTGCGAGAAATTATTTTCAATTTATATAGCCTTAGAATGGAAAGACATTTCCATTTTTTTAATGTCATGATCATCATGAGGAAAAAGGAGTCTACGTAATCAGAAGTTAAAGAAAAACTTAAATTTGAGAGAATAGAAAAAATATTTTTTTTTTAATTTGTGGATAAATTGAAACTATTACATGTATCAACAAGTTTCAATTCCATATGTTGCAGACTTCATCTTAAAGAAAACTTTATTAAAATCATAAATTAGAAACAAAATATTTCTCATTTATTGATTGTATCATATCTCTATTTTGGGGGAGCAAGAATATTAATTTTTATATTATTCAATAAGTATAATTATGTTTTAAAGTTACTCTAAATTTATATCAAGAGAATTGTTTTTTGAAGCATTTTTTTCCATATATTTTCAATTACTTTATATATTACTTTAATTTCATGATTCCATAAATTTTTCGATTCTTTTTTATTTTATTGAACTGCGTTATCATTTTTTAATTATATTTTATGTCGAAAACTAACCATTCTTTGTGATGTAAATTTTGGTGGTAAAAATAAATGTGTATTGCATGTTTATAAGAAAATTATGGAAGTAATTAGGTATGTTTGGAAAATTTTTAAGAAGGATTTTGCATCAATTTGAGCGCATGTTTAGAAATCTAGATTATAATTGACTATGTACTTTAAATTACGAAATATTTTAGCAGCACGTCTGAAATAGAGAAGGGAGGATACCCCCTAATAAATTAGTTTAAAAAATAAAACTCTGTATTTAAGAGCTCTTATTAAACAATCAGTGATTTTAAAATTTAATTTTTTTTATTTTGTTTATTTTTATAACAGATAATTAATTGTTAAGAAATATTAGATTTAAAAACACATTATAGTACAAAAACTTAATTTACCCATCGTAATTTATAAAATTTTATGTTGACAATTCAGTGAAAACTTAACAGTCTGTTAGAACTTATAAGCATGGCAACAATATTATACCATGTTCTTAAATATAATTAAAATGTTTGAGAATTCCTAAATTGTAAGGTCAAATAAATGCCAAAATAGACAAGTTGAATTTTATTTCGTGTTGTGAGATTAGTGTGAGCAAGGCATGATGCTAAATAGAAAGATGAGGTTGGATGAACTCCAAAAAGTAAATAAAGATTTTTTTTAAAACATCACAAAAACTAAAATAGTTAATTGTTATATATATATATATATATATATATATATATATATATATAAAATTTAGACGTGAAAAGAGAATAAGGGAGGACGAATTATAGTGCATTAACTATTATTAACTTAATTATATGCATTTAAAAAGCCTAGTCTTTTTTTTTTTGTGGTTAATTTCTAGTTCCAGAGAAATGACATTTTTGGTAATTAACAACTTTGGTAATTTGGTCATTCAGTTAATAGACAACTATCAGGCATTCTATGCATTATAGAGGTTGAGATGGAAAAGAAAAATTATTTAATTAATTTTTCAGTTATTTTAAAAAGCATTATTTGTGTTTATAAATAAAAATGGGAACAGGTTTTATTTATTTATTATTATTGATGTTGCGTAAGCAAAATAAAGAGCTGAAAAATCTGGAATGTCCCAGCTAAACCAGTAATGTCTCATCATTATGTTCTTGTCCAATTTAAAATTGATTGCTTTCATTTACATTTAACTTTTACAAGGAAAAAATGTTTTTGAAATAAAATAAAAAAACAAAATAATATAATTTTAGTTAAAAATATTGCATTCACATATGTCTATGCAATATTCCAAAGCTAAATAGTTGTACCGTGTCTTTAAGTAAATAAACTAGGTAATCGGAAGGGTTTGTGAATGATATAAAATTAACAAAATCTTTTGTCCTAAAGAGCCAATTTATATATATATATATATATATATATATATATATATATATATATATAT
>JAOUZG010038069.1:9339695-9374337 GCA_026289955.1 Argiope argentata | reverse complement strand
ATATATATATATATATATATATATATATATATATATATATATATATAATTCAGTATTATCATATTTGGGGCAATTCTTGCCCATTAGTCCAAGGCAAAACTAGATGATTCAAATCTTATTATTGTATTGCAAATATTATAATCATAATCAAAAGCTCTATTGCTCCTTGTAAGAAAATATTAAAATTTGTCACAAGCGTAAGACATTGTTATCATGTCAGAACATGTTGTTTTTGGAATGAGGTTTTTGGTGTCAACAAGAACCCGTAGGCAAAAAATAAAAATTTTATTATTTGCCCAAACATTAAAAAAAAAAAAATCAGCTTTTAATAATGTGTTGTCTTAATGTTTACAAAAGCTCTGATTTAAAAAAAAAAAAATAAGCTAATAACTACAGCAAATAAAACCTAGAAAAATGTCATTTTGAGCACATGATTATACGAAATGAAATAAACAGGAAATGTGATATTTTTTTTAAGCAATAAATGCGAGACAAAGTTTTTTTGATCGTTTGCAATACTAAAGTGACTCATTCAAATGAAACGATTAAAATGAATAAAAATATAATTTAACTTGCACGAGCACATGGTGCTTGGCCGTTCAAGAAATGATGTTCTGACATGATACATTGAAATATGCATATCATATTTCATTTTAATTTTTTATGTGATTTTATTTTGTAAAATATTATTTGAATGATATTCACAAATGGAATTAAAAAAGTATTCTCAAATGGCTCAGAATTTCAATGTGACTTTCTAAGATAATATTGGTTATTATTTGTATAAAAAATAATTCTGGTATTGCTCTGAAATTTTATGGGCCATAACAATTATAGTCAAATTTGCTGAAAGATAGTTTAAACTTGGGAACAATAAAAAAGTTTTTGAAATCTTATTAAAGCGACGCAAAATGATTTAATTTATGAAGATTTTATTGATGAATTTGTTATAAAACATTTAAGGAAATGAAATAAAAATTACATTAGCTGATAATCCATGCATTAAGCTGCGTTTAATAAGCAATCATCTTTTATTTGTTAATAATTATTTTTTGATTGAAATATTAACATAAAAATAATGTTATCATTTTTTAAATATTCCTTATATTTTTGTTACACCAATTTCCGCAAATTAATAAAGTATTGAATTGCAATAAAGTTTTTTATTGTATAAAATTTGTTTCATGGCCTCTCATATTAACTTTGTGCTAGGATCCACGTTTGTTCGAACTGGCCTGGTGAATAAATGATGTTTAAATCATTTCTAAAGGTTAATGAAGATTGTCTATTTATTCTTCTGAATTTGGAAGAAAGAGAGAAGAGAACTTCCTCCCCTGCTAAATACAATCCCCCTCCCACTTTGTAAACAATATAAGAGGTATATGGGGGGGGGTCTCTGTGTTTGGACCCATGCAACCCTTGCTGCTCATTTTTGGAACTGATTATTGTCAAATCTATCAAATTTTTATTTATGTCAATAATAATTATAGATTTATTAATAAAAAGTTTCTTTCCTTCCTATTTTTCATTCCACTGATTTAATAGTGTTCTTATTATGTTTAATTATATCATTTGCCATTAAACAATTCAATTATATAAAATAAAGCATTTTTTTAATAGAGGGCCTGGATAAATGGGTAATAACACGCAACAGAGGAGATGGATTTGCTATTGAGAACCCTCCTGCTGGAGCTGAGCCTGTGCCACAGGAAGTTGGTAAAGAGATTTCTTTGATAAAAAGATTTAACTTATTTTATATTGGATTCTTGAAGTGCACATTTATGCTAATTTATTTTATTAGTAAAATTGTCCCTTTCTTTACTATAGGTGTAATTAGTAAATCTCAAAAAGTAGTGATGAACTAAACTAGAATTTCTTTAATTGGCATTTCAGTTGCTTTTAAAATTTATCTCTTACACCAGTTGATAAATTTAACCTTAAGACAACTTGTGGAAGTTTGTCAATTTAAATTTTAAATAGAATCTTTGAATTTAATAAATAATGGATAGATATATACTAGTCGTCTCAGGACACCATCTAGTTTGTTGGTAATATTAGATTAATTTTTTATTCAATTATTATATTTGATTTCAAATAAAATGTTTCTTTTTTAACTGATTCATGATTTATGCTAAATTGTTGAGCATAACCTGTGTTATTTTAATTGGTTAAGTTCTGTTTATCATGCACATGAACCTTTTCAAATGGAGGCAATACTGTCACATCTTTAAAGATGTAAATATCATAATATGTAATATCTATATAATGTAATAGTGTCATTAAATATCTGATTCATCTACCAAATTTCATGACTTGTACACTTTTTTATCTGTCTTGTAAACCACTTGTAACATTAAACAGGAACCTTCTACCTTAATTTTCAATATTGGAATAAAATCACATTATTAAATATTTGATGAAACAATGCAATTGGTTTGAATGTAGTTTGTTCTTAGAAATTAAATGAAAAAAAAATTAAATACCTTTATTTTTTTATGAATTATTGAATTGGTATAGTTAAAAAGATAATATTTATATATTAATATGGTGTAATATCCATTTTTGTGCTGTGGTATTTTTTAAAGTTATCACTAAATCTCTAAAATTTATTTTAATTTTTGTTATTGAAATTTGTTGTTGTTTTGAAGTGCATATTCTCACCTTCCTAGATATATCTATGTTTCAAATTTGATAGCTGTAAGTAAAGCATATATACATAATATTTTAAATTCTAATTTCAATTGTAATTAATTTCTAAAGTTTTGACTTAATTATATTCATATTAACTTCATTCTAACATATTTATTATTTCCTGATTCATTCCCCTTTTTCTATTTAATAAATCAAATGAGGTATAATAAAGATAATGCATAATCGAATCCATGTACCCAGTGGATGGGTAATAAATCACTTATATAAATAGATTCTTTTTTTAAAATGTCAAATGTATGAGAATTCCTTTTAGAAATCTACAAATATATGATTTATGAGAATATCATAGTATATAAGACCAGAGGTATATGTTTTGTCCCTTTTACTTTTTTTGTACCTTGTAAACCTTTTGCTGTTGTGTTGCACACTCATTGAAATGGAATAAAAATGAAATTGAAAATTCAACATGTGTTTTCTTTATGATTCTGGGCCACAATTTTGCAAACTGCTTTCAGTTTAAAAATAAACAGGGATTATATTACATATTCTTAGAACTTGATTTATTCCATCCTTGGAAGCATAATTTATGTGCAAGCAAGAAGCAACAAGGTACATTGGTTCACAAAATGTGAGATAAACAACAACAACAAAAAAAAAACTTTTTTAAAAATAATTTTATACTATGAGATTCTAATAGGATTTATAATTTTCTAGAGCGTGTGTAGCATTAGTTAAATGAAGATGCAGGAATTGTATGAGGAAAGATGATTGAAGTTAATATAGGTTAAAATAAGATAAAACTTTGAATTTTGACAGATTATTCAATAACTATATATATATATATAGTATTATATTCTCCAGTAGTCATTTTCAATCACCCTTTATGACTTTTTACTTAAATTACTAAATCTAAAAAAATATATAAGGGATTATTAAATATCTTACTTAATATACCTTAAATATTTCTGAATATAAACTGTGGTTGGTGTACTAAAGTTCTTAAATAAATTCTATACTTTTAGTTTTATACATATTTTATTTGTGTACAGTTCATCTCTAAAACTGAAACAAAATTCAAAGTATTTCAGTTTACATGATTTTAAATAACCCAGAAGAGCTTTGGAATGTGTATTATTTCATTCACTGATTATATAGGGTCTCCTAAATAAGAGGAATAAATGTTTACTTTCATATATGGGTGATTTTCAAATTTAATGCATTTTTGATGTCCGAATGTTTGTTTTTAAATCTTGAAAATAATGTTCCTGTGTTTTGCGAGTTTATTTTATACTGAAATACATACCTTAAGAGATAATTGTGTATAATATTAAAGATATATTCCTTAAAAAAATTTAATACCATTTTTTTTAAAAACTGAAGAGCTGAAATAATGGCTGTCCAAAATGAGAAAATCAAATTTCTCTTTCATAAATGACATGTTTCTAATTTAATCTAAGTTTTCAAAATATGTGTGCTTAAATACATATTTTGTACTTTATTAAATTTATAAATATTTTTTTATTCAAGCAAATTTTTTAATGCATAAACATTATTTTTATTTTGTCCGAGAGAATTGTCAGGTCTGTTACTATCAAGTCTGTTATCAAAGGTAATTATTTACAAAATCACTTCATATAAGTGCCACAATTTTTTTATATAGCCTTCATGATTCCTTGTGCAGCAAAAGTCATTTTAAAGTTTAAAGTTAAGCTAACAGGATGTTTTAAAGAAGTTTTGGATTCTACTGAAGTTAGTATTTTTTTATGTTGTCAGATCTGTTACCTAGTTTAAATACTTTAATTAATTTGCTCATCTAAAATGCTTGCCACAAAATAATTACTAAATGAACTGTATTTAAGCCATAATGTTTTAAGCCTAAAAATTGTAAACATGGTATCAAAAGAATAAATAATAGTCAATTTGTCAGGTCTGTTACCAATAAAAAGTAACAGACTGGACATGACCTACAGCAACAATTTTGTTTTTTACATAAAGAAGGAATGGAGGCTTAAATGTAAAAATTAATTGAATAGTGTTGTATCAATGATTTAAACTCAAAATAAATGTTGATGTAAATTTATATGAATTAAAGTGCTGGCCTTTTATATTTATATTACTGTTGTTTTTTTTCATAGTGCAGATGTAATATATCTGTTTCTAGATTTGTTTCAAAGAATACAAAATGTTATCAGGAAACTTTAACAAATAAATTATAAATAAGCTTATAAAATATTTTTTTTAAATAATATTACCAAAAATATTTTAACTAAGATTGTTTCAGTTCAGATATAAATTTTTCTATGACATTGAACTTTTTAAAAAATTTATTTCGATGTAAATATGGACGGAACAAGTACACAGTATAAGCAAAAGAGAAAGAAAAAAAAAACTTATTTTTTTAATGAACAGGTATTTGACCATAACTTCACCAAAGGCACTTGAATTTTTTTTGAAAGTGGGCAAGCAAAAGGAGGAGCAGACGGTATTGCTGCAGCATTAAAACTGGCTGCTGATGATTAAGTTCCACATGGGACAGATATTTGTGATGCTGAGTCCTATTTTCTCAACCTCAAATCTAACACAAGTATTCATTTATTTTTTGTAACAGAAGATGACATAAATAAAATCAAAAATAATCTACCTGCCGAAAGACATATTCCGAAGTTGACAGAAACTAGAAAAATGCACCAAATTGCAATTGAAAAGAAAAATGAAATATTCTATAGAAATGTCAGTTGTTTTTGTTTGAAGAAAAATCAGCAGAAAAAGTCAACAGGGGCTTTCAATCAGGGATTTTGCAAGTGTTATAAACCTAAAAAATTTGTTATGAAATTTAAAAAAGGAAAAACAGAAAAGACCCAAACTTCCACTGCAATTTTATCAGATAATGATGATGATATTTCTGTTTCAACGAGCAAAATAAAAAAAGACGTGGTCCCATTAGCCTGTACTATTGACAATTTCTCACCTGATGATATCCATGACAGGGTATATCTTCGTATTCAATTTACTGGAGAAAATAGAAGAAAATATAAATATACTTGTGCTGCTATAGCCCAAGGAAACGTTGAAGAAGATGGTGAATTAAAAATTATGTACTTAAATGCCGTAGACAAAACAAAGAGTTTCCAAGTGAATGAAAGTGATGCTTCTTATGTTCCATATGAACTAATCAAATCCATAATACCTGCAGCTAAAGGGACACAGATTATACTATGGGTACCCAAATGCATTAGATGTTTTTGGAAAGTGTTAAAAAATTATTATTTTTCATATAATTTTTTCCTGCTTGAATACCAAAATGTTGCATTAATTTAATTAATAAATAGAAATTAGTTTGTAATTATTGCATTTTTGTTTGAAAATTATAATTTTTAGAACTAAAAACTTAAATACTTAAACATTTATGTTTCTTAAAGTCAGGTCTGTTACTTAATGTCAGGTCTGTTACTTTGTGACAAAATATATTTTTTAAAAATAAGGTTTTACATAGAATATCAAAAAAGGGGGTCATATGACAGATACATGAAACCTTTTAATGATATTATTTTAAATATACAGTATAACATAAATTTAAATCGTTTAAGAGAAAAAATAAAATATTAAAACAAAAATAAAGTAACAGAACTGACATTTACAATACAAAAAAAAAAAAAGAATAAATATTTTTTTTATCAAAAAATGTATAATATACTTTTGTTTTAGACTAATTTCTTACAACAATAACAATTTAGATATTAAAAAAATTGTTATTCTGTATTGAAACTTTAAAAAAAATGTCCGATAACAGACCTGACTTTTTTTGTTTTTTTAGTGACTTTTAAATACCCTACAGGTCTGAATTCAAATTTAATTTTATTGCTGATCATAAAATCATCTACAGGACACATGTAGAAATTAATGTCAATCAACAAGAATAATTAATTTGAATTTTTATTTTTTAAAAAATTTAAACTTAAAAATGAGTCAAATTTGAAAATGACCCATATATGACATTTAACCATATATTTTCAATTGCAAAATTTCATTATACTAGGTAGAAAACTGCATGAAAGCATTTTCATTTCCATAAGTCTGATGGTAAAAAGTTAACAAAATTAAATTTCTATTCAGACCTGTAGTGAAAAAGGGACAATACAATGTTTTACTTACATTTTTGTACACTGAAACTTTTGAAATTGTACATACAAATATTGCTGTGACATCAAAAAGCAAATTTATTAACTTAGGTAATTTCTAACCACTGTTAAGTTATTAAAATGGAATATTCTCTACACCTTTGATTCTCATATATTGAGCTCTGAACTGATGTAATTTCTGAATCATTAGTGTATCACCTCCCCTTTCCTGTTACTTGTGGAGAAAATAAAGAACTTGTAGTTTATTACCATTAAAATGCTCTTTAACATACTTCTAAAAAGGATGTCAAGAATTCAGTAAAATAGATTCATTAACTTTCTCATTTAGCCCAGCATTACAATTATACACATAATAAAGTGTCATCTTTTTCAAATGTTCTTTTTTATTGAAATATATCTTTAAAAAACTCACAATTTCAATTAAGTAATTTAATTTTCGTGTTTGATATTTCAATAATTCTCTGAGACTTTTAAATGTTCAGTTTCTCTTTGTTCCTAACAAAATCAAAATTGCAACTGTTCACCAATCAAAGTATTAATAAACTAATTTCTTTCAGGCCATAATGGCTAGATGATATACAACAAAAAAAGATTGCATACGACTTCTTTTTTTTTTTTTTTGTACTTAATAAATTTATATATTTGAAATAGATGTCTCTCTTTAAGTTTGTGGTGTAGCCCTTTAAATTAAAATTAAAAATTGTCACATCTAAATTTACTAGGTAGAGATGTGAAATCTTGTATGTTGAAAGATAAATTGTTGTAGAAAAATTAAATTGTAAAGGTCATAATCAATTTTTTTTAATTTGGTTTTTACTAAGGTTGATAATAAAAAGTGTTACCATATTATTCTCTACTTTCTATAATGAAAATTTCTAATTAGAAGTTAATGCCAGGATGCAATATTAAAAAAATATATAGGCTTTCACACTTTTTAGAGTTATTTTGCATAGTCACTTGTAATGATATAAATACTATTAAATTGATACTTAATTTAAAAGAATGCAAAATTCAATGCCAAAAACATGAGAACTATATTTTTGTGTATGGAATAATTATGACATATTTTGAAGATTTTTATGAAGGGCTGCTTATATTTTCCATATTTTAACTAAATTTTTAGTCAGAACATCAAAGAAGTCACAATAAATTTGTTTATCCTGAAAATAAATTTTGAAATTTAGATTTAAAATGAATGAATGTATTCTTTGACAGATCATCATAAAACTTACATTTGTATATTTCATAAACGATTTTTTAAAAATTAATATTCATCTTTTAAATTAAATAATAAAAATATAAAAAAATGTAGACATATTTTTTTATAAATTAATTATTATTTTAAAATGCATGTTGTGAAATTTACATGTTAAAAAAGAATATTAGGAAGGACTAAAATAAAATCTTTTCCTTTTGTTCAAATTTGCACCATTTGTTAGATTATGTAGATGTTCGAAAAAGTTAAAAAGGTGAAATTCATTTGGTTATTATTTTTTTTTCTAAAGAGATTATGCTTCTTTGCAAAAGTTATGTGGCTTGATTAGCTTTGTCAGACTGCTTAAAAATAATACTATTAAATATTCAAAAATTGTTGCCAAAATTTTTTTATTTCAAACACTTATATATATTTTCTTATGCTTAATTGAATTAATAGTTTTACATTTTTTTAAAAAGAAATTTGATCTCAAATTTATAATTTTATGTAAAAAAAATATTTTTAGGTTCACAGTCATGCTTTGCTACAACGTATTATCCTTGTATGAAAAATCAACTCATTGATTTGCTTGCAAATGGCATTTGTGAAGAAATTTTACAAATGGAAACTACAAAAATAAAAATTGGAGAATGGTATGTGTAAATGCTATCTATATAAAATACAATACAATATCTTTCTTAACTAGCAACAGTGAGAGATTTTTTAAAAAGATATTTGAATATATATTTGTAAAACTTATATGCTTATGTTTTTATATCATCTCTAAGAAATGTAGCTTACATATTCCTTTGATACAGTTTTTGAATCTGTCAACCATAATTAAATGATATCAAAATGTATACATATCACTAAACATATCTGCATGTTTTTATATTACAGAAAAATTATAATATATTATTTCAATTATATGCATTTATGTTATTTAAAATATAGTAATAATATGCATAGTGATATTTTTTATATTTTAATGTATTCGGTTATAGGTATTTTTTAATTTATTAGTATCTGTTGTCCCAGTTGTAGAACAGTTGCATTTTATCTCTGTGGTTGAACAAGATGCATTCTGCTGTATTTTTCTTGTTGTTTTGCTATAGTTAGATAAAAAAATATATACTTTTTCTGGTCAACCATATTTTTATTTTGAATATTTTTGTTGTCCTTTGATTTATTTTCTAGATAATACAAGCTAATTGAAAGTAATCCTTTATTTAATATTTTACTTTATCCTAATAATATGTATGGGAAAAATTCAGATTTTTAATTTAGTGGGAATTTAGTGATTTTGACATAATTTAAAAGAAATTTACTGAATTCTGTGCTTTAGTTTGGTATTTACACTTTATCAATATGAATTCAATGGAATATAACTTTAGATATCTTCCACATATAAAACTTGCCTGAATTTTAAAAATACCCTGTGGGTAATAAAGCTTTACAATATATGCTAATATATAGCAACATTGCTTTACGAATTTTATGAAATTTGTACAGATTTTATGAATAATGATGTCGTTTTTTGCTTGCATCTCTTCATAAACTTCCTTATGTTGCATATTTTATATATTATTCTTTTGTCTATTTTTCCTTGACACATGCTTTTTGCTTCTTTTTCATAAAGAGTATGAGTGGATACATTTTCTACATCCATCAAAATTTGCATCTCTTTTTTACTAATCAATTTTCTTCTTTTTTTAATCTCAAAATTGTATTCAAATTTGTACCAAAAATGCTATTATTTGGATATTACCAGCTAATTGGATGCCATTTATGTTAGGTTTCATGTGATATTTATATTTATATTTCTGTGTTGATAAGCATGCATAGAATAAAGCAATATTTGTAAATCATAAGAAAAAATAATTTTAAAAAACTACAAAAACACAATGGAATAAGTTTCCATTCACTCCTTTCTATATTATATAGCTTGAATAATAGTATATCTGTCTGAAAAAGAGCTAGACATGACTTTGAGGAATATTAATTATAAAATATCTCTCCAGAATTTTTTTTTTTTCTGTCTGCTGACTTCATGTTTGTGTTTAAGCTTTAACTTTTTCATCTAGGTTAAATGCTTAAAAGAATTTAATTCAATGCAGAGCTATGCTATAATACATAATTCTTTATCTATGTTATATATCAAACATTAAATTTACTAAAATTTGATTTTTAGATTTGATAAGGAACAATTTTTAATATTCTAAGAGATTTTAAACTTTTTAAAAAGAATTTAATAGTTATTTTGATTTTACACATTCAAATAAATATTATTAAATATCTTCATGACCAGATTTATAAACTGGTTATAAAGTTGAATCTTAGTAGTTGAAATTTCAATTTAAATATCACTTAAAAATATTTATTATGTGATATTTTTTTAAATATGTGTTTTTTACTTGAAACATATTATAATTGTATTGGTCTGTTTTTCACATTAAATACTTAAGCATTGGTATAAGTAGTATAATGCTTTAAAAATTAAATGTTATTGCATAAATAATGAATATATGTTTTTTTTTTTTTTTTTTTTTTTTTTTTTTTTTTTGGAATTTGTAGCACTCTTAATATAACTTATTGATTTACTGAAATTTTAAACTCTTGTATTGTATGTTACAGGTTTGCGGCTCGTTTTGATTGTGCTTCTGAATATCATTTGTATGTAGCCTTATTAAATGAAAATTATCATGAGAATGTAACATCATTCCATGATTGCCTGGTAGATGACTTTCGATTTAAATACAGAGAAGAACAGTGGGTTGGGAAAGAATGGCATTCGGTGAGTTATTCTGAGAATATGAAATTATCATGAGATTGTAACATCATTTCATGAATACCCGGTAGATGCATTTCGATTTAAATACAGAGATGAACAGTGGGTTAGGAGAGTCACATTTGGTAAAATATTATTAGAATGTAAAATCATCATGAGAATATAACATAATTCAATGAATGCTTGGTAGATGCATTATTATTTAAATACAGAGAGAAATATTAGGTTCAGGAAGAATGGCATTAAGTAAGTTTTTAGTGAAATAGTGTCACATTTACATCTATTCATTTAATAATAATAATAACATTGGATGCAGCAAATAAAGAATAAGGAATATTTAAAATTTAAATAATTTTTAAAAATGTATTTATATTTAAAATTGGTTAAGGCAATAAAAAAAAAGAAGCACTGTTTATGAAAATTAGAAATATGAAAAATTTGTCTTCTGATTTTAAGACAGTTCAAATATTATACCAAGTATATATATATATATATATATATATATATATAATGATATTTTTCCATTACGGAGCAATAGCAAAAAATTGCCAAATAATGTAGAATTTCGACAGATGAAATTTGGTGAAATTACATTTCGACAGATGATATTGTAGAATTACATCGTTGTTTTACTATTCACTTTGCTTAACAACTCGGGTCATGTTTGGTTCACAATTGGTGGCATTTGTGCACAGCTAATCTTAAAGTACCAGATTTTTTTATTTTATTTTTATTAAACCAGTTCTTGTAACAAAACTATTTTTTCAGCCATTAAATTATAGTTTAAAGGGAAATTCACTCTGAAGTTTGTTTTTATTATAAGGAGTTTTAAAATTTACTTATCTTAAGTTGTACTTTAAAAAAATCTCTATTTAATGTTATTTTTATTCTAGGTCACTCACACTTTTGAAAATGTTGGGTTAGCTCGATATGTATATTTTCAGCATTATGGAAAGGACTGCCAGTTTTGGGCTGGACATTATGGGAGCAAAATGACTGGCGCCTTTGTTAAAGTTGTTGCCTGATTATGATTAACTGTTTGCGGAAGAATACTTACCTTTACGGCAAGTGAAGCACAATAGCGCTTTGCCGCACTCAAATGGGTAATCTTCTTGCCTTAGACTACTTGCCTGATTATGATTAATCTTCTTGCCTTTAGAACACTTACCTGATTATGATTAATCTTCTTGCCTTAGACTACAGTAAATTGACGTGAAGTTATTTCTGTAATTTCATGGACTATCATAGACTTTAAATAAATTCTAATATAATATTATTTATTTTATATTTTTATAGTATTGCATTTGAATAGCATTGCTTTATTTCAAATGCATTTGAATGCATTCCTAAGTGTTGGGTTTCTGCAATTATTGAAATTAATCCATAAATTGATAATTAAGAAAGAATTTTCTTGTTGAAAGAAAACTTAATTTTCCTAGTTCTTGTTATATGTAGCTTCAAATAATATTACCAATTATATTTTTTTGTGTGTGCGACATTTATTCTTTAATTTATTAAAGCATTAATGTCATAGATTGTTTTTAAGAAACTTATTTCTTACTCCAAAAATGAAGCTTATGTACATGTGATAAAAATTTTAACTGAATGTTTATAAAAATATATTATATTTATTAAATGTATTATGTATATTGACAAAATCTATTTTATTGGACATTGTTTAATTGATTAATGTCTCAAAATTTTATAAAGCATTTTATATTAAGAATCATGTCTACAGAATAAATCTGTATTATTAATCTTATTAGTTGCTAGTATTTACACCATATAAAGGCAAAAAATGCATCATATTATTATAAATATTGTTTAAATAAGAATAATTGTTTTATATTTAATTAAAATATAATTTTTCTGTGATATTCAATTATTGTTTATGCCTTTGAATAAAAAAAATGTTGGAATTACTTTATTTATTAAAATCGTTTATTTTCATTTTGGTCATTTTTTATTAAATTTAATTAACAAAGTTTGGCTGGAAAAGAACTATTATCCATCATCTATTGTCTTATCTGTATTCATCAACACACATTTTAGATGAAAGCACTCTTAAAATTTTTAAAACAATGTTATCAACATCATTTATTCTTTTCTATATAAACAATACAGATACTGTACAAGCAAACAAATTTGGATTTTATTCTCATTATGAAGTAATTTCTCTTAGCTAATTACCCGGTTGATTAATTGTTTTTACAGAATTTGTCAACCACAAAATAATTTAGATCTTAAAACATTCTAAAAATTTTGAAAACATCATCAACACTATTTATTCTTTTCTATACAGACAGTACAGATACTACACCAGTAAGCAATTATGATTGCATTATCATGATGAACTAATTTCTCTCTATTCAAATGACTTTGTTGATAATTTTATTCTGCAAAGTTGGGCTTGACTGTTTCTCTAACAAAATCCGTTTTGTAAAAGCATTTCACCTTTCTGTATAGCTTATATATATATATTCAGTTTCTTTCTTTTCTCCCCCCCCCCCTTTTTTTTGAAAGGCCATTTTTCTGTAACACTAAATTTTGGGTAAACTTCGTTTGTTTCTAAATAAAAATTTTAAAATTGAATATCAGTTATATAATAGGGATTCTTATTTAATAAATATATTAGTTGGTAAAAAAGTCTGTTTTTATTGTAATTTAATTATTAAAAAAAGTTGTAATGATACTACTTGCAAAGGCATTTTAAATGTGTGGGAATTTCTCTTTAGAATTTCTAATTAAATTTCTAATTTATTTAAATAGTTTAATTCTTTTAAATCCTAATAAACAGAATTAAATCAAGACTTCATTTAATAAATTAGATCTAGAAAAAAATTATTTTAAAGATTAATAAATATCAACATGGTATCTTTTTATTTAAGTATTTCTTTTTGGCTGTTCTTCAATCTTGAGATTTACTTTTTATATTATCATAGGCTACAAATGAGTTTTACATTTTCTTCTGAAAATATTTAAATACTATGAAGCTCAATCTTGGATGAGCTACAGTTGTCTGTAGGCAAGATTTCAACTTGAAAAGCAGAGAGCTCTAAATTTGAAACCTTATTTTCACTAAAGAATCTATTACATTAAATCTGAATGTCTCTGAATTAATCTTGCATAAAAAATGATTAATGTCATTTTGTTATGATAGTATGATATGGAAGAATCATTAAGCTTGTTTTAAAATTTTGAAACTGTAGCCACTTCAAGGAGATTTCATTTCCTTCAAAATGCAACCTTAATATGATAAGTACATCACATTTAAAAAACTGCCCTAAGTTGCTCAATTTGCATATTATGCTGTCCAAACTCTAATTTTTGCAAAGTTAAGGATAATGATATTATATTATCTTAACCCATTGAGATATTAATGCTTTAGTATCCTATCTATAATATGTTAAGAAGTGAACTGCTGATTCATGTTTTAAAAAGTATTGCATGTTGTGCTGAATATAATTTTTTTAAACATTGATATAGATTGTAGCAGGCTCATCTACCCGAAATAGCAAAATAGTTGCTGTGCAAACTACTGATGGCCGAAACCATTTGATCCAATTGAAATTATTTGTGCTTTTGTCGGTGATTACCAAACTATGCTTATGGATGCATGTACATTTATGCCCTACAAAAAATGCAAATTGTTTTATGGACTTTCACATATGAGCTATTGTAAACAGAAGTGCAAATTTTATAGGCCGGTGTGACTTGGAAGTTACTTAATGATTATAATGCAATAAAATTGTCTAAAAATAAATTTGTTTTCATTTACAGATATAGGTTTATAATTTCTGATTTTTCGTTCCCAGAATATTTTTTTGGAGTTAAAACAAAAATTCGGCCCATAGTGGGTTAACTGCATACAAGGGATTAATTGCCAAATACTTCGCTTCGATTAACACGATTGATTCAGTAAAAATACTAAATTCATAACAATATTTCGTGGTAATTGTATCCCGATGGCATGCAAGGCGCTCTCTGGGATAACACTTTTATTAGAAAATACGCATGATAGTTTTGGGGTGACCACTCCAGCTGGTTGACTACGTTTAAAATCAACGAGAAAGTTTAAAGGAGAGTACACTTAATTTTATTATTATTCAAATTATTATTAAAGTCTCAAGGCATATGATTTAATATATGGCATAGGTATACTCCGTCCCGGCCGAAGTCATTCAGATATAACGATGAATCGGTGCAAAGCAACCCCCGCCGAGCGCGGAAGTGCAGGTTAATCAACTTAATTTTCATAAAACTTAATTCAAAGGACCAGATCGGAAAGAGATACGAATTTAGATTCTCAAAAAATGTCACCTTGTCTCCAAGTATAGAAATTATCAAACATTTCAACAGTTATTAGAGGAACATAAAAACGCAAACAACGCTAACAAAGAAAATGCTGTTAAAAAGAAAAAGGTATAAGCATTTCAACAGTTATTGGAGGAACATAAAAACGTAAACCACGTTAACTAAGAAAAGTGCTGTTAAAAAGAAAAAGGTATAAACATTTCAACAGTTATTAGAGAAACATAAAAATGCTAAAAACGTTAACTAAGAAATGCTGTTAAAAAGAAAAAGGTATAGACATTTCAAAAGTTATTAGAGGAACATAAAAATGTAAACAACGTTAACTAAGAAAATGCTGTTAAATAGAAAAAAGTATAAAACAACTATATACAAAGTAAGCTCTTGGTAACCCAAAAGCAAATAACATATATACGAAATATAGTTGCCATTTATAATATAGACGTAAGAAAACTAATGTCAAAGCAAAGAGTAAGCTCAAGCGTGCTCCACGGATTCCAACTGCATAAGATTATTGATAATTTCGGAAGCACTTGCCCTAAAGAGGTGGAATTTTAATAGCAATTTGATGTCCAAATTTCTACAGCCTAATTGCCATGTTGAGCGGGTATTTTCCCATAATTCACATTCCTGTATAATATGTTGAATGGTTCCAGAAGATTTAATATATAATGATTTTGCATACGACTTCCAAGATGTACTAACAAAAACGAGAAAGCCGATCTGCCTAATTAGTCAAAATGCAAATTATATCGAGCAACGATTCTTCGTCAGTGTTTTTATTTAATTTTTTGTTCTTTCGTTCGTTTGTTGATGAAAGGGACGCTTCATTTCTTATCACTCGAACCGAGTAATGGCAGGATCTCTTTTGATCTGCCCTCTTGCAGCAAAAGCGCGGACAGGTGAGGGAACAAAAGCCATTTCACCTGCGATGCCTTAACGAGGACTATCAACCACTTCAGCACAATCGGGAGGCATAATCCGATAATTATCCATCTGGCATACCAGAGACGGAGTTAACGGATTTTTTCAACAAAAGCTTTTGTGCTGTATCTCTTTGGTGGCAGCACGTTCACTGGCTCAATAAAAACGGCGGTATTTGGTCGTTAATGATTGGACGCCTGTTTATCGGCCTTAATAAAAGAGTGAAAAGTCCCAACGGTTTGAATAATCATTACCTTTGTTTAAGTAAGCTGTTACGTGAGGTCATGAGAGAAGGCTCTCGGCGACTCGGTCAGTTGAAATAATCAGCTTGGAGCGATCAGGTTCGTTTAGAAACAATGCTGACTACTCGTGGGCTTTTGAAAAGACGGGAATTCCAGTAGCCATAATGTTTGAACAAAGGCAGACCTATCATAGGTGTATAGCTGTTCTCCTTTTTAAGTTCAACTCTGTTGGAAGATTTTTGCAAATTAAAGCTGCCAGATCAAAATGGCTTAAAAGGCCAGGTTTCTTTTAAGCAAGTAATATAGAAAAAAAAAATTTTAAGTCAATTCTTACTTAGGTCATCAAAGAATTTTTTTTATTTTAGTTATTCTTTTAATTAAATAACTACAATTAATATAAATAATTTATCAAAAAAATTATTGATTATCGCAAGAATTGAACTCTTATTCTTCACCTTCACGTGAAAAATATTGAAATCCTTGCATTTTACCGATTGAGCTACTACCTACTGATTTCTGTTTTCATTGCAAAATGCTAAAATTCTATTTAAAGTATTAAAAATTAATCAAATTTAACTAATGAATTAATATTTGAAAAAAAAATGCATAAATATCGAGTGTCATCCACTATTTGCTTTGAAAAATGGATTTGAACTGGAGTGAATAAATAAAAAGTATTTTATTAAAGATTGAAAATTTGAACAAGATGCGTTTGTGTGTGTGTGTGTGTGTGTGAACTAATGATATTAATTGAAAAATAATATCATAAATACCTAGCTTTTTTTAATTAGATGCACTTATTCGATAGGAAACTTCTGGGAATTTAGCAAGGGATACAATTATTTTCGTAATAAATCGCAGTAAAATTGTATTACTTTATTCTCTCAGAATGAATTATTATATAAATAATTTGTTGTGTGATGCATTGTTGTTTTACGCTGACATGATAAACTTTTCATATTTAAGTACAGTTTGCAGTTGTGAAATCCATGAAATGTATGAAAATCCACGAATCCATAAAATGGAAACTCGTTTCATTAGTATTAGCACATTTTTGTTCGAAATGGAGGAATTTTTTTTACTAATGAATATTTATAAAATGCCTATATAAATCAAAGTGATTATAGAATAAAATTTAGTAAATTGGTGCAAAGTATTTTGCGAAAGAAATTTAGATTTCATCGTTTCTTAGCATAACAGTGAAAAATAGCTTCACAAATTAATTTCATTCAAACCATTTCGCTGAATTTGATAAATATGTGAATTAAATGAAACTTGCTAGGAAATATTCTGCAACTAACTCTAGCGCTGTTTCCCCAAAACTCTGATCTGTTAGTTGAGGAAAAAATATAAACAAATTATATTCTTAGCCAATTTTATGTATGACGGAGAAACATATAACTTTTATGTTTATAAAAATATATAGAACTTTTATATTTATAAGCTTTGGGTCCAGAAATTTCAACATTCGTTCTTTTTTGAAGGGAATGTTAATAACTGATCTGTTTTGGTTGATACAAAAATATATCAATAAAATGTACTAATAAAAGCAATAAATTAATAATAATTATTGATTTAAAAAATTGAGTGAGAGATAATAATAAAAAGATTAAAATGAAATCTTTTATTCATATTTCAATGTATCATGTCAGAACACCATTTCTTGAACGGCCAAGCACCACCTGCTCGTGCAAGTTAAATTATATTTTTATCCAATTTAATTGCTTCGTTGAATGAGTCACTTTACTACTGCAAACGATCCAAAAAACTTTGTCTCGCATTTATTGTTTATAAAAAAAATTCCTATTTATTTTATTTCATATAATCACGCGCTCAAAATGACATTTTTCTAGGTTTTATTTGCTGTAGTCATTAATCAGAGCTTTTGTAAATGCGAGGACAATATGTTATTAAAAGCTGATTTTTTGAAATGTTCGTGGAAATAATAAAATTTCTATTTTTCGTCTACGGATTTTTGTTGACGCCAAAAACCTCATCAGAAAAGCAACATTATGTTCTGACATGATTAAAAAAAGCCAAGCAAGAATTTCTAATTCTAAATCCTTTTAAATGAAAAGTAAAATTTCTTAAAATTGTGATTAAAAACTAATGTGGTAACTTTTCATCAAAGCATTTTGTAGAACAGTTGAATACAGATAAAATAAAAAATTATAAAGATTTCTTAAACATCATTATTCCAAATCTTTATCAGTTTAACCCTTTGCACTCGATGATACCTCTTGGGCACCATTCAAGACGGTGCATCATTTTGACATTTTATTTATTTATTTTTCAATTGAAAATACCTACAGAATGGTAAAAAGACGGATACATTCAATTTTAAATCTACACACACACTCACAAATTTGGAGCAATAAAAAAGCTCTTGTGTATTGAATAATTATGCATCTAATTACTTTTTCGAATGCAAAGGGTTAAAACAATATTTGGAGCTCCTGTCACATTTATATATAAAAAAAAACAATAAGCCCCAATGACTAATTCAAAAAAGATAATCACCATAGTTGTTTGATAAATTTTAATGGATAATGACTGTTAATTTTGATAATTATTTTTAACTAACAATTTGAGAAAAATAGTTCAGAAACCAAACATTAAAAAAGTTTCCCATGCTATTCGAAGTCATTTGTGATTGAAATAAAATTGTAGAAGATATAAGATGCAGCGAGTAGAAAGAGTATGCATATTCAATAACTAAATATCCAACCAATGGTATTATCATTAAAAGAAAAAGAAATATAAATGCTTATTAATTTAAACAATAAACTATTATAATTAAAATAGAAATGATCTTTGAGTCACCGAATGTTTTTGTTAGTTTGAAAATATCATTGTGGTTGAACAAAAATAGATGTCAATTAGAGGCCTAATGAGTTAAGGTATGACATGACTGAGGACCATGAGTTGGAAGGAAACGGCTATGGCTTCCATTTTCTGACTGCGTTATTAGTCACCATTGTTCAGACAATGTTAGAACGATGTAAACTTTAATGAAGAATTGTTCGCCATGGTTAGGTATTGGATATTTTCCATCAAGTCAATGTGAACTGAAGGTTCACGTAAAAAGCGGCTTCGTCCAATTTCGCCTTCTGTATAATTAATGCACTCCATAAAAAAAGTAATCCATAATTTAAAAATTTTGAATTCGTTAGATTTAATTCCATTGTTTATTATTCAGTAACTAAACCATTGTTCTATTCAAAGCGGAATAGTTTATTTATTTATTAAACTTCTTGTTTATGGAAGTCATTTTATTTAACCCTTTGCACTCCGAAAAATAATTAGATGCAAAATTATTCACTTAATACAAAGATTTGTTTATTGCTGTAAAAAATAAATATATATAATTCTTTTCAGTCAAATTTCTTTGAAAAATTAATCTACATCTCTTAACCATTATGTAGGCGTTTTTAAAAATTAAATTCGAAAAATAAATAAATAAAACGTCAAAATGATGCACAGTCTTGAATTTCGAGTCACACTCGATATCGGACCGTAAAGGGTTAAAATCTTTAGTTTCTACTTTGTCTTATACGTTGTATAGAGAAAGTATAGCACTCGTCCAATTCGAAAATTTGATGAATCTCCATGTTTTAGACCTTCCTGAGCTCGAAAATCAAATCTTTGGAAAATAGTCATATTCCTGTCTGTTTGTGAAGATATCTCAAGAACGCTTTGAGCTAGACGGTTGAAATTTGGTAAACGATATTTACACAAAATTTGAGTAAACAGAATTCTGAGAAAATCCGATTGTTGGAATAGTTAACACGATAACTACAAAATCAAGAGTGCTATATAGATAAGATTTGAAGCACAGAATTAGCTTCTATAGCCGAGACTCCTATCAAATTTTGAGCCAGTTCGAACAGAATGTTGATTTAGCTCAACAATATTTACAAGACATGATTTACCAATCTGTACTTTCAGGGATTTTGTGACTAAAAGTGTAGTTTTGCGTCAAATTTTAGTTTAAATCGGCTGGGATAAACACGCCTAAAACACAAATTCGATTTTCTGTATGGCAAAACTTTTAATCGTATGGCAAGGATTAATCGCCAAAGATGACGAAATATACTCTGGGATACACAATAGGTTTAGTATAAAGAATAAATTCACAACAAAAGTTAATATTTCGTAATTACTTTAAGCCAGTGTCGTGCAAGACATTCTCTGGTATGACAAATTTAATAGGAATTAAGCGAGAAAATTTTTGGGGAACTACTTCGCTTATTATTTTGTCGTATGCAAAGACGGTACTTCTTGTTCTTCGATACAGCCGACCAACCCGCCACCACTGAACGTGGCAGTATCGACAGGATTTGTTGTGGCAGACTGTGGACTATAGAAACGTCCATCCTTACATTGACCGAATCTGTCAAACTGGTATTCTCTTCGAGATAATTGGCCCCAAAGTGTTCATAAACTGACCACTTCCTCCCGCTACAAACTTTCAAACATTTGGCCAGAAAACTGACGATTTTAGACATCATTTCCACCAGAGTCCTAAGATTACTCGGAACCATCAGTGCTGAACGCGAGTCATTATTTTCAACTTGCAGATGTTTTCTATAATCAAAGATTTCTGTACATTCCTTTAAATAGTAGTAAACAGTACCGATTCCTCCACAAATGCATTTACTTTCCCGCATTCTTCCAAATCTTTGGAAATATGCAGGGCATCTCCCATGTCCTGATATAATTTGGATTACCAGTGGATGGTATCTCCTTATTTTTATTTCTGTATTAGGAATAAAATCGTAAGTTACTCTTCCTTTTTTGGACATATACCATCTGTCGAACCACTGTAGCTTAATTTCTTCTCTCAATTCCCATTTTAAGACACCATTTAACTTGGGGACAATTATATTCACACTCTTTTTCTGTGCCGCCATCTTTGCATATTGATCCGCCTTTTCGTTACCATGTATCCCAATTGCAAAGACGGTACTGTAATCGTCAAAGAATTCAAACTCCATATTTTGACAATCTCTATGTCTCAGCCGTTTCTGAAACAGAAAAACATATTTTTAGAATTCTATCTGTCCGTGAACACGATAATTCAAAAATATTTTGTGCTAGATGGATGAGATTTGAAATGTGGAATTAAAGCCAAATTTGTATAATTCTGTCAAATATTAAACGAAATCAATTAAGAGGAAATTTTTATGTCTAGTTGCTCAAATACAAGACAACAGATATGTGCAAAACGAAAAAAGCCAGATGAATAAAATGTGAAAAAATGTTTACTATCTAAAGAATAGATTCATATTAAATTTGAAGCCAAATCAGCCAATGCGTTGATCGTTTGTCGGTTGCATGTAAAGGTCTGTCGGTCTGTGGTTTTCTTCTGCATGGAAACGCGATAAATCAGAAAGGCGATGACTTAAAAAAATAAAATGTTAAGTATAGAAGAAAAGCGAAAAATGCGATCTTGTTTCAGCAAATGCTGTTCTAAGTCAAATGTTAGGTCTAGTCGATGGGGGAAAATACGCCGAAAATATTCTATTTTCTAATACCTTTGTCTACGATTTATTGTCAAAGATAGCACGTTAGCTGTAGTAAAAATGATAGATTCGCGACAAAAATCGATATTCCCCCCCCCCCCCCCCTTACATTTTATATGTCAATGGCGTGCAGTTAAACACAGATGCCATTTTTCTCGACCAATAAAACATACAAATCACGTGTGCCAGAATACAAATCTGTGCACTCAGATGCTCAGAGTTTTGCTTAGGATTCATGTTTTATGCTGGAGGGGCATAAAACATGTGTATGCAGTAAAGGAAAGTATGCATTTCTGGCATACTCTTCCTTATTGGGATGGATGCAAGAAAGGGACGGGAAGACTATGATCGTTGGTTTTTAATTTTAGAAACCGTTTCTTATTATTCTTTATGCATTATTAAATAATTATTTCATGCTAATATTACATATTTAATGTTGTATTTTACATGGTCTGTTTTACATATTTATAATACCTAGTGTATTAATCTATACTATTATTATAAATGTGAAAGTTTGGATGGGACGATGTTAGTCTATCACGCCAGAACAGCTGGACGAAATTGGATAAAATTTAGCACAAAGTTAGATTGTAGTCTAGAATAGGACATAAGATAATATTTATTCCTGTAATAAAAGGACATAAGATTTTTTTATTAATTGAGTGGTTAATTTTTTATTAATTAAAAACTAATTTTTCGCCAAAAAATCTTCATTTTCCCGCCACCAAATAAGAAACTAATTCAGTTTGTTTTTTTCCCATCCTAATGAGGTTAGGCTTAACATATTTTCGAATAATTATTTCAAACGATTCTGTTTATTTTCTTAGTGTTTGACGCATATAAAATTAAACATTGTTAAATAATCCATTTTTCCGATTCATTTTGAAGTACTTTTGAATTAAAATAAAACAGATTAAAAGAAATTAAAAATTTCTATTCTGCATAACTTGAACTTGAAAGAAGTAAGATATTGGGATTTATAGCATTAATTCCTGTTAACCTCAATCTGCCTAACGTTACCCCGACAAGTGTAGAAAATTCCCGCATTTGCGTTGCCTCAATTGGCGTTGGGCAGTGTATTGTAATTGTTGACAGCTGTATTTTCATTTTAATTAAAAGTGTAAAAATTATATATATGATACTGTTGTAGCTTTCTTAAACTCGATCGATAAGTAAAATAGACTTGACTTGATTTTAAAGAAATACGAACTTGATTGGTGTTTTGCTTTATATCAGGTAAACACTGTGAATAAATTGTTTTTAGGTTAAATACGTGTTTTTCCTTGTGTACTAATTCGCGGGTAAAAGCTAGTGAAAAAAACATTTAATACGATTTTTAAATTAAAAATAAATCTTTAGAACCATTTTTAGTTTAAATATTGCTTTTTTCTTTTTTTGATGCATTCAGTTTTTAGAAGAGTTTTCTTTTTCTTAATTCGAATCATCATTCGATCATAAATCGAATTTTCATTTTAGTTCCATCACTTTCGAATGTCACTATTGAATTAATAATTGTAAAACAAAAGTGCATGATAATATTGGAACTTCCTTATGATCATTAATCACAAAAAAGTTTCTCTGCAAACAAACGTTTGTTTCAGTATTACTTTTTTTCTCCATCACAGAATTATGATGAAGGAAAAAAAGAGTATTGATTCAATACTGAGCCGTTCACACGATCCATTAACCCGTTACAACAGAATAATAATGAACAATATAAAAATGTATCAATCTTTGAATTCAGTCTAGACGTGTTTCGTTTTTAACGAAGACGAAAACGAGGTCAGATGTCTTTCTAGAAATGGATGAAACCTTATTAGCTTTTCAATAGCTAGTTAGATCTTCAAATATAGCTAACTTTCCGAAGATAATGGCGAGTAATTGTGTCGATTGTGCAAGTTGAAGTAGTTCTAAAAAATAAAATATATAAGTGATGATTATTTTATGTAAAAGTATTCCATATTTATTAGTTGCTATTATGGTAAATTTCTTTTAGGATTCTAATTTATGTTTGGATATAAATAGTCGGAATATTGCTTTCTTGACAAGCTAACGTATTTGTACCTCACCGTTAAGTAAGTAATCGGTACTATAACACAAGTAAGCCCTCCCGTCCAACGCATTTGGTCTTTTCCTGCTAAATGATTGAGACCCAAACTTTAATTTAGAGCTATAATTATGATAGCAAGATAATACACCAAATTTAATTTATTTAGCTCATTTGAATTTTAACTTCGTGTACATGAATAGATACAGACAGATAGATTATTCATTTGTTAATGGATTTGTTTCATGATTTCAGGTATAAATGTGGGAGTCTAAATAAATATTCCAAAAATTAGACTCTTCAGATAGCGAGATTTTAATGGCGTGATTCTAGGGTTTTTTTAAAAATATTTATCGGTTAATTTCTAAACCAAGATTAAAATAATGCAAACAAAGGATGAAGAGACTTCTTTAGAAAAATAAAAGAATTTGTTTAGAGTTATAGGGGAATAGTTACAAGGGGAGTATTTACAGGGAAATATTAAAGAGAATGAAAACGTGGAGATATTAAATAATCAGAAAGTTAGATTATTTCCTCCAGGAAAGCGGTAGAAGTGGGAAAACATTATGACTGAAAGCATATTACCGCGTAGCCGCATTGCTTTGCGAGCGAGAATCGCTGGCACGTGGAGACATACGTCTTTCTTTTACGGATGTTAGTGGGGTCTCTGCCTCAATATTAATTGGGACAGTTTTTGAAAAGCTCGATAGATGGCGTTGTTCTGTAATGTTATAATAATTAAAAGTATCGTCCTCTGGGAAATGATCCAACCTTTTACAACTCTTGCTTTGAATTACATGTATCATCGGGTGTTGACAAAACAAAATGAAGGCAAATGTTCATTAAATAAAATAGCTCTGGGGGATATCCTACATAAATATATATATAATGTAATAATAATATTTTTGTGTTTGAAGCAGAAGGCAGAGTCTTAGCCGAAATCAGGGAAGACAGGTTGCATTTTTTAAGTTCGTTTTATTCCATCTCGAGAGGCACGCATTATGTACAAGCAGAGCAGGCACAAAAACAAAGGTAAAAAAGACATGAAGAAAATGAAATCATTTAACCTGGTCTTATAAACCATGATATTCTCATAAATCAAACACGTGTCGAATTTTGACAGGAATTCTCCCACATGTTGACATTGGGAAGAGAAGCGCAGGAATTCTTTTGAAGAATCTGTTCTCGTCACCAATTTACACGGCAAGTGGGAATCGATGACTTACTATTTTTACAAAGCTTTATTTGATTTAATTAAATAAAGAGCCGGCGTCCTGGCACAGAGGTAGCACGTCTTCCTCATGATCTAGGCGTCCCGAGTTCGAGTCCTGGTCAGGGCATGGCTGTTCTTCTATGTGCTATCTGTGAGATGTGAGAATGTTGCCCCCCCCCTCTAAAAAGGGACTCTGCAATCGAATGTAATAACTGTGTGTCATCTTCATATGAGGTAGAAGTTAGACTCCTGCTCTCGGGTGATCAGGGACCCATACCTTCAGGAGCTACTGCACCCCTCATTCCGTTGTAAAAAGCGAACACGACATCACCATCATCATCAAATAGAAAAAGAGAAATGGGATCAGGAAATAACAGAACATTTTAGAATAAAGTTACTATGAACTAAATTAAGATAAAACTATGGAAATTCATTACAATTGAAATTAGAGTTTAAAATATCCTTATATATATATAATTTCTTTGGTAAAATTACGTACCAAATATCATCCATGGAGCTGCTGAGTTATCTTGTTCACAGAATGAGATAATTTCTTTTAATTTTTGCAGACACGAAAAGCTCTAAATTATTGAAATTCCTTCAGAAGCCGAAGTCAAATGAATTGATGATTACAATAATTTCCATCTGTATACTTCATTTATGGGAAAGTAAAAAGATTCTATGTAACACCAAGACAAATTTATCGAACAAATCAGCATTCTTTCCTCGTCCATTCAGAAACCAACAGCTCTATGAAAGGCATATCTAATAAATGTTTTCTGCCATTAAAATGAAGTTTCACTTTTAAAGAAGAGTTATCAATTTCCTCAAATTTAAATCAATATACCTTATGTGATAAGTGATAAGTGGCAACCTTATATGATAAGTGGTAAGTGCAGAAACAATGTAAAAATATTAATATGTGAACTATTTTGCATGAATATATAAACTTATGCCTATGTTCTCAATGACTATAGAAGACAGTATTTAGAAAATAAATCAAATATTCTCATTTTTTCCTTGAAAAATGTTACCATTATGAAAATTATTAGTATGCAACAAAAGAATATACATTTTTTGGGGAAAATGTTAAGGCAAAAAGTTTTTCTTTAAATTTCTCAAAAAATTAGGTCTGTGTAAAAAATAAGGTAAAAGGAAGAATCGTTTTTTGTTGCTGTTACTAATGTCACTCGCCATGGACAAACGCACTCATGCCAGTCAGCGATTTTGAGCCGAATAAGCGTCGTCTCTTGCTTCTTCTTCCTTTTTTTATCATATCAGAACATGATGTTTTGGGGATGAGGTTTTTGGAGTCAACAAAAATCCGTAGGCGTAAAATAAAATATTCCGTAAAAAAGGTTTGTGACGTGTGTGAGCTAGAAGTCAGAAGTCTTCCTGCGAGTGCTCAGTGGTCCATATTTCTCAGAAGCTATTGCACATCACCTTCCATTGTAAAGCGGAACACGAGAATAACAATTGTAATTATTTAATAAAAAACAACTAAAATAAAGATGTTCTTTGTTGACCTTAGTAGGAACAGACAATTTTTTAAAAATATATATTGCTTGTTTTACAGATAACATCCATTCGTAATGCACCTACCTGTTCAAATATTCCCTTTCCCAAAGAGTACGACGACAAAGTTTGGTTTCCGATTGCATCAACGTCCAAAATGCTTGACACTGAATTACTTTGGTGACTCCACCTGAATGATGAATGTGATCAATGTGAGTTATGAGATTGATGAATATGAATCCGATTACTCTCGCTACAATCTACATACTTTTTTTTCCTCCTTTCTGAGTCAAATTTGACATTGATGCATGTTCCCTTCTGCAGGAACTCCGGGGTACACTCGTTTGATGCATTTCTTTGAGGAGTGGCGTCTGGTATAACATTCTGTGCATCGGAGCTTGCATGGCAGTTTTTTTCGTTCGGAAATTGGCAGGTAATGCGATACTGCTCATCGATTTATGATTTATTGCTAACATAATTCTTTTGTTGTTGTTGTTGTTGCTTTTGTTCTTGATGCAATCCTTTCCCGATAAATCAAATAAAGTTTTTGAAGAATCTTCAATATTGGGCAGGTCATTTCATTTCATAGAAAAATAGAGGGCGTTTCTTAATGATGTTTTTGTTTAGTATTTTTGATGTATTAAAGAATAAATCTATAATCGAATCTCCATTTCATTCTCATCGTTCAAGTTAAAGGCTTCGTTATTAAAAAACTTGTTAAGTAGAAACTTATTAACTATATTGCCAGCGTTCTGGCATGGGGTAACGCGTCTTCCTCGTGTTCTGGAAGTCCCGGTTCGGGCATGCTGGTTCTTCTGTGTTCTATTTGTAAGGTGTGTGAATGTGCCTCTCTGTAAAAAGGGGCTGTGCAAGTGAATGTGATGAATGTGTAGCTAAAGTCTTAATCTTGGTCTTAGTTGGCGCTTCTGCAAAAATAAGAGACGCTGATTAGACTTAAAATAGCTGACTACCTCAGCGAGCTTGTCCATGGTAAAGGCCATAAGAAACAAAAACAACATAAATTAGATTCTTTTAAAACAAGAAAAAAATCCAATTCAGTTCTTTAAGCCTAATAAGGAATAAAACTACCATCGTAACTATTTAATGAACTCATATACATTTGTGGTGATTGCTATGCATATAAGTCAGATAACATTCCTCGGACCGAAGTGCACTTTTGGCCCAACGGATATGTTACTCGGCTACTAACCATAAGATTGGGAGTTCGGACCTAGCGCATCCGCTACATCCTAAACATTTATTTAAAAAAATATCTTAAAATAGAAATTTGTGAACTAAGTTATAAAAAAATTAAAGAGACAAACATAAAAAGACTGAAATTTATCTTACCAATTTATTGACTTCCATGTATGTATGTCCTAAAGTATAAACAAATAACAAAAAATACTTTAAAAAAATAAATTTCTACTTAGGTTATTAGAAAAAACGTCTTAAACTCGCCTTAAAGGCGGACAGTTCAGTGGAGAGCGGAAAGCGAGCTACATTTGGTTGGCTTAGAAAGACGTCTTTTCTCATGCTGCCGTGTGGGTCTATAGCTTCGCTGCTATTCGATTAAGCGGATTAAGTATAGTTAATTCTCTATGAACTTCGTAGCTAGAGTTGAGAATATTTAATACGCGTTTTCATAGACAATAAAGTTTGCACCTTTCTTTTATTACTCTTGTGTCAGAATTACTTTCATTTCGTAACAATATGAATACCAAAAAGCTAGCGATAACAATTGCACGAATTCAGCATTAATTCAATCGATTAATATACTGTTATTTTGAGAATTCTGAGACGACCACTTTTCGCCGATTCTATCTCATTAAGGGGAGAGACGCGGAAGGATAAGTTCATTTCCGGAATTCTTCGCCATTCTTTGACCTTGATTTTCTCCCTATTAGATACTTTTTTGTTCAATTTTCTCACATGTATGTGAATATCGTGTCGTTTCTGGCAGTATTATTTTAATTCAGTCTGCGAATAAACCAAACTTTATTTTATTCCAAGCTCTTACTCGCGACTTCGAACGCGTGGAAATTTTGATGTGTATATGTGAGAACTGACAGTCTACTCACAATGTAAAATGTTATCAAAACCGTAAGCATGCATAAATTTCCAACGTCAATTGGAGCAACGCAAAGACGTGAATTTTAAGCACAAGTTGCGTGGAATGTACTCAAAAAATTTAATCGAAAATGATGAAAATAGGCAAAAGGAATATATAAAGCAAGAAAAAAAATCAAGAGAATTAGCAGGAAATATCGAATTATATTAACACAAGAACAGCGTAAGAAAAAAAAAGTTAATAAACCTCCCTTTATAATAGTAAGATAATATTAGAATTAAAAAAAAAACGGAAACAAAAAAATAAAAACAAACGGTTCAAAAAGCTCGCGCAGATGTTTTCAGATTTTTTTAAAAATTTTTTTGTTCTGATGAAAAAGTCTTTCTGTCGGGAAATCCTACAATAAATCACAAATAATTCCATTAGATAAGATAATATTAAAAGAACACCAGAATTTTAAAAAAATAAAAACAAACGATTCAAAAAGCTCAGGCAGATGTTTTCAGATTTTTTTTAATTTTTAAGCGGAAAAGTTAGATTTTAATTAATAAAAAATTAACCACTCAATTAACCGGAATAAAAATTAGCCTAAGTTCTTCTGTAGACTATAATCTCTCTGCGCTAAATTTCATCCAATTTCCTTCAGCCGTTCTGGCGTGATTGAACCACATCATCCATCCATTCAAACTTTCACATTTATAATAATAGTATAGAAAAAATGTAAACGTAACTTAATTTCATCTTTTCTCTGACTTCCAATTTTGAAGAATTAAACCCATTCTAAAGCATGCACAAAATCGCGATTTTTAGAATCCGTTTACAAATAATTCGTATCAATTAATTTGTAACCGCAGGTAGAGACAATTATTACTCATGATGATAGCAAGTTGAAAGTTGCACTGGATGGCAGAAAAGCACTCGAAACTGTAATTAAGGTAGTACAGTTGGGGGTAAGTGCCAAGACTGCCATTACCAAAAGACACAAAATTGTGAAATAAATTAGTTGAACTTATTTTATATGAATTATTTAGTACTTTTCTTAATAACTAAAATAAAACTTATTTTTAAAAAATGGAGATTCTATTTTTTTCTCTCATTTTTATATTCGTATAAATGTAGTTATCAGGATTAATTTCTAAATTCAAACCACTATAAAAGTTCTCTATAAACATCGTTTCTAACGCAGATAATTTTTTCATGAAAGTTAGAAAATACTTTTTTATTCATAACCTAAGGCGAATAATGTGAGTAGTATTTGATAAACTGGATTTGAAAAATGGATTGCATAGTAAAAAAAAAATGATTGGTAAAAGGTTTAATAGATTGTTTAAAATTTACTATAAACTAATCCAAATGGGAAGAACCCTGAATGATTAATAACCAGCAGTCTGTCAAGTATCAAAATTATGAGCAAACAAAATTTATATGTGATGGAATAGGCGTGGATACAATAACTAGCTATTAATTGATTATTTTTGATACTTTTTGAAGCTAATGTGGATTTAATTTTTTGTAAATTGATAGAAACCGAGAAAAAAATCCTTGTCATTCTTTTTCTTTTAGATTATTATACTTATTTTGCTTCCACACAGTTTGAAAACGAATCTTTCAAAAGAGATTAATGATGTACGTTTTGATATATATGTATATATATGTTTAATGATATTTTAAAATTCAATTTAATCCTAATTAATTTCTTAATTTTATCTTAATTTAGCTCCTATAAAAGTAATTCTAAAATGTTCTCTTATTTTCTGATCCCATTCCACTTTTTGTATTTAATTAAATCAACTGAAGGTTTGTAAAAATACTGCGTCATCGATTCCACGTGCCGAGTGAAGGCATAGAATCGTTGATGTAAATATATTCTTCTAAATGATCCCGGCGTTTCTCTAGTCGAGGCCAACACTTGTGATAATTCCTCTCAGAAATCGACAAATGTCAAATTTATGAGAATCTCATGGTATATAAGACCAGGGATAAATGATTTCGTTCTTTTTTTTTTTTTTTGACTTTTTACCTTCTTTACCTTCTGTGCTGCACTGCTTGTACATAATGCGTGTCTCTAGGGATGGAATAAAAAAATTATCGATACCAAACTCATTGTAAATAAGAATAGAATACTGTATAAAATCGATATTTTTACAAGCCGAACTTAAATATTTTTTTTTAATTCAAAAGTATTTCTTTGAAATTAAATGGAAAAAATGAATTAATATATTACATTAAAAAATTACATTAAGAATTCGCCACTAATATTTAATACATGAAAATGTCTTGAATTTTTAGGAAATTTATATTTGTTCTGGTGTTTAAAGGGATTATGTAACTGGCGAGAATTATTTAATTATAATTCAGCATCAAATACTATTAATACTAAGTTAAAGATACTGATAGGTTTAGAAGTTATGACTTTCTCCGGAATAATTTCTACGAATTCCACAAGTTGGGTATAGAATATTCATTCCTAAAACAAAAGTTGCCTAATTCGTTAAGATTAGAGAGAGAATCGAATCTTGTAAAATATAAAATTACTTTTTACTTTACCTTTACATTTCCCAAAAGTAAAGTAAAATTCCTTATTTTATAAAGATATCCGGGATTTAATATAATTTTTTTTTACATTGAAAAAAAATCAAACAGCTTTCAATCGCTATTTAAAGTCAGACGCAAACAAAAAAAATGTAACGAATATGCATACAACAATTCTTGCAATTTGCACTCGTGCAGTTAGAGGCTTTCGCGCATGCGAGGTTAAATAAAAATCGCATTATAGAACTTCTCTTTTTATTTTTTTATGTTTTAAATGCATTAAAATCTTTCTCAATAAATGTTCTACAAAGTGGTATAAATATCTCCAATATCCGTTAACTCTTTCCCGAGTTTTTGTGATTCCAACATACAGACGCTTTTAGGAGACTTCATTTTATGTATAGATGTCAGTTAAATTGCTTAGATAATTCACACCAATGATTCCGTCATATTTTCCGACATTAATTTTCTTTGTATTAATTGTCTTACATATGTTTTATTCATTGTGCAATTGATTCTTTCTAGTCCAGACCAATCCCATAGCGTTGTAACTCTATTGTAAATATGCCATTCATTTATAATCTGAATTACGCGGTATTATAATTTACGTTTTTATAAGTTTTGTAAACTACACTAATGTTAAACAGAATCTTTTTTCCTTAGCTTGCAACAATGCAAAAAAAGTCATGTGATGGAATATTTAATGAAACAATGGAAACAGCTTGAAATGCATAGCAACGATGTAATATCTGCTGTTAAAAATTAAGAAAAGAATTTTTACAAAAATTGCCATAATTTTTTTAAAAAATTGTTTGACTACTATGTAAACTGATATAATTTAAAAAAGACATTTTTTTAATTTTGAAAGAGTGAAAAATTAATTTTCGTACAGTGGTATTTCAGGAAGTTATTACAGAAAAATGTCAAAATTCAGATTAATTTCTAATTGAAAGTCACATTAAAATTACAAAAAAAAAATCGCTAAGAGGTGTATATTCCTACTTATTAAAATATATGTGCACCAAATTTAGTAGTTAAAAGTCGAAGGGTTTGACCTGTAGAGTGTCAACATAAGAACACACAGGAAAATAATATTAACTGACTTTTACGATTTGTTTTTTTATGCTTGTTTTATTATAGTATTTATAAATATCGAACGTCAGTTCAAACAATATTGCGTACGAATATGGAGGAAGCACAATTATGAGTCATAATCAATAAATGACTCAAATTTATTAAAAGTAAAAAAAATTAACTTGAAATAAGTCTTATACATACTTATTTAGTTAAAAATGGTTTGCAGTATATAATTAAATGTATCAATTTATCAAACAAGCCGCTGATAAAGAGCACTGTTTGTGATATGGCCTAAATCCACCAGCGGATGATAGTCAAATTGTTCTTACTTTATAAAGACGTATTTCTTTGAGATGCACGAGTTAAAACAATAACAAAACGATAAGTCTCAAAAAAAGAAGGGAAAAAAAGTGGAACAATTCTTGCCAGCTCGTGTCGTCTGATCTGGTAACCTTGACACTAGTGATAGAGCACGAGGTCATACAATTTGAAAATGAATAATATTCAAACTAATTATGGTAATGAAACATTTTTTTTTTGTCTCTAAAGCAGTCTTGCTTATATCTTATTTTTATTTGAGTTGGGAAAGCGTATTTTTCAGAAGTTAATTTTTACTTCTCATTTATTTTCGAGAGGGCAACAAAATGTTGCTTTGTATGGATTTTTAAACTTGGTAACAAAATCAATGGGGTTGAGTGCCCATATAATTTGTTAGTCTGTATGTTTGTAAACATAACTCATTGAAAAATTCGATTTCTAGATCTGATCCCTATCTATATTTTATAAACCCCAGCGTGTAAAATTGAGAGTTGTGGAGTTATAACTGGTTATGAATATAATAATTCCAAAATGTAACAAGCCAGACAGTTAAAATTTTAGTACATGTTTTTAAATCAAAATTGAAGATTCTTATAAATTATTTAATTGAAATCCATAAAAACAGGTATATGGTTTACGTAAACTTAAGAAGTCATGAAGTTGAAAGTTAGCCTTTGGTTTTAATGGTTCATAATCTGTACCTGTACAAAATCCATCAATAGGTTTATTAATCTGTCAGCCCTATAAGTGCGTATATAAACGCGATAACCGATCATTTCAGTAATTTGAATAGTAAATTTTAGTATCTCATCTTTGGCCCAAAACTGAAGATTTATGTGAAATTTTGTGGTAAATCTGTCGACGATTATTTTGTCTGTCAGTTCATACGTCGTTTCATAAGTAAGGAGATAGCTGAGATTTTGTAGATGCAACTTACTTCAAAATAGTAAATTTATATCAAATCCTGGCCAAAATCCTGGTCAGACAAAAATTTTCCTGGCAGTTTTTCTCTTTTATAAAACGAATCTTGAACAAAATGAACCTAATTGCGTAAGTACAAGAGAAAGAAAAGGGAAGGGGGGTATTTCCGTTGGTTGAAATTTCATTAAAGTTAATTCTATAAATATTTTTAATATGAATTTTTTACTCTTGAATAACTACGGGACAATACATGAAATTTTGTTAAACATCGAGATAAACTTGGAACATGTTTTTCAAGCTGGAAGTAATCCATAACTGTAATCGGGACATTTATCCCCTCGTCTTTTCTCTTTTGTTCTTTATCTCGGTCTTGTCTTACATGCTTATATATTTAACTGAAATTAAAAAGAACAAACAATTAAAAAAAAGGAATTCTCAAAAAATAAATTAGAAACTAGAATGCTTCGTGAATAATTTGATACATTATTTTCGAAACACCTAGCAACTGTTTTCGAATCTTGTATAAGGAGCGCGCTCATCTCTATTTAAGAAGAAAGCAAAGGGTTAAAAAAAACTCGAGTCAAATGACCGCTTTCCTCAAGCAGGGAGAAAGCGTCCGTTAAAGTCCGGTGCGTAGGGAAAAAAAGTCAGTTGGGGGGAAAAATTCAAATTACTCGTCCGTCTTGTTGAGGATAGTGGTCGAAACGCACCTGGGAGATGAACAGCACACGTTTTCCAACTTCCAGTCGGTATTGAGAATCGTCGGAGTGAACACCGGTTATTTTGGTTTCTTTCGCGCCGGTTTCTTTTGCAACGGAAAGTGTTTTTTCCGTGGATTTTTATTTAGCGGAGCGTGCAACGGTGCAGAAGAAAAAGCAACCGTGAGTTTGTTTTGATTGTCGTTTCGAATTTCTTCTCTGTTCGTTAATTGTACGCACAAGCATAATTACAACTTTCTTTTGTATATTTTTTAAACATTTTTTTAATGCAATCATCTTTTTTATTCTTTTTTTAAGTCAACTGATTTGAGTATTTTTGATACACGTGACTGTTTTAAAAACTTGTTTTCTTATATAAGAATATTTGAATTGAAATATTTAATTAAATTATACAATTCCCAAAAAATTCTTTGTATTTTTTTATCTTGCATTTTATAAATTTCACTGTTTTTA
>JAOUZG010038069.1:9325702-9339295 GCA_026289955.1 Argiope argentata | reverse complement strand
TAAACAAAATGCTTAAATAAATTATATTATTCGAATTCAAAATAACTTTTTAATTAATTTTTTATTGTCTTTAAGATTTTTTTCTTTCATATCTACTTTTCAATCGATTAGTAGAAGTACAATTCGTATTAAAATTTCATTTAGATTAATTATTCAATTTTATTTCTGCTACATGCAAATGTTTTCAGAACTTTCTAAAAATAAAAGTACTTATTTTATTTCATTTTAAATAGCGTGGTCGATTTTATTCAAGTAGCTGTCGAATTCTGTTTTTTTTCTTTCGTAGATCAGAATAATTAAATAAATATATCCATTAAAATAATCGTTTGCATTTAAGATGGCTTTTAAATTTGATACATTTAGAATCTATAAACTCACTTACTTTTATAAATGGCAACAGAAAAACACATTTAATATTCATCGAAGATGAATGCAGCTCATAAAATAATGATGCGTATAATTAATTTGTTATGCAATTGAGGTTTCATTTGTGAAGGAACTTAGTTTAATGATTCTATCCAATTTTCAATGCTACAAAACCATTAGAATTTATTGCGATGCTTCCTGCTATATTTTACCTCGCATTTGACCTTCTAGAATTTAATGATTCGAAAGAACTCCATTCATCTGAAAAACTACATTACGTTGCTTCTCTTTTATGCTTCGTACTAAACAAAGTATTTTCACAGAATCATTATCTTTTTTGAGCTTAAAAAAACTATTTTTAAACACAAAATAAAGTGTAAATGAAAAAATAAATAATAAATGAAATAAAATGAAAACGAAATCAATTTTTAAAGCATAATATTAATTTATAAATAACTATTTCTTTTATAACTGTAACGTTTTCCTTCATATAACTGTTCTAAAATTAGTTCTTTGAAATATATTGCAATAAAAGAATATTCATTATACTATTTATAAATTATAAGTTAAAATAAATTAAGTCGAAAGTATTTACTAATCAAATTGTCTGGAAAATTCAAATAATTTTTTACTTTTCTCATAAATTAATAAACTATGGATAGTAAGAATAATTAATTAGAACACTTCGTTGGACAAAACGGATAACACTCTTTTATAAAGACTGAATCCTATACCACAAAAAGCAATGAACACAGCTACTGATTTTTATAATTTATTTCACTTTGTATAGTTTTAATGGATTTGAACGTTTATTAATAGAGACAGCTTTATATACAACAGTTTGTTAAACTATATGAAATGAAATTAGTTGAAAAATTTCTATAAAATAGTTTATAAGTAATTAAGAAAACCGAACTTTAAATCGAATCATTCAAAATGTTGAGAATTCAGTGACAATAAATGTTTTTTAAATATTATAATTTGTAAAAATTATCCAATTTTTAAAAATTTGTCATTAAGTTTTAATAATTATTTCGCCATAGATAACGAATTTAAAAGCTTTAATATTATATTTGATTGTAATCAAAAGCCGATACAAAATAAATGATCTAATTGTATGCGTATTCAAATTAAAAAATTCTTTGATGTAAATGTATGTTTATAAAATATGTAGTTGTAAATAGTATCTCTAAATAATAATACAGAAAAAAATAATATGGAACATTATTGTAGAATGTTCTCAAATGATACTTAATAGGCCCCCAGCAACTGTGTTTCGATGGAAATTATGTAAATTTGAAGTAGAATGATTGATTTTCATTCCCAAAGTTGAGATTCTTCGTTATAGGTAATTTAATGCAGGTTACTTATTTAAATTGATCACTCTTAACCGTTGAACTGGTTCATCGCTGGGCGAATCCTAGAATATCAGATGGATATTAAAAATGAAATCTCATCATTCTTCATATTCGTTGAAAAATTACTTTTGAGAGATAACGTTTTTTAGTCTGAAACAGGCTTTTATTTTTGGCTAACAGGAAATGTGAGCACATAATCATATGCAGGGGGATGTTTTTTTTAATTATGTAAGAACATGATGGGTTTTGTGGTGTCTCCGAAAAAACATAAGCAATGAATTATTCGGTAAATATCATAATCTATATCTGTTAACAGACATTTAGCAGACGATTCCTTTTCAGACTTATTTTATTTGCTACTATTTTTATTTTTATTAAAATATTATTAAAAGTTAAAAGCAAACGATTTTTTCTTTGATAAACATATGCTCATTTTGAAGATACTGCTTCAGATCCGTGCATGATGAATAATGACATTCTGTTATTTTCAGAGACATGGACAATTTTTAAAGATAAATTTAGACTGGATGGTTTTAATCATTACCATTTAATAAGTCATACTTCAAAAAGAAAACCCAGTGGTGTATCTATTTATGAGAAAAAAGATTTACTAAGTATGGTGGATGATGTAGATATGTTTCCAAATTACAATATGGGTATTCACGTCATGCTTGTGAATTTTAAAACTAAAATCCGTCTAGCTGTTTTGTATGCAAAACCTGGATCCTCAGACGACTATATTTTCGACGCTATTCAAGACAGTTTAGACGTCAACCGTATCAATTACAAAACAGTGTTGGCAAGAGATTTCAATTTGAAAGTTAATATTCTTGAAGGAAAAGAATTTTTGATTTAATGGGAAATATTTATTATCTGAAATTATATAATAATCCATCCGATTCCACAACGAGCCATCACAATACGATAGATTGCATATTTTCGACAAATATTTTAAGAACGTGCGGTATATATGAAAGTGCATTTAGTTCTCATTTGCCATTATATGTTCAAATTCCTTGGGGAAAAAAAGTAAATTTGTACATCTATTCCATCAGAAGGCAATGATCCAAGGTTAGAATGCGGACCAGAATTATTAGAGAGAACTGGAAATATTGAATGGGAAGAATAATACGATTATCCTTTGCAAAATAAAATTTAAAAAAATGTTCTCATATGACAATTTGAAATTTGCGATAGCAGATTTCAATTTTTATTATTTAATCTTTGTTTTAGACTCCATTTTAGTTTTGAATGCATTGTACTTTTAATTTTGAATCTTCTGTTGAATGCGTAAAATATTTATGAAATTGAGTTTATCAAAAAAAAAAATCAACATTAAAGTTTAAATTCCTGTTTTCATTTTATTTCCCCTTAAGTCCAAATAAATTATTTCTGGTATGATTAGTGTGTTTTTCTGTCCGCCCGCGTTTCTGAATACGAAAATAGCTAAAAAACGAAGGAATTGGATGGATGAAATTCAACATATTTTATATATATCAAAATGTTTGAAATAGTAGGTATTAAACACTACCGGAAATTGGCACTTTAAACTTTCATAATAAAAATAATGCACATCAGAATTTTTAAAAAACATGCCTTTGTCACTAACGATCAATTTAAATGCGTTTTGGCTTGCATTGAAAGAAAATATTATACAAATTTAGTCGCAATATTTTTTTATTTCTTGCTCCAAAAGCAAGTGAAAAAAAAATATCGTAATAATATAAGTTACACCTCCTATCTTAATTTTACAAATTTTTAAGTGGAAGCTAAAATGAATTTCTTATTATCAGTAACGATCAGTATCCGTTATCTTGATTTTTCTTCACATCTTAGACAAATATGTACCATCTTATGCTCTTATCAGATGTGAAAAAAAATTCATTACATTCTATACTAAATTGATAAAAAAAATTAGTTTTTTACTACCTTTTTTAAAATCCTGAAAAAATAAAATAAAGAATGTTTGTAAAAAGACGATGATTTATTTGAAGGTTATTACGATTATAATAAAAAAGTAATAATTTTTTAAAAAGTGCAGAAAATGGATTTATCGAGAAGATTTTATGATGGTTTAAAAAACTATTTCGGATGATATCTTTCGAAGTTGTCACCGACAGAAATATCTCGATTTATTTGAGTTTGTAATATCGATTATTTTCATTTCCGACAATAACGAAATGTAAATAAAATTCTGTAAAATGTCTTCATTATAAGAGATAATTTCTTCAAGTATCAAATTTTCCTTCTCTTTTGAACGTTCTGCTCATTTATAACTATTGATAGAATAGTAAAATAAGTAAAATTTACAATTATTAATAGAAATTCAGATGTGAGTTTTGACAAAGCAATTATATTTATTAAAAAACCATTGAAAATTAAATACCTGTTATCAAATTTGGGTATAAGTATATCTCCAAGTTTAATGATAGTTCGATTGGCCGGATGAAAATTCAACGAAATGCATTTTTTTTTCATTTCTTCTTTTTATTTCTACAGAATAATGACTGTTGCCAAATGCTAACGAAAAATCATAGATAATTCTTCTTTCTTTAAAGATGTCGCGTTTCTACAGCTCGTATTGTTATTAATCTATCAATTGTGGAATTTAATACACACACATCGATCATTGAAACTGCTATGTTGCAGTTAAATGAAATTATGGTTAGAAATTTCCTTAGCGTGTTTTACTTTTATAGTTTTTTTTGTTATGAAGATAAACTTTTGCCATATTCAAACTCAATGTTTATTGTAATTTATTATCGTTTGTCTCTCGCATTCTTTCAGTGAAGCAAATACTATTTTTTTTAAAAAAAAATAACTATACATGTCTCTAATATACTGATTGAGCAATGAGATATTTTTTTATCTGTAGGCCATGATTTATTATTGTTAAATAGAGACAATTTGAATATAAACGACTGTAATTGAATTTATTTACAATTGATATTTACAGTTAACTAGCAGCTGTGGTATTTTTCTTGTGATTGACTACGGTATAGATAATTTGATTCATAAATTAAAATTTGAAATTTTTTTAACATAAATTACATTTTACATATTTTTAAAAAAAATTTTACTATTTAATAGTATAATAACAATAATAATATAAATCAAAATGCCTGTTTGCGGAATAGATTTTATAATTACTCGAAGATTTAGTTTTAGGGATACTTTTTTTAAATTCTGAAATTATGAAAAATTGTTTGCAATTGTAGCGCTGTTATGTACAGTTCATAATGTTAGGTTATAAGAACATTTTTATAATCCCAGAATTATTAATGCAGATTATATTTTATATTAAAAAGAAGCGAAACTATATCATGTCGACATCATTTTTTATTCCAACAACAAGCAACTCGTGTTGCCAATTTTTTTAGAACAAACTTGTGAAAGCAAAGATAATAATACACAGATATAGCTGCTACAGAATTCTTTCTTAAAAATCATGTTTCAATATTTTTCTTTCACCATTTTTTTTCTTCTTTAATTTCAAAACGAAGAATAAGGAAAAAGAAAGTTGAGTGTAAATTTTGTCGATCAAAACTATCCAAAAACAGCCATAACAAGAAGCCACTTGAATTTCTTTGAGTTAGCTCACTGTGAGCTTGTACTTATCAGATGGATTTGAGGCAGGTGAAATGTAAAAATTCCACCTAATTTTTCAAAATGTCCTTATCAAAGGGAAAAAAAACTTCAATTGCAGCGATTTCACAAGTTTCGAAATTCATAGATTGCAAAATCCGACAACTTATCTCATTTATTAATGTAGCCTGTTTCTAAAAAATGTTGGAATGTGTCTTAGATAAGTTTTTTTCCCTACTGACTTTATTAAATTCTTTTCCCACTGACTACAGATGAAAAGTACCAAAAAAAAATCAATCAGCCCATCGTTTCAACCTTATACTTAAATCATTCGCTGTCATCTCAAAAAGTGATAAAGATTATAGCTGTTTGAAGACCACCTTACGAATATTTCGAAGAGAAACTATTGTAAAGCTTTACTTTTTTTTCCAACTGTGTCATCCTACGCAGCTGCACTTTACAGTCTCATTTAAGTCAGAGAGATAAATGGCAGTTTCAGTTAAATTTAATTAATACTGCTTATTCGTGTGACTGCAAAAAAACTGAGCACATTTCCGGACGCCATTATTGGTATTCGTTATGTGTCGTGAATACGAATGAAGGCGTAGGCTTTCACCTGTAGTGATCGTGAAATTCGTGATGGTTTGGACGATCTTGTGGACACGGCGAAGTCATTGACGAATGGACTCGGATTTTTTCTTTCTTTCTTTTTTCCTTTCACGCGTGCTTCTCAATACTTCGTTTATAATCTGGGTCGCTGAAAGTCAGATTCGTGGTAAAGATAGATTTGGAAAAGAAGCACAGCCAATTTATGAAAGATTTTTATGCACTTTCTTTACTTGAACTGCATTCTTTTTGTTGTTGTTTCTTATGGTACTTGCCGTGAACAAGCTCTCTGAGGTAGCCAGCGAATTAAGCCTAATCAGCGTTTTTAGCTTTGCAGTAGCGCCAACCAGGGCCAAGAGTACGACTTTTGCTACTCACTCATCACATTCGCTTTTATGGCCCCTTTTTACAGGGGCGCACATTACACTGCTTATACAGAAGAACCACCATTTACGAACCAGGACTCGAACCCGGGATTCTCAGATCACGGGGAAGACTCGCTCCCTGTATGCTAGAACGCCGGCATTCTTTTTCTTATCAGTTATAGCGACGATTAGTTTAAAACGTCGTTCGAAGGGACTAATTATCAAGTTATACTTGCATAAACATTCATTTAATGGCAATTTTCTGTAAAATTTGTAATAAAATGACTTTTAATTCATAATTCTTCATCTCTTACCTTTTTATACTAGTTTAGCGTTTAAGATCATTAAAGATTTTTTTATTAATTTTTATCCAGTTTTGTACCTTTTTTTTTTCTCTCTATTCTAGTAGTAAGAAATCGGTTCACGCATTCGGAACTCAAATTCTTTAAAACCGTGCTGTATAAGAGCGTACGAAATACAGTGAAACAGCTCAGATTAAATGCTCTATTGTTAGTGTGTTATACAATTTGGGAGGGTAAAATGTTGATTCACGTTCATCCTTTGCCATCTGGCATCGTTTCATGAATACTAAACCTGATCTAACATAACTCTTGCGTAGGTGTTAAGTCATAACAGACTTTCTAACCCGCTCGAATTCACACGGATTTAAACCACTAGGGCTAAATGATCGGGCCGGCGCAAAAGCAACACTAACGGGAACTGTGGTTGAGTCATAAGCAACACCATCACCGGCCATGGCACAACCCTTCCCTTAGGAAGTACGTCCCGTCATCGATGTGAGGAGTCCAACCCCACCTATTGGTGTATCCTCCAGGGTTACGAAATCCAACCACCATGCAGGAAGCATCTCATCCTCATTTCGTATTTAAAAAAAAAAAAAAAAAAAAAAAACTCATGCTTTATAAAAAAAAAAATTATGATATCAAGAAAAAACAAATATATAATGTGCGGTTGTAGACATAATCTATAAATTTTATTAGAGAAAAAATCCCTTTCTATCATTCTTTTTGTAAAGAAAGATATAAATGTTTATTTATGTTTCCCTTACTCCCCGTACGGCACCTTGAAATGAGGATGAGAGGATGGATCTCGCTATCCTGGAGGATACACTAATAGGTGGCCCTTACATCGATGACGGGTCGTACAACCTACGGGAAGGGTTGTACCGTCTCCAATAATGGCCCTTAGGACTTAACCACAGGTCCTGTCAGTGTTGCTGTTTCGGCGGTCTGGTCATTCATATTTTTTTTAATTCCATTTACTTGTGGGCGAATTGGAGAGTCTGATATGAATTATGCTTCCTCTTTTCCGCAATTTTTATATAATTGATTTGCTTTTGTGAAAAGGTAGGGAAAATATTATGTAAAGTTTTTTCAAAAAAAAAAAATAATAATAACTGAGTTGTTAAAATTAATAGTAATTTTAAAGGAAAAAGAAAAGCGGCTTTTACATTCTTCTCTATTAAAAAAAACACAGCGGGCATCAATATCTTATTTTCAATTGATTACTCGTTCATATGTTGATGCCAGAAGAAAAACATTAATTTTATTATGATATTTTTACTTAATATCTTAATAAACTAATTTCAGCGATGTTACAAGACACGAAAAATAAACTGCGCATGTTTTCTAACAATCAAATTGTTCTTTTATTTATTAATTATTATGTCGGCATCCTGGCATAGGGGTAGCGTGACTTTTCCGTGATCTGGCCATCCCGGATTCGAGTCCCTGTTCGGGGATAGTTGTTCTTCTGTAAGGAGTGTGAATGTGCCTTTCTGTAAAAAAGGACTGTGCAAGTGAGTTTGATGAGTGAGAAGCAAAAGTCGTACTCTTGGCCCTAGTTGGATATACTACAAAAACAAGAGACGCTGATTAGGCTAAAATCGCTGGCTACCTCGGTGAGCTTGTTCAGGGCAAGTGCCATAAGAAACAACAACATTAATTATTATTATATAGCAACTATCATTCTTTGAAATGGCATTAAATTATGTCACCTCGTAGGAGATGCGTACTGATAACAAGCATTCACAAAAATCGTTGTCTGTACGGCTGAGTCCTGTGGTAACGGTGTGACTGTCTGCAATTAAAAAAAAAGGATACACACTTAATTCCGAAATTAAAATCAAATAAGAGCATTTGATGCGTATTACATGAACATTAATTAAGCACTCTATAAAAAGTATCTCGTATCATTTATGCATTGTGTGTCCAGAGAAAAATAATACAGCACAAGAAAGTTATTAAAAAAAGAAATCGAAATGTATTAAATCAAAACGATTTTTTGAGCAAATTTTTGCTTACGCTTGTTGAGAAATCTTGAAGAATGTATTGCTCAATTTTTTGCGATTTCACTATTTTTCTACACTATACCTTAAATATCGATATTTAGATTATTATTAAAGTATTTTAAAAATGTTGATTAATCTATTCAGATAATATCAATATTATAAAGTCCTACTAAATGATATCAATAAAACTGTAATCGTTAGCGGAGAAAGGTGTTTCTTTTATTTCTTAATTTAATTTGTATTTTTATGGATATTAATTGTTATTCATTAAACAGAAGTTTCAAAAGGAATTTCTTAGTAATGTATTAATTTATTTTTTTATTCCTACTATTAATTCACACTCTCCCTATATATATCTTGTTCAAATTTTTAATCGTTAATAAAATATTTTCTATTCATCCACTGACGTTCAAATACATTTTTTTTTAATTTGTAGGGGATGACACTTGATGTTAATTCAGTTTTTCAAATAACTATTCATTAAATAACTTTAATTAATTTTTAATACTTTAAAATACAGCTTTAGGGGTTTTTAATGAAAATTGAAATCAACAAACAGTTGCTCAATCGGTAAAATGCTAGGTTTTCTGTATTTTTTTCACGTAAAGGTGAAGAATAAGAGCTCAATTCTTGTGAAAAATCATATTTTTTAAAATAAATTATTTATGTTAATTACAATAATTCAATAAAAAGTCACTAAAATAAAATTGTTGATCTAAATATTAATTGATTTTTTTATTACTTGTTTTTTAGAACAAGCGAAGTTTTATGCAATGCAGTTTAGTTATTGCTTGGCTTTTGTGGCAGTGAATCAAATTAACCAAACTAATGTTTTATAAAATACACATGTGTTACACACTTTTTTTAAATATAGCAATCCCATTTCTCGAATAAATTTAGAAAACCTCCAAGTATAACTTTAGAGAAGTTAGTCAAATTGCTATCAAAATCTGCTCAATTTGCATGAGACGTGAAATTCAGATAAATCAAAAAGAGTTTGTCATTCTTGTGAAAGCTTCTCATAAAGAACCGTTTTTTATGTTTTTCCTACTTTTATCGCTATATCTGTTATATTGAAAATTCATGAAAGAAAATTTTAGGTTATTTAATTTTTTCCCCTACATGCTTCAAACGAACGGTTGGACAGACTCCCCCCACACACAAATATATGAAAATATAATGCGGTTTCTTCAAGATTATCTTGGAGATATGTGTATTTCCATTTCTCGTTCCATCTTTATCTCGCATATTACGCGACCTACTTTCACAATTATATCGCCAACTGTGAATCCGTTTTTTTCTGACTATATTCTTTCCCACGCAGATGTTGAAGGCGGTATAAATATTCTATATACTATATACTTTTCCGTTAGGCGGGCGGCAGCTAAAAAATTGCCAAATATTGTAGAATTCCGCCAAATTTCTCACAGTGATTTTAAAGCAAAAAATCGCCAAATGTAGAATTTCGACAAATTTGTGGCAGGGATTTGAAAGCAAGAAACCTTCAAACATTGTAGAATTCCGCCAAATTTCTCACAGTGATTTTAAAGCAAAAAATCGCCAAATGTAGAATTTCGACATATTTGTGGCAGTGATTTGAAAGCAAGAAACCTCCAAATATTGTAGAATTCCGCCAAATTTCTCACAGTGATTTTAAAGCAAAAAATCGCCAAATGTAGAATTTCGAAAAATTTCGTACAGTGATTTTAATGGAAAAAATCGCCAAAAAGTGTAGAATTCCGCCAAATTTCTTTGTCGATTTTTTACTGCTACCCGGCTAACGGAAAAGTTCAATGAATTTTATTTTGGAAAAAAAAATACTTACGCAAAACTGATAAAATCAGAAAAATTTATATAGATAAAGAGATAGTAATCACATCCACGTTTTACATATCGTGACATTGGAAATGTATACAAAAATTTGTATTATCTGAATTCTATTATCTATTCTATTAAATATAATATTTCACATTATTTAAATTGGTAAGTTTCTCAAAATTCCCCATATGGTAAATTAAATTTTGCGCAGGGTAAAACCACCAAAATATGATAAATATCACATAAATTTATCATATTTATGTGTTCTGTTGGTTACGTTAACGTTAAAAACGTTACACAGTTTTTTCTAATCGAATCACCCCTGTTTTCCTATATGATCTGTGCAACGAAAAAATGTTACAATCTTCTAAAATTTCTGCTATAAGATTTTCTTAAATCATCGAGGTTTAGTCTTCAAAGACAAAAGATCCACTTTTTAGGATTATATGCATCTATTTCTCTATAAACCTGATGACCCCCCTCCCCCAAAAGCTGGATAGTTAAAATTTAGTATGTTAGTTTTACCTAAAAAAATTGTGATTTGTAACGAAATAGCAGCAAATAGTTTAATGCTTCCCGCTTTTTTTGCACCTTTTTATCTTGTGAGAACATGAAGTTGTTTTGCGTAGGAGGTTTTTGTGTCACCGAAATTTGAAGGCAAGAAATATTCGTTTTTTCCTTGGTAGATGGCAAATCACTTAACACATGACATTCGAGGTTTGTTTTGCCAGTATTCTTTGAGATATTTAGTTTAATTTATTATCAATTGCTTTTTGTTTGTCGTTTCTATGAAATGATGTCATCTCCCAGTTTATTTACGGTTTCTTACCTTTAAATAATTAATCTCGGGCTCAGAAAATTATCGTTTTTGTTTTTGTTTGTTTTTAGTTTTAACTATTGCAATTTGTAAAACACGACTTATATTTATTCTTTAATGATATTATAAGCGCATCCTTACTAATTGTATTTCTCAAAATGCTGTAAATATTAGAATATAATTTTAATATTAATCCTCATTACATTCATTGGATTTTACCATATATACAATAGCTTCCAGTAATAGTGAACTTTTCGTCGAAATTAATGGGGTTTTTTTAATGTTAAAATCCGTCGAGCTCCAAAATTCTGTTTGCCAGCTACAAAAACTGAAAATGAAAGTTTAAAAAAATTACCATTTGAGAGAGAGAGAGAAGTCTCGTAATTTTTTCAAACCGGTTAAAACTGTTTAATGACTTAAATTAATTAAAACAAATAATGACTAAAAAATAATAATGTTCTCACATGATAACTTGAAATTTGCGACCGTGTATTTCATTTTTAATTTTTCTTTATCTGTTTCTTTATGAATTACTTTAAAATTATTTCTTTCTTAATAGTCATTTAAATGAAATTGATGCTTTATTTAAATATTGTTAATGAAAAATAGTTATTTACCATCAAATCATGCAAAACTTTTCCTATTCAATTTTTATGTCTTAGTCTTCCATCGAACAATTGAAATAAGTACTCACCCATGTGCATTACATAAAATAAAAAAGTCTTAGTTTTTAAAATAACAAAGATAAATTCATGCGCAAACCTTCTCATTTTAATACTGCTACCATCTCTAAACAAGAAGAAAGAATTCTGAATTAACTGAAATTGAAAAGGGCATTTTTTTCCTTCAAATGCCTATTACAGCTCCGTTCACTTCTGAGTTGACAATCTACTACTGTTCTCCTGTGGGTTTCTTTTTCAACTACAAGGATTTCTCCTTGTCTGTTTTGTAATTCCTTGTAATTGTGAATGAGATCGACTCCTCAAGCTTCTTGAAGTTGTCACGTGTAGTTTCCTGATGGGTGAAGGTTTTCATCCATTTCAATTTAGCACTGAAATGGTTTTGAAAATTTCATTCAATCTGGTAATAAGCTGTCTTGGGCAGACCTTGATCTAGTAATCATAAAATTAATAAATAAATTACAATTTCACATTAAACACAAGGAAAGTTTGTTATTAGTTTATTAAATAGACTCGGAGTGGGAAAAATTACTAAGCAACTCTGTTTGGTTATTTAGAGTTGAAAAAGGTGATAATCTATATCTACACTGCTATTATCAATGTGAAACTTTGGTTGGGTGGGTGATGTTGGCCAATCACGCCAGAACGGCTAAAGGATATTGGATGATATTTAGCACAGAGATAGATTATAGACTAAAATAGAACATAGGCTGCTATTTCTGAGTGATTAATTTTTTTATTAATTAAAAACCAACTTTATCGCCAGAAATCTTCACTTCCCCAAAGCCAAACGAGTAAAGCTTAACATGTTTTCGACCGGTTATTTCAAACGATTCTGTTTAATTTCTTAGAGTTTGGTACATTTAAAATTAAACATTGTTAATTAATTGGTCTTTCTGATTCATTATGAAGTACTTCTGAATTAAAGGTATTTTCCGTTAGCCGAGCGCAAGCGAAAAATCGTCATAGAAATTTGGCGGAATTATACATTATTTGGCTACTTTTTCTTATCCGCGTTACCCCAATTAGCGTAGAAAATTCATGCATTTGTGTTGCCCCAATTGGCATTGAATTGGTACGCGCATTTTGGTCAATTCAGTGCTAATTGGGGTTGATTTTGTTTTGGCCAGACTAATCAGCAAAACGGTTTTGAATAATTGGTTTGCTGTTTTGTTTTATTTCAAGTACATACTGTAAATAAATTGTTTTTAATTAATTTTTTAGGCTACGCTGTGATATACAACCATTTGGTGCTTTGTGAGGTTGGTAACTTTTCGGTAGCTCTCTGTTTGGGTTTGCTTTGCTATCATTTTTTATACCCTTGCTCTTTCCTTTTCATTTCCCTTGATTTTTTTTTCCTGCTGTTCGTATTTCTTTCATTATTTTCGATGAGATTTATTTTGCTTGCATTCGATTTTTCTGAATGTATGGATTTTTTTCTATATTTCCGTTAATTTTCTGAAGCGTTCATCGAAATCATACGATTTGAAACTCTATTGCTGCCAGTCGCGCTACTTTCGGTCATTTCGTCAAAATTTGGCGACAAACTATATTTTTTGGCGAAAATTATTTTCAGCTGTGCCATAATGATGCGGTCTGATGATGTTTAACCTTATGAAGAACCCCAGTTCTCATGCATGCACACACACACACACACACACACACACACACACACACACACACACAC
>JAOUZG010038069.1:9302542-9316680 GCA_026289955.1 Argiope argentata | reverse complement strand
TCCATTGTTTAAATATCGAGGCTCAACTGATAAAAACCAGATTTCCAAGTTTTTTTTTCATATTTTGAAGCATTAAAACAGCTATAAAATATTTTGAAATAAATAGATTACTTATCTTTTAATTCAGGAACTGAAAACGCATTGAAAATTACTATGCCAAATTTGAACAACAAAAGGGGCATTACATTTTAATTTATAAGTTTTTTTTTTGTAAATTTTTTTTACCAAGATAAGAATTTGAGAAACTATCATCTATAAATGTAAAATAGCATTGAAAAGTATGTAAATTCAAATATAAAAAATGTAACTCCCCCCCAAAATATATTAAAATGAAATCTGCTATGCACATTTCAATGTATCATGTCAGAACATCATTTCTAGAACATCAAGCACCACGTTCTCTTGCAAGTTAATTTGTATTTTATTCATTTTAATGGTTTCATCGAATGAGTCACTTTAGTACTACAAACGGTCCAAAAAACTTTGTCTCGCATTGATAGTTTTAAAAAATTTCACATTTCCTATTATTTCATTTCATATAATCTTGTGTTTAAAATGACATTTTTTTAGGTTTTACTGGCTGTAGTCATTAACTTGTTGTTTTTTTAAATCAGAGCTTTTGTAAATGGGATAGCAACGCGTTATTAAAAGCTTAATTTTTTGAGATACTCATGCAGATAATAAAATTTTTTATTTTTCGCCTACGGATTTCTGGTGACAGCCTAAACCTTATCCCAAAAACATCACGTTCTGACATGATAAAAAAGATTTTGAAACAAAATTCTTAAGGTTTCATACAGAAACCTGCTCAAATGTTAAAAGTATTAAATAAAAATATCATAGTTTTGCAAAAAAAAAAAAAATCAACTTTGTTGCCTACTTGAAATTAGCTTTACCTTCGTAGATATTACAAATCGTGCACGATCTATGGTAATTATACGAAAATATAAATATTTGAAATGAACGTCTGTTTCCTAATAGCTTGAATTCTAAAGAAGTTAAACAAATAACAGTTCGTTGTAAAATTTCTATGGGGAGAAAACACACATGCTTGAAAAAACATAAGCCACATTGCACACTTAACAGAAAAGTTGTTGCTACTTACAAAATGAGACATTCGAGATTCTTTAACCCAGTCAAGTGGAATAAATATATCATTCTATAATCTTACAAGCAGAAGGAACTATTGAATAATTATTTGTATTTACTTTATTATATAATTATTTATACTTATTGTATTGTATAATTATTTGTACTCTGTATCGCACAATTAATAGCTATTATTGTATAATTAGTTTTACTATTGTATATTAATTTTGTTGTCTTATTAATACAGAAATTGCTCCATTGAGCTAACAGATAAATGAATAAGCGTAAAATATTTTACGCTTATACCGAAAAATATTACGCTTTACCCGAAAACCCTATTCGGGGTTTGTGTAGATTGAGAATTGATAAAACAATCTCTCGAAAATCACAATCAAGTTTATTCTTAAAAAATCACTTGATAACGCAGGAAATTACAGCAGTTACGTGTGACAATTCGCAGCTCCAATTTATCTAATACCACAGGAAACGGCTAACAAACACAGAGGTCTCTAACACCTCAGACAGATAAGTGCTTCTGTGCACTGGACTAACACTCCAATTTTCACTACTCTCTATTCCTCATCGTTCGAGTTCAATGGTAGCTTATCGGGGCACCCGTCCTCAGAAGAGGACAATCCCCTTTTATAATGAAAGACTGAAGTGATTAGCATGACTTTTGAAGTGTTGCTATGAGCTTAGTCCTCAAGGTCATGATTGATATTTCATTGATTTCTTGACCTATTATAATTTGAAATTTTCTACAGCTATTTATTTCCAATAACGATTCAATATTTTAATAATTTTATAACTTTTATTTATCAATGAACATTTTAATTTAATTAAATATTAATTTCACAATGGAGCTCACCTTATAATCCATTTCGAATTTATTTTAGATTCCATAATATTTATAATCATGAATTAACCATTTATCTACTGACGGTACTTATAAGTACCAATTCAATCTGGATTATAACTTCGTAATATGACTATTTTTGCCGATGGTGTTCTAAAAAACACGGAGAATGTAACCCAAATTGCGAGAAGCTAATATAAGCTGAAAGTAGAAATGAAAAATATTTAATTAATAATTAAATTAATTAAGATATTTCTATTAATGGACATTTTTCTCATGGGATCCCTGTGATTATTCTGCAAGGAAACTTAACTACTGATTCAAAAATGAAATTGGAAAATTGATGGCAACATAATTTAGTAGATAAAGGGTTAAGAAATATACTAAAGACAAAAAAGTAAAATATAATAGACATTTTTTTAAAAAACTAATGAGTTTTATTAGTGTAGTAAAAATTAGGAAATAACGTTTCGTTAAAGTTGAAATGCAGTAGTAATACAAAGTAGGACTGCTGAAATAATAATTGGATAATCTTGATGGAATGCAATGCTCATTTTCACCCTCTTCTTCTACAGCAGAATTTTTCTTCTCTGTAAGCTGATACGGGTTGTTATTGCGCATGCTAATAGAGAACGACTCAAGATCTTGTTCTGATAACCGTGTCACTTCTTAAATTTCTATCAGAGAAATTCAAGATATATTAAAGAGAGGCGAAGGAATGAGAGGTCAAGTTGGAATACAGATTTAGAAAACAGGGATTGTTCGGTCTAATCTGTGTTGCAAATGAAACAAATTCATAAGATTCATGATAGTAAACGACCTTCTTTTATTATGACAAAATGAATATAATTTATAATCACTTTATTACAGTATGAAATAGCGAGTAGAACACCCCAAGGAAACGAAGTGTTAAATTAGAATATCAAGAAAGTAAAACAGAAAGTAAAAAGATTAAAAATGAAATCTGCCATGCATATTTCAACGTATTATGTCAGAACATAACTTCTTGAACGGCCAAGCACCACGTGCTCGTGCAAGTTAAATTGTATTTTTATTCATTTTAATAGTTTCATAGAATGAGTCACCTTAGTATTGCAAACGATCCCAAAAGCTTTGTCTCGCATATATTGTTAAAAAAAATTACATTTCCTATTTATTTCATTTCATATATAGTCACGTGCTCAAAAGGACATTTTTCTAATCTTTATTTGCTGTAGTCATTAACTTATTTTTTTAAAAATTGGAGCATTTGTAAATGCAATAGTAACGCGTTATTAAAAGCTGATTTTTTGAGATGCTCGAGCAGATAATAATATTTCAATTTTGCGCCTACAGAATTTTGTTGTCACCGAAAACCTCATTCCTAAAACAACATTACGTTCTGACATAATTATAAAATTCACTCTCATTGAAGCACCACGTGCTTGTGCAAGTTAAATTATATTTTCATTCATTTTAATTGTTTCATAGAATGAGTCACTTTAGCATTGCAAACGATCCAAAAAACTTTGTGTCGAATATATTGTTTTAAAAAATATCCCATTTCCTATTTATTTCATTTCCTATAATCACTTGCTCAAAATGACACTTTTATCGGTTTTATTTGCTGAAGTTATTAACATATTTTTATAAAATCAGAGCTTTTGTAAATGCGATGGCAGTGCGTTATTAAAAGCTGATTTTTTGAGATACTTGTGAAGATAATAAGAATTTTACTTTCGCTTACGGATTTTTGTTAGTGTCAAAAATCTCATCCCAAAAACAACATCATGTTCTGACATAATAATTATAAGCACTTGCCGCAAATCTTTTATTTTCTTAACTTTTGTTCAATGAATCCTTTTTAACTTAAATTGGGATTTTAATTTTAATCTAGTTTAGCTTATGATTTCTTACAGTAAATGTAAGCCTTTAACAGAAAATGTTAACTATGAATATGAAATTCCATCTATTAAATAATACAATTTTTTGAAAACAATTTTTTTTGTGTTTATGATTATGAAAATATTTATTATTTGTACTTTAAAAAATTAAATTATTTGATAGTTTAATTATTTATCCTTAAGACGTTTTTAAAAGTTAATTGCGCCGATTTTTTGAGATACTCGCGCAGATTATAAAATTTTTATTTTTCGCCTGCCAATGTTTTTATCTTTCGCCTACGAATTTTTGTTGACGCCACAAACCTTACTCCCAGAACAACGATATCATCTGACATAATAACAAGAAGAATTTTTCAAGAGTTAAAATTACCCAATTAAGTTTAGATCCTCTTTTTGTTTTAGAATGAAATGTTTTCTCTTAATTAAGAGCCGGATCAGATGGGATACTTTTTTCAAATTGTAACAAAGTGGGCGCAAGGATGCCAACTGATTCGGGACATCTGCTCACTTGAAGATCTCAGAGTCATTTCTTTATTTTTAAACCCTTACTAAAAGATGTGGTTGTCTAGACGGGTTAAGTATCTTGTTAATAGTATCTGAGATATGATTGTGACAAATCATCTGATGAAATCCTTTGCGGAAAATCTAATATGCACGGGGATAGTGCTTGAGAAATAAATAAAAATTATTATTTGCAATACATTTTAGATATAAAAATATAAATTATGATGTTATAAAAATATAAAATAATATCATAAGTTTTTTTTCTTATAAGATCATCTTCCATCCATGATGTTCACAAACACTCTAACTGAGGCTAATTACCAAGATCAGATTGAAACAAATCATGATCCACTAAGCGAAAAAAAGGCTATATGAAATGCGAAATTTTATAAATAATGAAAAAATGGTAGCAATATTTTTCATTTTGGTCCGTAAAAAGAGAATATAACGAATGAACAAATAGATATGAAAGAATAAAAATTGTAGATCTCAGCTCATTGATGTTTGCTATTCATTCATCTTTGGTTTTATTTGCAGTCGATAAATCAGTCAATTTAAACATGGCAAGTAATATAAAAAAATTAAGTCAATTCCTACTTAGTTGAAAAAAGAAAAAAAAATATTTTTTAGTTACTTTTTAATGAATAATTACAATTAATGTAAATATTTTATTTAAAAATCACGTCTGGACAAAACAAAATTGTCCGTATCCATTGAAAATAAATCAGAACATACTGCGCATGCGGGAATTTTCAACGCCAATTGGATAAACGAAAATGCATGAATTTCCTACGCCAGTTGGGTTACCGAAATACAGATTAGAAATTTTTTATTTCTTTTATTCTGTTTTATTTTAATTCAATAAATTCTTCAGACTGAATCCGAAAAATCTATGAATTAATAAAATGTTTTATTTTAAATGCATTAAACACTAAGAAAATAAATAGAATTGTTTGAAATAATCGGTTGAGAACATGATAAGCCAAACCTCATTAGCGTGAGGAAAAAACGAACTGAAGTTTTACTCATTTGGAGGTGGGGAAATGAAAATATTTCTGGGCGGGAAAATTAGTTTTTAATTAATTAATAAAAAATTAACCAAATTCAGGAATTAATATTTGAATAAACTGTATTAATATCAAGTGTTATCCACTGTAAGTTTAAAAAAAATGTATTTGAACTTGAGGGTATGAATAAAATATATTTTATTAATAATTGAAAATTTGAGCGGTGGGAATAATTTTAATTCCTTCTAGTGTTATAGATGACAGTGTTATATATACGATTATTATGCTCAATTGCTATTATATATTTTTATGTTTATATATAATCAATAGAACTTTTACATGTGGATAATGCTTTTGTGCATATTTTGAAGCATGTCCGTGTTAAATGATGTTTCACAAACACTAGGAAAAGAAGAAATTTAAATAAAAAATATTGTTTTCATTTTCTATTTTGCGAATTTTTCAGATAATCTAATTTTATTATTTTATAATGAAAAATTTGATTTATATTTAAATTGAAATCAGGAATACGATTATTAAATTTGTATGTGAATTTACCTTGGAGATTTGTTAAATTCTTTAAACTATAAATAAGAAAATTTGACTGAAGGGTTTTAAGCTTATTTTGTATTATGTCCTTTCCATTGGAATGTATCTATCCTATTGTATATATTTATTAACTAATTTAAAAAGCGTGATCTTATAAATAATTTCTTTCTTTTAATAAAACTATGTAAACATATTAATAATCCAAAAAGTGTAACTTAGTTTAAATAAATTTTAATTATTCTAATGTAAATTAAAAAAGTTAAATATAAAAGTTTTATCTAATTTTAGAATGAGCTCCAAGAGCTGAAATAAAATTATTATATAAAAGCTACTGTTATATTTGCAAAGAAAACATGAAGTAATTAAATAAAAAAATTAAAATTATTTATTAATATTCTAGAAAGTAGAATTATCACTAATGCTTTCAATGTAATTTCTATAAATATTAAGAAATCTTTAAATAATAATTTTTTTCCTTACACTCACTACCACTGATTGGGAATCAAAATTTAGCTTAATTGATATATAAGTCCTGAGAAAGCATAGAAAACTATTGAATTAAAGAGCCCAGGTGTGTGAAAAAGTTAAAAAATTCTATCACACCTGTGCAAATATGAAACAAGTTAAATAAAAATGCTTAAAAATATAAAATCACCTGAAATAATAAAACTATCATTTTTAACGTTATGGATCAAATTTTAAACGGTTCTATCTCATTTTCAATGCAAACAAGTGCGCATAAATTATTTGAATTCTTTTCACCAACTTATCTATTAAAAAAAGTCCTCTAACACATACACGCACAAAATCCATTCCTCCGATTGTTGTTTCCAATGAGCATCTGAAAGTGAAGGTCATTTTCTATATGAATGAGTCTTAAAGGCAGCTTTTAAAATAAAGACAGTCACCTTCTTACGTTTTGTATTCGCATTATGTTGTATTCTTTGTGCCCATAAACATATTATGTTGCTCATTCCATGTCAGTAAAAATGATGTACTTCACGTGATGAGCAATTAAATTACTCCCAAATGAGCAGACGAGGTTCAGAGTAGCAAGACAGGACGGGAGAAGAAATTCGTAAATTCATATGAACTTGCGCTGTAAATTAAAACGTTCCACCCGAAGATAATGATGTCAAGCCACGAAACCTTGATGATGAAATCGGGTTCGCAAAGAAGGTGAATGTGCATTAAGAAATATAAAAGGAGCGAGAAAAAAATGAATTGCAGATTTGAATAATTTTGGATGGCTCTTTTCTCTTGTTTCTTTTGTTCTCACCTTTCAAATTGACGCTAACTGTGAAAACTAAAAAAAGAAAGAAAGAAAATTTGTAAAAACGAATTTTTTTCCATGGAAGAATAAACTAAAGATTTTTGTTTTAAAAAAACATTTTCTTTTTAAAATTTCGTAATTTTTTTAGTAAAAGTAAATATTTATATTATCTTCAGACTATGGTGAAAGCTTTATAAGCCAGATAACAACAACGATACATGAATATACTTTTGTATTGTGGTCGTGTTACTCGGCTACAAACACACAGATTGCGAGTTCGAAACTATAGCTATCCACATCTCCCAACATAGGTAATCCGGCGACCTTGAATTAGCAACCTTCATACGCAGTTTCGTACAGTTGTTTTAGTGCCCTCTATCGGCTGCAAAAGTCCTGAGGTACATTAAATACAACAGCCAACATCATCACCAATTCACACACATGCTTGTCATAAGCTTGGTGCAATTGTATCATTCATCTAACTACCGACTCACTCGTGGGAGAGTACGGAGTGACAGTTTTATAAGCTAGATAACATCTACGATACATAAGAATACTTTTGTATTGTGGTCATGTTACACGGCTCCAAACCCTAGATTGCAAGTTCAGACCTAGAACTATTCACCTCAAGATAGATAGTAGTTTTAAACCCATAACAAATAAAATAAATCTAGAAAATTCATCTCCGAATTGATGGACCATTTTGTATTAAGTTTCATCACATACTGAAACGAATTAGCAATGCATTTTGGATATCTCCCCTTTAATCTGATAAATGCAAAATTGGCAACAAAGTTACAGTTTGGTGATCAAGACCAGGTCCGTCCCAGATTTCAATCATATAACATGATATATTTGAATCACCGTTTTCAGGTGCACTTTAACGGGTAAATTGCATTGTGGCTAGCGGATTAAGTCCAATATTTGACTCTGATATACGGTTCTGATGATAAAATCATATACCAAAATTTATCCATGAAATCTATATTTTTTAGTAAAGCATTGTATCTAACTTCAAGAAGTCAAACAAAATAGAAGTTTTTACTGTTATCTATGCGAATTAACAAATTATTATCAGCTTATTTGTTCAAGTTACACATACATTAAATTTCGTTAAACTAATTACGAGACATTAGTTATAAAGCAAGGAATGAGAAAAAATGCTTCTTTGCTGTTAAGAAATTCACTTCAAAATAACTTCTTCTCCGGAAATTCTTTCATGATTTAGTGGGCAGTATTATGAATAAATCTGAGATAAAAAAAATCTTTTTATCTTAGCTATCGCTTCCAATCATTTTAAATTCACATAAAACGAAAAGTTAGATTGCAGCTTAAAGAAATCAGATATACTTTTTTTCCATCGATCCCATCTTTTGTGTTGCTTCTGAATGCAATTGTATATAAAATTCTATTGATAGAATACAATTATTTGTAAATTATAATCTAGAAAAATATATAAACACGCCTTTGAAAACATATTAAAAAATAAAAAACAATTTTATTCTTAAAAATCTGGAAGCAAGAACAAAAATTATGAAAGGTATTAGTTGCTGAAAACAATACAATAAATTTTTATAAGATAAAAAAGAAAATTAAAAATAAAAATAAATTATAACCATTAAAAATTCAAAATTAAATTTGAATCTGGTTAAAATTGCAATTCACTTTAGAGTATTTCTGTGAACGCCTCATGCTTTTGTGATTTTTATTTTCCGCCTTCAGAGTTTTGATGAAAATTTTTTTTTCTACTTTTTGGTATATTATTAAAAACGTTGCTTTTTTTTAAAGATTTTGTTTTGCTAAATTATCATTTAATCGAAAATCAGGACAGAAAAATTACTTTAATTGAAGAATTGTATTTAAAACAAATATTCAGTTAAGAATAAGGTGTTATTACATTCTCCATTATACATATCTTATGATCTCTATAATATACTTGCTGTTTTTTTAATTTCCCTAAACTACTTCATTCCACAATTGCTTCCACAAATTTCCACAAAAGATTTCATTTTGGTACTATCGTTTGCTTGGAAAGCAGTATAAAAAAATTACATTAATTTAATGTATGCATTTAAAACAAAAATTCAATTATATATAACCATTAAAAATTCAAAATTAAATTAAAATTTGATTAAAAGTTCGATTCACTTTATAGTATTTCTATGAACGCCTCATACTTTTGTGATTTTTCTTTTTCGCCTTCAGAATTTAGATGAAAAAATTATTTTCTACTTTTTGGTATATTTTTAAAAGCATTGTTCCTTTTTTTAGTTTAAAGATTTTATTTTGCTATATTATCATTTGCTCGAAAATCAGAACAGAAAATTAATTTAAACAAATATTGCATTTAAAACTAATATTCAGTTAAGAATTTGAATATTAGTTTTAAATATAATGTTTCTTTAAGGTAATTTATACAAATGTTATGGTCACTATAATATACTCGTTTTTTCAATTTCCTTAAACTACTTCATTCTACGATTGCTTCCCCAAATTTCCACAAAAGATTTCATTTTGCTAAATTATCGTTTGCTTGGAAAGCAGTACAGAAAAATCAACTTAATTTAATGAATGCATTTAATACAAAAATTCAATTAATATTTGAGTGTCATTTCGTTCTCCATCATTCAAATATTACGATCTCTACAAGACATTTGTTTTTTTCACATGCCCTAAATTGCTTCATTCCACAAATTTCGCATAATCTCTCCTTCCATTCGAAGCAGAGCAGGGCAGGAGGTTTTGAATATCACTTCGACGTCGAAGTTCACTTTGTGCAAGTGCAAGTGTGTGTGCGCGCACTTTTCCAGTGCTTTTTCACCTGCTTTCGGAGGGCAGCCGTCGAGTGCAATGGCTCTTCCCGAGATCGTGCTTCTGATACGGCTGGCCTAAGGCGGGGCAAGAACAAAAGAAGACTTAATGGGTAAAATTTGAGTTTGAAAATAATCGTGGCATTGCAAACTTCCTGTGAACGAGCCAATGCTAGACGCCACGAGCAGTATCATTCACTTGCTGTCAATGTGTTATAACTCACTTCTCTGTGGAGGATCCATAGCCGCACGCAAACAAGCCTTTTGATTGATTTTCCTTTGTTATTTTAACATTATATTCTATTTTAAAGAAGTGCACAATATTTTTAGCTGGGATGCACTACCTTTTCAGATCGAGGGGCCAAAATATGAAAAAAGAATCATGTCGAGAGCCAAAGCAGCATGTGTATGTCAAAACATGTTATAAACATGAAAACTGGTTTTTTTGTGGCAATACGCATGAATTACAAAAATTATTTTACTCATGCACACATTATGCGATAAAAAAAATGAATAGAACACGCATTATAGATATAATTAAAATACTTTACCTAAAAAAAAGATTCTTGCTGAAAAAAAAGTGGCAAACTTGAAATAGAATAACAGAGGGATAATTTTTGGTAATTATATGGAGAACATAATTTAAATTTTGAGAAAAAAAAATTTATAATGAAAATTAATAAAAATTAACGAGATGGCAAGGACTGAATATTTGAAGTTATTGGTTTTATATTGGGCTTAAGATTGGTTATGCAATACGTAGAACAGAAGAAAGGTTCTCATCTGCTACTCTATTTTTTACTTTTTGATTTGTTTAAATTCATTAGTGAAAAAGTTAGCATTTCATTTTAAATTAGTCTTATTTTATTAACAGCATTCGTGGGCCAACTTCAAAGGCTACGCGGGCCAATTTTGGCCCGATGGCCATAGGTTATGCATCCCTACTTTTAGTATATTCCGCCAATGCAAGATACCTCAAGCAGTATCATTCACTTGCTGTCAATATTTTATACCTCACCTTTTGTGGAGGATCAATAACCGAAATGCAAACAAGGTTTTTGATGAATTTTCTTTTGTTATTTTAACATTATGGCAAAGAAGTGCGCAGTATTTTTAGCATATTTATTCTGTTAAGAGAATAGAAAACATCAAAATACTGGAATTTCAAACTAATTTATGTATACTTAATTTCACTTATTTTACCAATTTTAATATTTGAAATTTCAGTATTAGCCACATGAAGGTGCTCGAATATAATTTAAGGGAATATTTCTTAAAAATTGCCAATTAATAAAAAATAACACTGACAAAATTCCATTTTGATAGGATAATTTAAAGACCCACCTTTACAGTGTTAAAAAACGATTTTTTCTCAAAATATCATTTTCTTCTATTTAAAATTAGAGAGATTTCTTTTAATTTAGCCGAGAATATTCCAAGATTCAGTTTCCACTTTCACAATGTACAGAAAAGGAACCGGTGTCCTTGCACGGAGGTATGGCGTCTTCCCCGTGATCTGGGTGTCCAGGTTCCGGCATGGTTGTTCTTCTGTGTTCTATATGTATGATGTGTGAATGTTCTCTCCTGTGAAAAGAGGCTGTGCAAGCGAATGCGATGAGTGAGTAGAAAAGTCGTACTCCTGTCCCTAGTTGGCGCTACTACAAAAACAAGAGACGCTGCTTAGGCTTAAATCACTGACTACCTCAGCGAGCTTGTCCAGGGCAAGTGCCATAAGAAGCAACAACAAGAGCACAGAAAAGCAAATGTATAAAGCTTCTAGTAAGTGGACATGGAAGAATATAAATTATGTTTATCCAAAAATGTAGGAAGGCTCCAATGATAAATTTTAATGTAATTTTGGTTTTTTAAAAAAATTATTTAGCATCAAAAAGCTCATGTAAAAGGATTTTAAAAAATAGATTTCCTGTCAATAGTTGGTGAAAGGGCGATGAGAAGCAATATTCAGTATAATTAAACCTTAATGTACTTTAAAAATTGAAAAAAATTACAAAAACCAAATCTTCAAAAATAGCTGTTCGGCTGTTCCATTTATCACCATCAAGCTGTTGACAATTAGTTGTTCCTGCAAAAATTCCAAGTGTTTATTTCAAACTTCTGAATCGTAATATAAGAACTGAGTTCAAATGCTCAACTTTTATAGAAATTAAATGTTGGTGATATAAGAAAGAAATTGATTTTCTTGTCAAGAAACGAAGGAATGTTATTCTTTCAAAATGATTTTAGGTTAACTATTCTATCACCTTGTATTCTTGATTTCTCAAAATCAGCGAACTTGCTTTACCCATCCTCTATGATACTATTCTCCTGAATAGTGTTGAGGCGATGTTTTTTGGAGCCTCGTTGGCATGGTGGTAGGGTCTCGGTTCGAGACCAGATTCCACCAAAGAACCACGTGTAAAGGGGAATTTTGCACTTAAAATCCGTCCGGGTCAAACATCTTTCCGCTAGCGTGGTATGGGGGACGCCAGCTGAGGTGTCGTTCTCGTCACCTAAACGCGCTTCAAAATTGTGAGGTCCGTCCAAAAATAGCCATAATGTTGCTCAACAACGTGACGTTAATATAAAAGGCAGGTAGCCACGTTTTTCAAAATTATTCAGCAAGTTTCCCGCCGAAAATTGTTCTGATTCGTATTGAACACTTGCTACTGTAAACCTATGATCCATTAATTTAAAATTCAATAAAAAGATCCAATACTATTGAGTCAAGTTTTTGAACAATTTTCTTAGTCTTAAAAGTCGTTGAGATATTAAAACAGTGGATTCAAATTTAGATGTTTAAAAATTTTCTTTGTTCAGATAAACTATCGACTCGAATTTTATCGAAAATTCTGTTTAACAAATTCATAAAGTAGAATATAATATTCGTAAATTATTCGAAAACTTAATTTTAAGATATTGAAAAGTTTATGGAAGTTTTAAGTTTATGATATTGAAAAAATATCTATATTTTTTTCTTAACATATTGTATTTTTCCTAAGAGCATTTTTGTAATCATATATAAAATTGAGATCTTCTTATAACTTTGCTTTGATACTATCATTAAAGTCTGTATAAAGATTTCATCCAATAGTGAATGACTGGAAATGAATCGATTTTTTAAAAGAGGTAATAACTAAAATTATATAATTGGGAGGGAGGGGGATTGAGTTTGGCATATTTATATAGTAAGAACCAATTTCCACTGTCTATATTCATAGTTTAATTTTAAGCTTCACCTAAGAGTATATAATGGCTTAAAGAAAATTAAATTAACTCCACAAATCATGTTGCTGATATTCATAATACAATATTTATTTTAAAGCTATACAAAATTTGATTAATTTTGTTGCATATTAAAGTTTGCTTCGAATGCATGAATGCTTCCAATTTGAGACGTGAGAAGTTGGCGTGTGTTGCGCGCTTGCTTTGCTCAACGATTAAGCCGGATTAATACCCACCCAAACGTTATTAACTTTGTAACGAATTCTACTGACCTCACAGGAACACGCGATACACAAAACCTTGTTCCATATTGTCAACCTGACAGATGGTTGGCGTTTGCTCCTAGAACGCGCAGCTGTTCCATTCGTTGCAGTCAACTTGTCACAAATGAAACGGAACCGTCTGGCCTGATAAGTGAATAGTTCTTTTTTTTTTTTCGTCCGACCTCATCGTTGCATGCGAACCACGGTGCTATCCGCCCTCTGCTGTAAAAGTCAACCACAGCTTCGATAACGAGCAATATACTATTTCCACTACGCCTACATTCACGAGATTTTACTTCCTCATTTTAAACAATGCTCGGGTTACTTAATGCCCGATTCCTGAATTGGAACATCTTTCGCGACAACGTGTTAGCTCTTTAAAAAGAAATTGTCGAGTGAGAACAATCAGTTACTGCATGATGAAGCGTCGACTGCATAAAGGTTGACACAAAAAAGATCATTGTATGAATTGTTCGAGACATGATAAGCGGTCAATTCATTTTTACTCCGTCAGTTTTAACGACTTAAGAGATATATTAAATAACGTTTGAATTTTTATTCATTTTGCTATGTATTAGCTTTAAAGATACTTAAAAATGTAAGTTTTGAGCATGTCCAACAGAATTGGTCTTTACAATTATATGTGAAGTTAGGTATAATAAATTTGATTGACGGAGAGCGC
>JAOUZG010038069.1:9264660-9302142 GCA_026289955.1 Argiope argentata | reverse complement strand
GCATAATCTGATCGTCACCTGGTTATTTCAAACCGGTTTAAATTGGTAAATGACTTAAATTAATTAAGACAAACAATGATTTAAAAAATAATAAGGCTATCACAACATGATCACTTGAAATTTGCAATAGCAGATTTCAATTTCATATATATATATATATATATAAAAATTCTCTCTGTGTGTCTGTTTCTTTTGCCTTTAACTCCATTTAAAACCTCTCTCTGAGTGAAAATAGAAAGTTTTTTAAATTGTCCCATTGCTATTTATAACCATTAACCTAATCTACTCAACAAGGCTATATCAACAATTCATTAACTTAAGCCTAACCCCATTACGCTTTCACATATTATTTAACACATTTATGTTATGTATACTCACGTGTACTGCTCTTTTGAACTCACTAGGTCATAGCACAATGTTGTGTCTTATTTTATATATATTTATTCATCCTTGACATGATCTTAGACCCAACGTTCTACTTAGAGCAGTTTATTTGTTTACTTTACCGCCTTGAATAAACGCTCCGTGATTTAATAAATAGTACGAGAACTAGAGCGCAGCTGATATATTAACGTGAAGTAAGTTAAGTCATTTTGTACGGCAGCAAAGATTAAATGTCTAGTACAGTTACTATTCGACTCAGAACAGTGAAATTGTTCTTGAAGTAATTTTACTTTCAGAAAACTAGAGAGTTCAGAATGTGCGCAAAGAATATGACAGTGACAGCGAAATAACGAATTTTTTTTTTTTTTTACTGCTTTGAAAAATGAAAATATTTTGAAAAGCTGTGTTATTTTTCACCCGGTTCCTGATGTCTTAGTTTAAATGGTTTCTTCTTCGGAATTTTTTGGATTTCATTTTTTCCACGTGCTGTTTATCATTTTGTAAAGTGTGTCGTGCGTTATTTTGTTGCGACCTTCTGTTGGAGAAAACATTCTGGATTACAGAGCATTCTTCTGAGATAGGATCTTTTTTTCTGTGATGAAACAATTAGAAATTCTTTTTAGTTTTCATTCCAAAAATAGTACTTTTCTGAATAATGCGGCAAACTGTACGAGTAAGTATTTAATATCTATATCTAAAGTTTATTTCCGAAAGACTATAATCTATAACTAAAGAAAAAAATATAATTTCTGTATTTGAGTGACTTAAATGTTGTATGATTTTTCATCTAATATAAAACTTTATTTATATTAGCACTTATAGTTTTCTGAATCAAATAGAATAAAAAGAAAGTAGGAAATTTGTATCAAAAACTTTCATAATGCTAATATCTTTATATCAGCATTTTAAAAGCATTTTTCTTTCCTTAAGAGTTAGAGTTAGTACTTGTGATAAAATTCATAATAAATGTTCTAAAAATGAATAATAATATTTCCTTTTTATTTTGAATAATATTTTATTGAATACTGAAGAAAGGAATTTGAAATTTGAAACAAGTAAGGTATTGGGATTTATAGCAACAAAGGCTGTTATCCCCTGTTTCAAATACTTAGAAAAAAATATTTTAGAATTTTTAGTATCTTCAAATAAACCTAAAACTAATTTAAAACTGAATGAATTTTTTTTATTCTTTCTTTTTTTATCTACATTTTGGTAGAATTTTTAACTGCATTGAAATTGCTTTTGGAATCAATCATTGTGTATTCTTTAAGAAAATTTCTTAATAGTTGATTTTTAATTAAATATAAATATTTCTTTAAATTGCAAATAAGTTATTTAATGGAAAATTAGTATATTTAAATTTAAAATTACGTGATCATGGTTTTCAAAACGATAGTATTGCTGATATTAAGATTAGCATAATTGCTGAATTGTGTATAGGACTTTTTTTTAATAAAGCAATATAAGAATCATGCGTATTTTCTTGGAACGTTCCTATTTCAGTTATTTGTAGGAAATTCAATTGATAATAGTATTTATTCTGTTTAATATATTTTATAATTAAATCTTAATTAAAAAGAAATTAACTATTATAAATTGAATCGATTTTTATCTGTGCCTATTCAGCTTTGAAGGACAGCCAGTTGGGCTGAAATTTTGTTGAATTTAATATCTATTAGATTTCTAATTAATAATTTAATGTCCATGATTCGTTCAACAAAGTATTATAAGTATAAAAAATATAACCGCTATTAGTTTGAACATAAATGCCATTATATATACATTTATGAACATAAAAGACATGTTATTTTAGCAGTCTCATATACGCTTAACACTAAAGTGCCAAAAAAAAAACTGGCACATTTATTTAATATTGTGTAGAGCCCCTATTAGCACGCTGAAGGGTCACAGCATGGCATGGCATAAATTCAACTAATTTGTGGAGATATTCTTTGGATATTTCATACCATGATAGCTTGGTTGGTACTGCGTTGGACTCATATTCCTTAGGTTACGAGTTCAAACCCCGCCGGCCGAAGACGTGTGTGTGTGGTTCACATTAAATCGGTCGTGCTCACAAAGTACTTCATGTCGAGAGTAATACCACTGGCGCTAGTGAGCCAGGGGTGATCGTTCTCCGTTCCAGATCTAAATTACGATCTGTGGATGAATGAATGAATGAAAGTCCACCCCGTAAACGCGGTTTGTGACGGGTATGTATTTGACTTCTAAGTCAGACTTCGACCCTTAGGTGCTCAGGGGTCCGGAAGATCAGCACCCTCAGAAGCTATTGCACCCCTCCTTCCATTGTAAAGCGAAACACGACAACAACATTAATGAATATGTTTCGTTATTTTAGATCATTTTATTACAATAATAAATTAAAAATAATTGCTTTTATATTTATTTTGGCAATAGATTTAATTTGTTTTCACTTTTAGAAAAAATTAGAAATAAATGCTTAATTTTTATTTTATTAGTGAAAAAAGAATTTTTTAATTTTGATCATCATGGTATATGATTTTGTATTCTAATTGAATTTCTGTGTACTGAAATTATTTTTAACAAATAATTTTATGACTGTAAGGAACATATCTATGAATCGAAACGGAAACAAAATGGAATGCACACGCAAATTAATTGACAAACAAAGAGGTACCACCATACTTCGTGCTACTTGAAAATGCAAATTCCATCAGATAAAAATTATAAAAGTAGATAATCCAAATTCCTTGTAAAAGTATCGCTTGTTATCGTCTTACCTTTTCGATGAATTAAGGCTTTATTCATAAGGTTTTTGCGCTCGCTTTTTCCGCCTTCAAATAAAGCTAGCCTTGAGAGTATCTCTCAAAATACCTCCGGCTAATATCGAATTTGTTTCACTTCCGAGAGTCTAGCAGAAGTGACATAAAAAAGAAACAAACAGGAGAGTGCAAAAAAGAGGGAAAAACTAAACAAACGAAAATAAACAAATAAAGGAGTTGTAATGCGTGACACGCAATGTTATGAGCGCGACATTTTCTGATAGGGAAATTTTGCTTTCACTGTTTTTCCCTCAGGCATATTTTTTTTCTTCTTTTTCTTTTTTTCTGCCGAGTGTATGATGCTTTCCCTTCTTCTTTGTTGCATAGTCAGTTTTTTTTTTTTTAATTATTATTTATTCGCTCTATTCTTATGCGCGATGGGGCAAGGCCTCTTCCGGTGTCGACTTCATCATCACCAGCCACCTGAGTGTCGTCGAAGATTGGTAAAGGTCAATCGCTGCAATGTCACTGAACTGCGAGTTAATTCACGGGGAATTAATCCAACGAACTATTTTCTGGCATTGCGCTTAATCGCTGTTCGTCAGTTACAAATCGTAGTTGTGGATTAAATTAAGAATTAAAATTGATCAATTAAAGGTGATTTAAATTACAATGTGATTTTATTCTGATTTTCGACTTGAAATATCAGTTATTTATTTCACTGAATCTCGAAATACAGAACTTTTTTCAGGAATCTTGAATTTTCATTTGAAACTTATAGCTATTTTGAATTAACGGTTTCGTATAAAATTATACGTATAAAAGCAGTCAAAAAGCGATAATTGATTTTTTTTATATATGAAGGAGTATAAATTAAATAAGGAAAACAATATTGTTTCATCATTGTTTACGGGAATTGTAATTCACAAAAGACCTAAAATTGAAAATCATTCATGAAAAAAAAAAAAAAAAAAGATTAAAATGAAATCTGTTATGCATATTTCAATGTATCATATCAGAACATCATTTCTTGAACGACCAAGCGCCACGTGCTCGTGCAAGTTAAATTATATTTCTATTCATTTTAATCGTTTCTTTGAATGAGTCACTTTAGTATTGCAAACGATCCAAAAAACTTTGTCTCGCATTTATTGTTTAAAAAAATATCCCATTTCCTATTTATTTCATTTCAGATAATCGCGTGCTCAAAATGACATTTTCCTAGGTTTTATCTGCTGTAGTCATTCACTTATTTTTTAAAAAATCAGAGCTTTTGTGAATGCAATGGCAGCGCGTTATTTAAAGTTGATTTTTTGAGATTTTATTTGCTGTTGTCATTCACTTATTTTTAAAAAAATCAGAGCTTTTGTCAATGCAATGGCAACGCGTTATTAAAAGATGATTTTTTTTGAGATGCTCGTGAAGATAATAAAATTTTTATTTTTCGCCTACAAATTTTTGTTGACGTCAAAAATCTCATCCCAAAAACAACGTCATGTTCTGACATGATAATAAAAAGCACTTGTCCGTAAATCATTTATTTTTTAAACTTCTGGGATTTTAATTTTATCCCAGCTTATGAATTCTTATGAGTCTTTAGCTTATGATTTCTTATAGTAAATGAAAGACTTTAACAGAAAATTTGAACTTGAATTGAATAAGAAATTCAGCCGACTAAATATTATTGAAAATAATTTTCTTGTGTGTTTATGATTATAAAAATATTTATTATTTGTCCTTTTCAAAATTAACTTCTTTGATAGTTTAATTATTTTCCTTAAGGCGTTTTTAAAAGTTAATTGGGTATTATTGTTTTTAGTTTTAAAAAATCGACGAAAGCTTTATATTTCTGTATATTCAGATTGCATTGAACTATGCATTTTCAAGTTCATTATATAGAGGTTCGAATGTATTAATTAATTTCAATTAGTTATATTTTTATAGTTGTAAGACTTAAAAAGAATGTTATATCAATCACTAGTTATAGAATCTTTGTAGTTTTTAACTTACTAGTAGTTTGAATTATAATTATTTAATTTAGTTTCAGCAATAGTAGAGTTATTTTGAGATGCACCTAGTAACTTTGAAGCCCAGTCAAATGACGAAGGCAACACGTACCTGAACGTCTACCACCTCTTCAAAATGTTGCGCCACACTAACGGGAAAGTGTTTAAATCATGACGTTAGATTTAGTCTCGCATACATGAACGGATCTTTATTGGAGTCGTGTTTTAAACCTTGAGCTTTCTGAACTGAAAGCATTCCCATTAGAACACAATGCCCATAGTTATAAATTATTGTAATAACAATGTCTAGATCAATATTTGTTTGGACTTTTCAGTTTTCCACATTAATTTACCATCATTTTAGGTACTATAAAATAGAAGATAAAAATAATTGTATTATACAACTTTTTTTGTGCGTGTGCAGCTGTCTTTCAGACAATATTTAGCTTTCTATTCCAAAAATGGGATTCTGTCATCAAGTTTAGTTATATTAACGTCCCGTTGTCAAGCAACACAAGGTCTATTTTGGGGTGAACTTCGTAACTTTGAACAGCAGTCAAATGACGAGCACGACACCTGATCTGGCATCCCCTCTCCGCATCATACGAGGGAAGATGTTCGACCTTGACGGATTTAACGAGCAACATATATCCTTAAGCCTATCTCCAACGACCTTCGAATCTTTAAGCGAGTCACGAGTCCCACCCCCATTTTACCCTTCTTACGATTTCTTGGGGTCCTTTGATGCCTGTGGACGCGCCCAAAGTTTCCCAGGCATTGTCGGTAAAGTGCCCAGTCATCAAAGGACCCCAAGAAACCACAAGAGGGATAAAACAGGGGAACCCGTTGCTCGCCTGAAGATTCGACGGTCGTTGGAACTAGGCTTTGCAAGACGTTTCTTCGGATCGAATCTCGATCGTAATAATCGGATTTCAAACCTGAAGCCCTTCGACTCACGAGCCATGACCTTATCAGCATGCCATCTTGAACACCAATTTATCACCAAACCAAAATATTTTATTTCTGAAACAATCACAGTTCATTGTGAATATAGCAATGAAAGATTATTACTATAAAGACAACATAAGAAAATTTTATCTCTGTCTGAAAGGAACTTACAAAGTTAAATTTTAAATATCATTTATTACATGAAAGTCCTTTATCTGCCATGATTTGTGCGAACTTATGTTTATTCGCTAGCAATATAACATGCCAGCCAATCAATGAAATAAATCCATGTTCTTGTAATATCTTTTCTACTATTCAGAGCTTAGCGCCATTAATGAAGCCCTGGGCCTTGCCTTGGACTCTGGCATGGCCGATACATGAATTTTGGCAGGTAACAAAAGTTCCATCCAATAATATGCGCATAATATGCCATCCAATAATACGCGCATCTTTGATAAATCGAGGCAAGATGTTCTGCCTAAACTGGCTGCATTGGACCAGGTCACCTCTGTGCGTATACTGTGGATTCCTTCACATCTTGATCTCCATGTAAGGATATTGCCGATCGGTTGAGGTACTTGCTGTATAAGGTACTTGCCTTCCTACAGTTTCGTCCACTTCTCTACGAGTCTCAGAGGTCTATTCCCTGTTTTTGGCTTAGATAAATACGGCTCGGAGGATTCCCCCTAAACATGACTGGTATGCCGCTGAGTGTCCTGGACTCTCCCTGCACAGCACTTGCATGAGACTGCCTTGTCTAGACTAAGGACTGGCCATATTATACCTTCTGTAGAAAAAGGAAAAGTTATGCACATTGCCACTGTTAGGCTATCGCTTCCCCTTCTCACATCATCGATTGTATTGGTGTCTCCGAGAGGCAACTGATGGTTCTAAAATTGAAGGTTTTTTCTCTTTTGGTGCGACACGGTCTCTTGGACTTGGTTTAGATGTCTAGGCCAAGGGGATAAGCAACAACAACATTACGATTCAACAAAAATATTTGGAATGATTTTGAATCTTGCTGGTGAAAAAATTGATGTAGTATTATAGTCTAGCGTAAGGCAGCATGAAATTGAATGTCATATGAATTCGCCATTATGGTTGCCCTATTACTGTGACAATACTCGATTCCTTTAGTTTATCTGGACGACCCCGGAAGATTTTGCTAGATGAATAAATATATATGTAATCATGCACTAAATGAAAGATGCGAAAGTTATTATGCTGATACTTGGAGTTTTTTTTTTTTTTAATCTTCGGTCAAGTTTAGCTGTGAATTCTAAATTGACAGAGAAATTGGCTTCTATTATATGGCTGAACATGAATCGACTACATTTTTTTTCTTTCTAGAGGATAGTTTATTCAAATTCCTCGTTTCGTACAAAACTATGCCATTAGAGTTTTTATGTGTGTTACTGCACAAAAAGATTTTTTTGTAAGATCAGTCCTTTAAATTCTAAACACATGGCAGTGAACAAGTACACATGCATGTTTATTAAACTTTTTGAAGGAGAATATAAATAGTCACTCAGTAATTTAATCATAATTAAGCCTAGAATATATATATATATATATATATATATATATATATATATATATATATATATGTGTGTGTGTGTGTGTGTGTGTGTGTGTGTGTGTGTGTGTGTGTGTGTGTGTGTGTGTGTGTGTGTGTGTGTGTGTGTGTTATTTTTTATACAAATAAATGAATACATTTTTGAGAAATTAAATTTTAAAAATGTGCCAAACGGCTACATTATGGATCAAACAATATTTCAGAGGAAGAAGTCGCATTATAATAATTCCGCAATAAAAATAAATACTTTTGACCAATATATTTTTTATAATGCAAAAATTCCCATAAAATAAAAAAAAAACCCGTAAAATCTAAAAATTTCTTAAATTAAACCTATTTAAAAAAAATACTTTTAACGTATTGTCTATCCGCTTTTTGTGACTAAAATAAACACCATCCTGGAATATAACAAACTGTCTCGTTTAAGTGAGAGATTTACTAGACGTAGCGTGCCAAACGGCACAGAACAAAACTTTAACGCGTGAAGTCTGTGCGAAAACACAGGCGACCCCGTGAACTACCCAACATTAGTTATACTTCACTACTTCCACGCTTCGTTGGAAAGGCTGATTCTGCTGCGTTCTTTTTACTTGTATTTAAGGCACACCAGAACGAGAGTGTCTTTCGCTTGTTCCCACCTTTGTTCCTTGCTGCCCCTTCAGTATCGTGACAACTTGTAAGGATCTCGGTTTTTCTCCCCACCCCTAAAGTAGTTAAAAGAAAAAGGAACAAAATTTTACAGGGGGTAGTTCTTTGCTAGAGTGGTTTTCATGTTACTTAAACTATTGTTAAAGATGCAAGAATTTTCTGAATGTGTTTTCTGTGTGAGAGTCAATAATTTGGAGAGCAAATAACAAAATGAGATAAGTCGAATCAATTTTTAATTCCTTTTAGAAAGCTGTCGATTTTTGACGATGTCGATATAGCGTATCAGAATTGCAGGGGAAATTTGCTTTTGAACTAAAATAAAATGAAACAAGTAATGTAAATAAAGTAAAATGTCGATTCTTACTTAAATCAACATTTTTTTTATTTTAGTTACTTTTTATTAAATAATTACAATTAATATAAATAATTTATCTAAAAATTATGTCTGACCAAAACAAAATCAAATCGGTATCCGTTGAAAATAAATCAGAACACACCACATGCGTGAATTTTCAACGTAAACTGGGACGATGCTTTAAAATTCAAGCATGCGCATTAATGTACGAATTTTCTGCGCCAGTTAGGGTAACGCAATACAGATTAGAAATTTGTAATTTCTTTTATTCTGCTTTATTTTAATTCAAAAGTACTTCCAAATGAATCCAAAAAATCTATGGATTAACAGTGTTTAACTTTCAATACATCAAACATTAAGAAAATAAGCAGAATCGTTTAAAATAATCGGTCTAAAACAAGTTTGGATTACCCTCGTTAATAAAAGAGGGGGACGAAGTCTTACTGATTTGGTGATGGGGAAATGAAGATTTTTGACGGGGAAATTAGTTTTCAATTAAATAATAAAAAATGAATGAATTAATATTTGAAAAAACTGTATTAACATCAAGTGTCTTCCACTACAAGTTTTAAAAAAATTTACTTGAACTTGAGCGGATGAATAAAAAATATTTTACTAACGACTGAAAATGTAAAGAAGATATATATATATATATACAGAGAGAGAGGGAGAGAGAGAGTGAACTTAATAATAATTTTAAAAAAAGACAAAAAATATTTTTGATTCGCATGAATATGACTAAATTATTAAAACTTGAAGAAACTGAGATCTTTTGTATATTTTCTATAAAAATTATATATTTTACTTGCTCAGACACAATAATGATACTTTGTCTATTAGAATTTCCCTAATTATACACAAAAATTAGTTATATCAACAAATACCGATTCAGCAATAGAATTTTTCATTTTATTTATTTATTTATAATTATATGTCTTAAATTCGCTACTCCGATCCATCCTGAAGTACACTGAAAAATCTGAATGACTGAATAACAGCAGCACTGGTAAAAACTGTGATTGAATCTTAAGGGACGTCACCGGCCAGGGTACAATCCTTCCCTAAGGAAGTACATCCAGTCATCAATGCAAGGATTATGTATAGGGTGATATGAAATCAATGGTACAAACTTGAAGAGATTTTGAAAGAAAGGCATGAATAATATTCACCTAGGAAACCCAGATTGCAATCTATTTCTGCAGTTATAAATACGAAGTGTCTTATTTGAACTGAAACAAGATGTTTTATTTCTGACTTCTATACTACTGAAAATGTTTTGATAAAAAAATTTATCACTGATCTATTCATTTAAAACAACGATTTATGATAAAAGAGTATGCGGGTTCGATTAATTTTAATAATGTTATACCCTTAAAATATGTCTTCATTTCTATACTATATTTTCATAATTAGATGATTTATTTTGTCGTGTACTGAAAAAGCATGCATTGCTTTCGTAAATATATTGAATTGTTTATCAATAAAATTATTTATATTGTAAATTTGTATTTTGAAACAAGAATGGAATTTTTTTTAACAATCTCATTTTATTTTTGCTTCATTTAAATAGTAGGAATTTTAGGCAAGAAAGCGAAATAAAAAAATAAAAATAAAGTTTTCCTTTTTTTTCTAAGCTATCCGTTAAAAATAATTTCGTTGAACAACCTTTGCCCCTCCGTGATGTTCATTTGTTAGAAACAAGTGTACATGCTTTTTTTTTCTCTTCGTTACAACAAAGAAAAAGAAGTAGAAAACAAGATTTAAAGAGGAAGAGTTTCTTCACAAAGATACTGTTCTTTTTCAAAAATTCTTCTGGTCACGAAAGTATTTCTTTCCGAGAAAAAAAATGTCTAAAAGAGGCTTTGTTACCAAAGAAATTCGGTTTCCATGACAGCAGCTGAATTTTCTTCGAAGACGTCATGTTGCTGCTAACAATATGACTTTAACTACAGAAATGGGTTTGTGATTTCTCGAGAATCGGATAATATGCTGAAGTTTACCGCTTGTGCAAGTCAAAGACAAGTTTTGCTTATTAGATAAGAAAATATATGGTTTAAATTTTGTTAATATCTAAGTAGTTTAATTATAAAACAATTATATAATTATATACCATAATGTAAAAGAGAATGACCATTAATATTCGAAAATATTTTTTTTCTAATGTAAAACACTGATCATGAAAAATATGAAACGTTAAAATGCCTATAAATTCAAAGAATATAATATTATGCACCACACCAGATCAGTGATACTAAACTATCAAAACTAGTTAAAAACTATTAATAAAATACTAATTATCCTGTGACCATTTTTACAAGTCACGGCATGGAAAAAATAAAAAAATATTCATAAAAACGCCAATAAATTCAAAGAATGTATTATTAACACCACAGATCAACACCAACTTAGCAAAATCAAACTAATATTAAAACTAGTCAAAAACCAGCAATTAATATACAAATGATGTCTGTAGCTATTCTTTCCAATTCACGGCATGCAAATTGAAAAAGGAAATTAATTATATGTTAAAATACCTATAAATTCAAAGACTATAATATTTTACGTCACACGTCACGCCAACTTAGCAAAATTAAACTAATATTAAAACTTGTATTTTAAATACGAATGATATATGTAACTATTATTTCTAATTCACGGCATGCAAAATGAAAAGGGAATAGAAAAAAAGAAAAGGAAAGAAACATTAAAGTGCTTATAAATTCAAAGACTATAATATTTTACATCACACCAACTTGGCAAAATTAAACTAATATTAAAACTAATCAAAAACTAGCAATTAAAATACGAATGATAACTATGACTATTCTTTCTAATTTTACGGCATGCAAATTGAAAAAGGAAATTATACATTAAAATACATATAAATTCAAAGAATATAATATTGTACATCACACCAACTTAGCAAAATTAAACTAATATTAAAACTAGTCAAAAACCAGTAATTAATATGAAAATGATGTCTGTAGCTATTCTTTCCAATTCACGGCGTTCAAAATGAAAAAGGAAAATGATTATATGTTAAAATGCCTATAAATTCAAAGACTATAATATTTTACGTCACACCAATTTACAAAATTAAACTAATATTAAAACTAGTATTTAAAATACGAATATCTATAACTATTCTTTTTAATTCACGGCATGCAAAATAAAAAGGGAAAGGGGAAAAAAGAAACGTTAAAATAACTATTAATTCAAAGAATATAATATTATACATCACACCAACTTGGCAGAATTAAACTAATATTAAAACAATTCAAAAACTAGTATTTAAAATACGAATGACATCTGCAACTATTCTTTCTAATTCTACGGCAGGCAAAATGAAAAAGAAAATTAATTGTAAGTTAAAATGCCTATAAATTCAAAGAAATAATATTATACATCACACCAACTTAGCAGAATAAAACTAATATTAAAATTATTCAAAAACTAGTATTTAAAATACGAATGACATCTGCAACTATTCTTTCTAATTCTACGGCATGTAAAATGAAAAAGAAAATTGTAAGTTAAAATGTTTCTAAATCAAAGAATATAATATTATACATCTAACCAAATGAGCAAAACTAAACTAGTCAAAAACTATTAATAAAATACTAATGATTCTGTGACTCTTCTCTCCAACACACGGGATGAAAAGAATTAAAATAATACATAAAAACGCCAATAAATTCAAAGAGTATAATATTGTAACCGCACATTAACACCAACTTAATTCATTTCATGCATTTGCATCCAGAAAACGACCGATTTGTTATTACATTTTATGGTCGTTTACTGTAACCGACACCTCGATTAAAATCTTGCCACAACCTCATCATAAATTAAATATCCTTGAGAGGTCGGTCGGAAATCATTGAACCTGTCCCCGGCTCTTTCTTTTTCTTTTCTTTTTTTTATCTTTCCGAACAATCGACACCGAAAGCGATACTCGCAAAGAAAATAAACTAGGTCGTTTTATAATCTCAGATGAGGAGGATAAAAAAGAAAAAGAAGAGAGAGAGAGAGAAGTAAAAATATCAGGTGTGTTCCGTCGAGTCGGTTAAGGAATTCGTTACCACGCCCTTGACATTCAAAACCTTCTTGTCGAGAATAACGTAGTTCTGTTGCAGAAATCGTTCCGCAACGAATTTCTCACGTGCAACAAAGAGCGAATATTAATGAAAGGTTGGCGATTCTTCAGCGGAATGGATCGTGAGATTGGGAAGTGCAAGTAAAAATGGCATTAGCTATCCTGGCCATTAAAAGAGACGCATTGTTTTAGACTAAATTTCATTCTGCTCTTTCGCCCGAAGCCCATTCGGGTGAAATATCGAGACATTTTCTTTTGTAATGGAGGAATGGTCTTCGGAGGGCAACAGACGCGAGATTGGGCTCCTTGTAATGTGGTGGTTGATAGATAATACACTTCGGTTAGTATCATTTTATTCTGTGAGATGATTAATACGGCTCAATTTATTCTCGGCAAGATTTCTGCATCCAATCTCTCAGGTAATTTAGTGGTTAATGAAGTGTTATATATAATGTTGCGGAGAAACTTCTAACATAGTGTGGAAATGTTTACGTCTAAAAGAAAGCACTGAAAATATAGACAAATTCCGGATGTCTAATCACTTTATATTCATAAGAGAATTCACTTTATTTTCACTTGAAATTGACTATTTCACAAACTTTTTAATTTAATTCTAAATCGTCCTTATTTTTTAATGTGAGCGATTTTTTTAAGTGAGAAATCCAGAGCAGTTTTTTTTATCCTGTCAGAACATGATGTTGTTTTGGTTAGGAGGTTTTGGTGTCGCCGAAATTCGAAGGCAAAAGGTATTCGTTTTTTCATTGGTAGATTGAGAGTCACCTGATCCATGACATTTAAGGTTTTCTTTGCCAGTATTGTTTGAAATATTTAATTAAATTTACTATCAATTGCTTTTTGTTTATAGTTTCTATGAAATGGCGCCATCTTCCAGTTTGTTTACGATTTCTTACTTTTGAATAACTAATCTCACGCTCTGAAGATTCTCGTTTAATGTTTGTCTATGTGTCGCAATTTTGTAAAATTCGATTTATACTTATTCTTTAATGATATTATAAGCCCATTCTTACTAATTGTATTTCTCAAAATAACGTAATATTTGAATATCATTTTAATATCAATATGCATTACGTTCATTGGATTTTACCACAAATACAATAGCTTACAGTTATAATAAACTCTTCGCCGAAATTATTGGCTTTTTTTTTAATCGGTACGACCTCAAAAACTTTGTTTACCAGGTAGAAAATTTGAAAATTTAACCTTTCTTTAATTTAATTTATTTTAACTTCAACTTAACGGAAAGAAAGCTGAATTGAATTATTAGAATATAAATTTAATATCAATCTGCATTTCGCTCATAGGATTTTATCACATATACAATAGCTACCAGCAATAGTGAACTTTTCGTCGAAATTATTCGGTGTTTTTTTTATCTCAAAATCGGTCGAGCTCCAAAACTTTGTTTACAAGCTAGAAAAATTGAAAATGAGAGTTTAAAAAATTATCATCAGAGAGAGAGAGAGATGTCTCGTAATATTTTCAAACCGGTTTAAACTGGTTAATGACACAAATAATTTAAGACAAATAATCACTTAAAAATTAATAATGTTCTCACATGATAACTTGAAATTTGTGATCATAGATTTAATTTCTTTTTATTATTTTATATATTTTTCTTTTCTTTTTTCCCATGTTTTTTTCCTCTGTAACATTACAATTTTTATGTTCTCCTTTTATAACTATCAATATGTTAAGTGTAAAAAATAAATGTATCAAGTCTCAAACATTACCATTATACGATGTGTCGAACTAAAGAATTGGATCCATTTAAAATTCCTCCACTTTCAGCAAAACACACAACGTTTTCCGAAATTAAATTATCACAGTACATTTAAAATGGATCGCCCGAACATAAATTTATGACTTTTTTTCCTGAATTGAATTGTGTAATTAAATGCTACATCAATTCTGCTCTTGAAAATTGTTGTATACTATGCATACTATGAAGAAATCTCATAACATCATTGAAAGCAAGTGATATAAAATTTTTCACTTGTGTCTGCATCCTTTTTTGTCGATAATAAAGAGAAAAAAAAAGGAAAGAAATGCGTTTAAGTACGACTGTCTATTATTCTTACACGAAAATGAATTTTTTACTTGCGTGTCTCTTTATTAGACTTCTGCACGTTAGATTGTTTAATCTAAAAGTTGTTCGGTAAATGTCCTAATATAAATTTGTCAACGGGCATTTGGCAAAACTAATATTTAGTAGTAATATTTATCCTATCTGTGTTTTTTTCTGTTTCTGTTTTATCTGTTATTTTATGCTTTTCTTAAATGCCCATCAAATTGGATTTTTTTTAAGTATTATATTATTAAAATTAAAGCAAGCGATTTTTATTTTACTTAAAAAATTATTGGAAGATATAAGCAAACGATTTTTATTTTAATCAAAGCATTATTAAAAGCTAAAAGGAAACGATTTTTTTTTTGTAAATATATTTTGTTAATTTTATTTCGATTAATTCTTGTATATGCTGTTTTAGTGAAAGGAATAAAAATAAGTGGAGATGAAATCAAAAATCCTTAAAGTATGATTTTTATTTTAAGTCTTTAAGACACTCTGCAAGCTATATTTTGAAGCTGAAAAAAAAACGGGTAGTTTTTTAAAAAGAACGAAAAAAGAAGTACTGAATTTATCACAGATATATCATTTAAAATGGTGATGTGAACTTTAAAAAAATTTAACCGGAAATTTAATTAATAAAAATGGAGTGATGCTTTTCGTTTACTGACTATAACATCAAAAAGTATTGTTGCAAGTAAATGAGCAAAATGCACAAAAATGATTTTTACATTAATTTAAAAAATAATTATAAATTTATGTTGTATTTTTTAAAATTTCTATTTTTATATAGTTTTTGACAATATTTCCATTGCTACAATGAAATTCAAAAATCTCCTGCATTTATAAACGCTGAAGAAGAATTATTCTGTTTATCATCTAAGCAAGAAAGTGAAAAATAGAATTAGTTTGTCTGTATAGATACATTTTTAATGGCATTATGATATCATAAGGAAATTTTCATTAAGAAAGTTCATGTAAATTAATGGAATACAGATAAACTTTTAAAATCACATATCTTTAATGTACATTTTAATTTTATATTTATAAATATTTTGATAAGAAAATTATGAACATCATTTTATGAATGAGAAATTAGTTGAAATCAAACACATCCAATATTTGCAAAGATATTTATGGCAGCTAGTAGAAAATTTGGAAAATCAAGAATTTTCGTACAAACAAAAAACCCACAAATATATTAAATCTTTTTACATCTTATACATTCCATCTAAAACAAAAACAGAATTATCTCCCCGTTAAAAATGGTATCTATTGAAGTAAGTAGAATAACTTTTATCTAGCTTCAGAATCAAACTTTCAAAAACAGTGAAGATATCCTTATGTAAAATATCGAAGAATTAAACTTAATTGGAATAATATGAGAAACTTGAAATAAGTAAGGTATTGGAATTTATAGCAACAATGGCTGTTATCCCTTATTTCAAATACATAGAACAAAAAGAAATATTAAACACAAGAGAGCGCGTACACACAAAAACAAATTAAAGTTTCAGTCAGTTAACAGTTAATGAAGTATGTTCAGTCAGTTGATTGAAGCTGCAGTGAGTCCGCTGATGCGATTTAGAACATTTTCAGAAATTTCAGTGAAAAGAAGAGGCTTGGAATAACACAACAGAGTGAAAATATTGTAGATATGAGTATTAAAGAACGAAATTTCATCGAAATAAATATTGCCAAAATGAAAATTAAAAAAGGCATGCAGAAAAATTAAACTTCTAATTTTGATTTTTAAAGCAGACGATTTTTAAAACTTAATGGAAAGAAAAATGTAAAAGATTAAAATTCAAGCTACAAAAATGCAAGTAAATGAGAAAAATAAGTAATGAACATTAAGAATTAATTTTTAAAAGAGCATCGAATACTTTCAAAAATTTAAATTTCAACCTGAGTAATATTTTGGTTATGATCTTTAAATTCACTAAGCATTCTGTTAAATAAAATATTGAACGTGAAATAAATATTCATTCAAATTGTGTTTTTGAAAGTAGTGGGAAAATTTTGTTTGACTGGTGTAGTGTAATTATTCCTAGATTTTCTGAACTTCTGTGAAAACTGAATTCTTAAAATAGCTCAATCGTAGAAAAAATAATTCTTTTAAAAAAAGTTCTTCCGTGTATCCATTAGGGTTCTGAATTCGCTGTCAAAAAGGCGGCGGCTAAGAAATAAAGCGGCATAAATTAACTCCGGTGTGACAAATACATAAGGCAATAGTTGTTACTATTCTACGTTTAATTATTACTTTTTTTTTTGTGGGAACAGGTTTTCAGCTCCAGAGAACTTCCATATTGACATAATTGAAATCTGCAAAAGTTTCAAAAGAAACATTTTATAACTGGCGATGAGAAGTTGGACTGGATGAAGTACACCATGTTTTTTGATCTTTTGTTTTTGAAATACGGTCAAAATAAAATTAGCACTTTATATTTCTAATATATCTTCTCTAAATTATTACAATAGATAGCAATGAATACGAAATTCACTGAAAAGGCTCACATTTCCTTTATCATACAGCATGTATTCAATTCTCTATTTGCTTAAATACATTCACAACAATAAATTGCGATTTGAGAAAAGACAGCTGGAAAAATCTCCCTAACACTCTCTCTTTTCATTTTTAATAAAGGTTAATTTCCCTCTACCTGAATAAAATTCTGAATCTTTACCATCTTCTTCTGAATCTTCTTCACGAATGCTCAAATTTTTATATTTAGAGTTCCACACATAAGAATATTTGTTAGAAACCTCTATTTTTTCAACCAAATTTTTTAAAATCGTTAAATAGCTACAATTTTGGCATCATTCTATAAAGCCATTGATTGCAGGGTTGTTCACATTACTCTCGTTCTGAAGAATGCAATACTTAAATGATTTCCTAAAGAATACATAGAATTTGGGATTTTTATGGCTCAAAAACCAAAATTGGCTATGCTTCACCTGATTTTTTAAGGAAATAAAACTTAAGTAATTTTCCTTTTTGAATAATATAAAGAAGATTGTTAAAAAAAGGTTAAACGCATAAAAAAAATCTAGTTACAATTTTTTTAGAATTACATTATAATCTTATATAAGTTTTTTTTCAAAGAAACTATATTTTGCAAGAACTTAAAATATACGAGTTAATTATTAGTGGCATATATTCATTTATAAATTGTGGAATGACGCTTGATTAACTCGTACAAAAAAAAAGAAGAATTTTTTAAATTGTGAAGAATAAAAAAAAAAGGAATTTTCTAAATTAATTTTAATTTCAAACATGATTTTGAAAACCGAGTAATTTTGAGTAATTTTCTGAGTTCTGAGTATTTGTATTTATTTGCTGAAATTTTTTTTTCCAAATATAATTACATTTGCATGGTTTTTTTCTATTTTATTAGTTAGTTAATTTTAGTGAAGATCATTTATTTTATTTACTGCATTTTATGAAATATTTAGTGTAAGTATAGCTGCTAACAAATTCTTTAATTTAAAAACAAAACATATTCTTTCAAGGATCATTTCTGTTTACGCCTTTATTTATAAACAAATCAACTATATCATCAACTATCAGTTTTTCATCTGAATGAAGGGGGAAAAAATAGCTGAGTACTGTTACAAAACTCTTTCAGAAAATTGCACCGGAAACAATCGTGCCATCCATCTTCTAACTTTACACGATTCCGTGGCCATTATTTATGTATGCCTTACTATTATGCCTTTTTTTATTTTACAGGTTCAGCTGGAAAAGACATAGATGGTTCCGATATGAAGAGAATTCTAAAGCATTCCAGCATCTCTCCGAAGCACTCATCAACACACCCACTAAGTTACAACTAATTCGAACCATGGAACAAATGTACCGCTCTCGGAAAAATCAAAAGCTGGAAGAAAAGCAAGGATGCGCAGACAAACATCTCTCCCATTGACTTCTGACCCAGCCGCACCTCTCGTGAATCCTCCCATCTCCATGTGGAATCTGTATCAACCCCAGTGTAGCAATGGAATCCAACTACTTCGTAAAGAACAAGTCATGAATGAGTCGCTTTCAACGAGTCACGAAAGAGTTCTCCATCTGGGTAGTTGGTGGTAGATTCTGATTCTTCGGATAGTCATGTTTAATGAAGTAGTAGAATTTTTTTGTGTTTAACAGGAGATGGTAAACATCGCTGAAATTCGTAAAAAAAGCATCATTGACAAGAAAGCGCTTCAACTTGCATTCTATCTCTTTACTTTTTTCCAGTTTCTTTTCCGATATTCCAGGAATCTTCAAATAATTAAGTAGATATTTGTTCGAACTATTCCTCACCATCGACAGCAAAGATTATTTTCTACAGTTTTGCGAGCGAGAAATCATTTTATTGGTGAAAACATAACAACATAAATCTTCTTAGAGGCGGAATATATTAAACAATATCAATTGTTCTAATCCTACTTGCAAAAGATACTAAAACAAGATAACTTAATATTCAATGGAACGAGAAAGCAAACAAAATTCAAAGAGTAACAATAATTCGATTTGAAAATCCTATTATCGTTAGCCCTTTGACAGTTTAATAGTGATTTGTAGTTGAATAATAGTGACAGCGAACAAAAACGTTGTCAGTAGAAGCGAGTCAATTATGGCACTTTAAAGCTTTGAAGGATCAAACGCTCTTCAACAATAAGAACTGCTGTACATTATTGTTCTACTCTGATATCTGAAACGCTTTTATCGTCTCCGCCTCTCTCAAGATTTAAAGCTTGAGATAGATGCACTTAATAGCGATGCGGAGGGTTGTCCTTTACATTTTGCGTTCTTACGTTAAGGGTCAGCGATAAATTCGGAAGCAGGAGCGTCTGAGGCACTTCGTCCCGCCCACCTATTTCAGGATAATATCCTCGACGCTTCTAATGCCAGTTGTTTGCTAGCCATTTTTATTTTTCATTTGTTTCCCTTCCCCCCTCATCTCAAAGATACTGTGAAAAGCGTTGTTATTACAGAGCCAGTTTCTTCACTTAAAAGAAAAGGCTCCAAGTATTACTCTGGCCTGAATTTTTAGTTTAGTCGAATTTTGAAGAAACACTCAAGGAAGAAGATTCCAGGAATTTTTTTTTCGCTTGAGGAAGTAAAGTACCCAGCTGGATTTTTTTTTTCTGAACAAGGTATCGTTATCCAACTCCTCTTAGAAATGCGACTACTTTTCAAAGACGTCAATTTCTAAAAATAGTTCGACAGCTCTTGAATATATATATTTGAAGTCGTGAGGGTTCTTTTTATTCCACAAATGGCAGGAAAAAGATCGCACTCAAGTGAGTCTTCGGAAGAGGATTTCAGAGATGGGTGGATCGTACGCGGAAGCATCGGCCATTGTGTTGTTTAACGAAGCATTTCTAAGGTTAAAGAAATTTTGTTTCAGAAAGGTTTGGATTTGAACAGGATATCTTACAGTTCTTAGCCAAGAATAATTCATTATTGCACTGTCTGAAATGCTGCTTATTTACTTAATATTCGGTGACACCGTCTTATGTGCGTTCGTGAAGAATTACAGGTCTTCTTTTCTTAACTAATTCCAGAAGACTCTGCATTTTTGAAATCCTGATCCTATTGCAATCGAGTCATTTTACTTTTGTCTTCATAAATGGCTGAAGGACTTCTACTAATCTCAGGATTCTGAAAACACAGCAAACCGTGAAGAATAATATAAATGCCTCAACACAAAAAAGCACCCTGCCATAGTTCTGGGAAGCACCTGAAATGCGTCATCTCGAAGATGTGACTGAAGAATCTGTATGGTATACACTTTTACTAAAGATTTCATGCTTCACTGTCCATATTCAGGTAGCCTTCAGCCAATTGGATAAGCCGAAGCCCTAGAATTCACCACTCCGGCTTAGTAAAGCTTCGAAGAAGATTTATAATAGAAGCCGTACATACGCGAGAAAGGTTAGGCGTGCGGCGGCGCTTTGGTCCTGAGCACATAAAAAAGACTGAGGAACGTGCTACTTTCGATTCACTTAACCAACCCAGCTTCGTGACGGCTGAGAAACGTGATCTCATCTGCCTTTCAGTTCGTCAAACTGGCTCATCGAGTGTATGTGTGTATATTTCATTCCCCCCTTCCCCTAGAGCTTTTACTTTCAGAATAAGTGGAACTTCAAAGTTTTTGACATCCTACCGTTTTTAACCGTCAATCCGTTCTGCACGATCTGACTACTCGAAGCGAAGTTTCTCCTCTTTATTTTTGCTGATAACCCTTAACACGCTGTGACACCAGCTGTCCCATTACGTTGGTACGTCTTTTGATTGATGTGATAGAGAAATGGATATTAGTGTCATTGCTACCGTAAAGGAATAAATAAACACTTGAAGATAGCTGATGAACTTTGTTTATTCACGAGGAAATTCGCAGCTGCAGATTATTCATAGCTCTGAAAAAGTACAATATGCCGTCGAGTGTGAATAATTTATCATGAGAGCTTTTATCTGATGTTATGTTTCCTCTCATAGCAAACAGATAATTAATAAATTGAATTAATAATTTTTTGCATGAATGATAAGATATGCTTAAATGAAATGTAATGTCTTTCGCTTATGGATAAAAAAAGAAAATGTCAGACGATATAATTGTATTTGTTTGTATTGTCTTTATTAACAATCAGTAGTGTCTTCTTTAACTAATGTATTATGCATGAATCATTGCTTTCGATAACAGTATGTCAACTGTGAGTATTGAACCTTCGACTTCTCCAACGCCATCCTCCCATAAACTGAATGGTAGCATTAATCAAAGACTCAACATCAGCACCATTAGTACAGCATCCAACAAACAACACCACGGTATAAGTACAGCTCCTACATCAAAAATAGGACATAGCTCTACACCTTTGCATGTTAACCCACAAAATGCGAGCATCATGGGACCACCATCAACAGGCGTGGCTAATATAACCTTGAACAGCAATGCGACCACCAAACCATTGCTGGACATTTCTAGGACAAGCATCCATCCTGGGTCTGTTTTGGACACCAGCCGAAGGACACCAAACATCACACTTAAAGAAACAACCACAAGTGATGATGACGATAGACACGGGATATATCAAATGCTGGCTTCTCTTGCTCTTCTTTGTGTTCTAAGTCTCCTCATGTCATTTCTGGCATTGTTCTTCCTTCAAAAACTTGGACCCATGATGAGCGCGGTGCAAACACTCGAGCCTTCGATTTCTGAAAAAATATCGGTGAAATCTAGTTATGTGACAAAAGCCCCACCGAAAAGAATCGTAGTGACTTCGGAAGAATACGTCACCGTCTATCAGGTGTCAGTGGCTTTGAGCACTCTGACGATATCACTTGACCTTTGTTGTCTTTTTGTGTGCTGTATACAGTTTCTTTTCGCCATCAAACTTTTGAAGACGCCACAAGGAGACGAGAGGTGAGTGCCATTTTGCATATTTCAAGATTTTATTCCATACTAGCCGTCTTTGGCGACAAGTCGGCTCACCAGTATTAATGGTCGCTAAAATTTTCATACTATATTTTATGTAGCTGTGTCTCATAACAGGTTTTTCACCAAAATATTTTTACACCAAATAAATTTTGATAATCATATAATTCATTTATAGTATTATTTTCTTCAGATGTTCTGTTCATTGTACTACTCATCTTTCTCTTTCTATTTTTTTCTTCCTGCCCAGATTTTATTTTGAGCAAGCATAGATTAAATATCCATACAGACTAATAATAAAAGCAACTACTTTCTTTCTTTTTTAAACATCCCGTTATCTATAAATGAAAACCAACTGGCTTCGCGTATTTCTTTCTAAACAAATGATAATTTATTACTTCCTGCTATCTTACTCGGTGTAGGGGGAAGGAAATGAAGATTTTTTGGCGGGGAAGTAAGAAAAGTATTGTTTTAACTATTTTCCTCGCAGTTTTTTCATTTTTTCTCTCCATAAGAACCATCCTCGTGTCTTAAAGAAAATATTAAAAAAATAATTAGCCGAATCGGTCGAGCCGTTCTCTAGTTTTACGCTTAGCAACGCATTTCGAGGTCCATTTTTATTAATATAGATATAGCTACTATTTGTTAAAATTAAGTTAGAAACCATATTAACCCCTTGGTATACGAATTTATTTAACCTCCTAATTATATAACACATCCTATTTTGGACATTTATAGTTTTTTCTATTCTTATAATAATATAAGAATCATTTGAGATATTTAAACTTTTCAAGTTAATTTTTGCATTCCTAAATACTTAATTCTGTCGCTTAATTTAAGATTTAAAACTAAAAATTCCGTAGTTCGATGCGCGTGTCAGACTCGTCAAAGTATGCTAAGGGGTTAAGAAATATTTTTTGGTAGTTTTATATATTACCGAAATTATACAATCATTTGTTAATTTAGCTTTGCCTCCTGGACTCGTATCAATTTTGTTATACATTTCTGTAAAAAAATATATGGATAAGAAATAACAGCAATTCTTTGGAAGAAATATAGCTTTACCTCACATTGAGAAATAAATAATCAGATGTGCATAATGGTAGAAAATCAATTGGTGCGATGTGTACTGACATTATTACTATGCAATTAACACCTCGTGCAATTTAATGTATAACTGCAGAATATGTTATGCTATGCTATGTCGACACGCCCTTTTTCTTTCTGTGAGATGCGCAGTGGATTCCAAAATTAAATGAAGATGCCTTTTAGGGACATCTCACGTAACCCTTAATTGATTTTATCATTCTACTTTTATTTTATCACATTTAAGACGTTTGTTTTCTTTTCGCAAAGATTTGTAGTAAAAATGAAGTAACGAAAGTTACTTAGCTTTTAAATAATGGATAAAGGAAGTTTCTTAATGAATAAGATAAAAATCCTATTTAAAATTTAATGAAAATAAAAAATTTTATAAGAAGTAATTTCCATATTTATGCAATAATAAAGATTCTTGATTGTTCTGATATTAAAGAATCAATTTTTTATCTTCTTCAATATCTCAAAATCACATTATAAATGTGAATATGTCGACAGATAGACAGATATTGTTATTGTCTTGTTATAACATAATTGAGCTGACTGCAAAGAAAAATAAAGTTAAAAAAACAAATAAATTTGTGTGGTGCAATTGTTCAGTACGATACAAATATGAATTATTCAGATGCATCGCTACTAATAATACAGACTAATGTTTGTGTGTGTGTATGTTGATACTTAACAGGTCAGATATTGAACCTCAACCACCAAATTCGCCATGTATATATCATGTAGGGTGTTAATGTACATCTCAACTGTTTTTTTTTTGTTGAAATTTTAGTTAAATAAAAATTAAACTAAATGTTGACTTTTTTTCTGAAATAATTTCTGAACATAGCAATATAAAAATAATAACTTTTTAACCTAATCGTATAAAAATGATAACAATAACATAATTATATAAAAATCTTATAAAATTACACGTTTCAAAAGTGAAGAACTGTCTTTTAGTTATATCAATTTCATAGTTGTTTTTATTTTTTTCTCAATTTTGGTAATTTAAAAAAAATTTCTTTGTCTAGTTTTCAACAGCACTTTTAATCTGAAGTTCAAACCCTTTTCATAGTTCTATCAACTATCTAATCACTTGATTTTCTTTCTTTGTTGAAAGCTAAAAAAAAATTTTTATTCAATGTCTGTGTTGTCTGTGTAAAAACAGTAAAATTGCAGTGCAGCAAAATTTATAAAATAGACGAACCACGCAATTAAATATTGATTAGCACCATGATGTCATGTGTTAGGTTGCCATTTAAAAGTTTCATATATGTAGTGAGTGGAGCATATGTAAAACAGTTAAAATAACACATTTTTAATGTCTGGGAATTTTACGATATCATGGAAATAAAGTTAAAAGTTTTTAATGGAATGAAATAAAGATAACTAATTTTCTTAATAAAGCAGCTGATGATTAATAGTTAACAAACCTAAGTAATTAGGTTGACCTAAGTGATTGGTAGTTAATAAAAATAAGATTTGTGAAGCAAAAAAAAATTAAGAGATTTGAACCATTATAGTATAAAGCTTAAGCTTGAATTATTTTCTTAATACTGTTTTTAAAATTTAATCTTTATAAGAGCAACATACAAGCAACAAATACATTTAATTCGGTCTCAACGTACATGTGTATAAATGCAGTTACTAAAACATTGAAAAGAATTATTTCGAAATATTAATTTATTAAAATTAGATAGAAACTTTTATAAAAAAATATCACTAAAAAAATTTTAAAAAAATTTTATTGTACGAAAATGTTTTATATATATTAAAGTGCGCTGAAATTACTGATGGCCTTTTCAGACATGAAATTTTTCTTTCTAATAAGCAACGTTTCACTTTAATTTCTTTAACTTCAGTAATAGGAAAATCTACTAAAATACAGCTCGCTGATGCCTCAGCAAAACTTATCCATGGCAACTGCCGATAATAACAAAACAACAACTAAAAAAAATTTATTATCATGTCAGAACATGATGTTGTTTTGGAAATGAGGTTTTTCGGAGTCAACAATACTTTTAAAAAATAAAAATTATATTATCTGTACGAACATCTAAAAAAATCAGCTTTTAGTTACATGCTGCCATTGTATTTACAAAAGCTCTGATTAAAAAATAAGTTAATGACGGCAGCAAATAAAACATAGAAAATGTCATTTTGAGAACGTGGTTATATGAAATGAAATAAATAGGAAATGTGATTTTTTTTAAATGCGGGACAAAGTTTTTTGGATCGTTTGCAATACCCAAAGTGACTCATTCGACGAAACGATTAAAATGAATAAAAATGAAATTTGACTCGCACGAGTACGTGGGGCTTGGCCGTTCATAAAATGATGTTCAGACATGATACATTGAAATATGCATATCAGATTTCATTTTAATCTTTACTTACATTTGCCTTCAATTCCAGCTCGTTGAAGTGTTCTGCAATCATTGATGGCCTTTCAATATATTATAAATTGAATTATTGAAGTTATCATTTGAAAAACGAGCCATCAATGGGAAAAGATAATTTTAAATATTTTTAAGATATTAAAGATATTTTAAATATTTTTAAGATTTAAATATTTTTAAGATTTTTTAATTGATATACATTAAGAATATTTTGTTTCTAAAGATATATAGAACAAAATTTGACCTTTCCAAGTAAATTCTTCACTTTTTCATATGTAAATATGTAAAAAAAAAGTCGGAAAGAATAAAATCTCGATTTTCTGGATTTATATTGTTATGTATATTATTAAAATGATTCAAAATCTGAATCAAAAACTATTTTCTTCAAAATGAACCGAAACAATGACTAACATAGTTCTGACTGTTATATTTATAAACTTCATTTTAATTACATACGCGCGTTGCATTAAATAAAATTCAGATAGCAGTTTTTAATTCTAGCTTTAACTATTATACATATTTTCTTCTTTCTAATGAAACAAAATTATGTATGCATTTCACTATAATTTCTATAACTTTCAGTAATAGTAAAATTTATTAAAATACAAATTTTATTTACATTTGCTTTTAATTCAAGCTCATTAAATTGTGCTTCGCTGTAGCATTACAGCAAATTCAAAATTACAGAGTGTAAAAGAATAATCCAGCTCTTGGCACTATTAAAACTCGAATCACGATTCGGTCGCCGAGAGAGTCGGCTGACCCAGTACAGTGACTCCTTTCAAGGTCAGCACGTGGGCCAATGACCAACTTTCGCCTTTTGGAAAAGGGTAATTTTGACTTTCTCTGCCGAAGAGAAGGTAGAAGCTTTTAATTTCCGTATATTCTAGTTTTTTTTCCTTTAAATGTTTTTTCCCGCCTAAAAACGAATTTCCGAATTCTTGCCTGCTTTCAACAGTAAAATCCGGATGTTTTTACTCGTGTTACGGAATTCGAAAAACACCAATTTCGGTCGGTTTTGAATGGAGTTAATTCATTCTCCCATGATATAAGTAAAAGAACATATCACCAATTCAATTCAATGTTGTAAGTTTTATTTACTAGTAATTTATAGTAGTACTTGCTGTTTGAAATTCTTATTTTCTTCGATAATATAGTCGTATCTCGTTAGTTTAGTCCAAAGGATCACTTCAAAAAGCTTTCTATTCTCAGTTTAAACCTTTATCTACTGAATTATGTTGCTATCAATTTTCCCAACTTCATTTTTACACCAGTAGTTCAGTTTCCTAGCAGAATAATCTCAGAGAACCCAAGAGAAAATAATTAATTGAAATATCTTAATTAATTTAATTATTAATTAAATATTTTCATTCTTACTTTTAGCTTATACTGACTTCTTGCTGTTTGGGTTACATTCTCCGTGTTTTTTAGAATAACATCGGCAGAAATAGACATGTTACGAAAATACACTCCAGCTTTAAATTATAAGTACTATCTATAGGTAAAGGTTTAAAGTGCAGTAATCATCCAAAAGTAGAGGATATCAATTCGGAAAATTGTGGTGAAAGCTTTAAAAATCAGATACCATCGACGGTGCACAGACAATTGCTTTTGTACTGTGATCATGGTACTAGACTATAAACCATAAGTTTGGGAGTTTGATCCTAGTACAAACCGTACCCTTCATAATGGTGACCCGGATGGGATTTGAACACGCAAAGACCTATAGTTTACATATATCTGGTATGATTTATATGGTTCGTGAAAGGTATAAAGAATTTATGAGAGGTATATTTCATTTATAACAGATAAAAATTATTTATGACATGCACATTTACTACAAGAAAAAGAAAAGTGAATGTTTATTAAAAATGTATTTAAATTGGGTTTTTATAAATTGCGCAAAATAGAAGGAAATTATACTGTATATGGTAAATATTATGAAATAATGAATACTTCAAAATCTAATGATAGGCCTATAGGTTAATTCGCCCTAAAGTTATTGATATTTATAGTGAAAATGCCAAATTTATATAGGGTCCGGATTAGAAAAATAATTAGTAATAAATAGTCCATTAGGCTTACTTTAGACGTACAATTTGATGATAGGTTTAATTTTAATACATTATAATCATTGTAGTTCATTATTATGCTTATAATTTCAGAAAATAATCACAAAACTTTAAATATTTTAAACAAAATCGGAATTTATTCTTATTACATAATTTAGTAAGTAACACTAAATCGCAATTAATTTATTAAATCAATTCTTTTTTAATAAATTAAGAATATGCGATATAGGCAATAGATTCTATACAATTTTTTCAAATCTTTTCATTTTATTTCAATGGTCCTTACTTCTTGGTCTCTTCTAATGGTCATCAACGAGAAAAATCTTGAAATTCACGAAGGCATTATAATTTATGTTAAAACATCAGCAAATTTTTGTGAAAGAGATTGAAAAATTAATGAACTGAAAAAAAAACTAATTAATGACTTAAATTAATTAAAAAATAATAATGTTGTCACGGGATTACTAGAAATTTGCGATCGTGGATTTCATTTTTTGTAAAATTTGTAAAGAAAGGTGAAGCGAATTAAAAACAATTAATTAATTAAAATGTAAGCGATATTTTTTTTCAGCGATTATTTCCGAAAATATTACAGTAAAAAATTTAACTCTTAAAATTTCAATATTCAAAAAAGTATCTGTTAGATGATATAAATTATTCTAATAAACAATTTTTAAAAAAATATTTTAACATAATTGACAAACAGTCATTAATTTCATTTTTAAAGTAAAACTTTAATCATTTGTAATGTTACTACTAATAGTTTAAGGCTTTTTTATGGTCCCCCCACATTTTTCGATGATCAATTTATGAAAAGTTAATTTATTTTTCAGTTGAGTAGGTTTCAGAATAAAATAGGCTTTTTATAATTTTTTTAAAAATTTCTTTGCATTTACGATTAAGATTTAACTTTAAAATCAAACAGTGATAAATTTAAAAAAATACCCCTTTTTAGATATTAATGTTCTTTTCTGTTATATTATTGAATGCATAACGACTTAAGACAACCGACGGCCAGGATTCCTTGTGATCTGGGGGTCCAGGGTTCGAGTCCCGGTTCATGGTTTCTCTTCTGTGTGAGGTGTGTGAATGTGCACCCCCCCCCTCCTGTAAAAAGGGACTGTGCAAGCGACTGTGGTGAGTGTGTAGCAAAGTCGTACTCTTGGCCCTAATTGGCGCTACTTCAAAAACAAGAGACACTCATTCGGCTTAAAATTGATGAAGGGCATCTGCGCGCTTGACCATGACAAGTGCCATTATTAACAACAATTTAAGACAAAGAAATTAAGAAAATGCTTTGCATGAAGAACGATTAGGATTAAGGTTTTTAAAACAATTTCAGTTACAGGTCTGTCAGAGTTAAAAGTTTAAAAATATTATCCCGAGGAAGCTTTAAGACTAAATTACACAAAACATTTAATTTCGATTATTAGCAATGAATAATCTAGATGAACCAACTGTTTCCAAAGGCGGCTAGTTTTATAAAATACGATAACAATTTCACTACTTCCAACATCTCAAGTTTTACTCTGATTGTAAAAAAGATTATTTTCGAATTTTTATTACTCTAATGTTAACGTATTTTTTTATTGTATTTGTATTATAATACTAGCCGCCCTTGGCGACCAGTCGGTTCGCCAGTATTAATGCTCGCTAAAATTTTCATATAATATTTTATTTAGCTGTGTCTCATAACAGGTTTTTCATCAAAATATTTTTAAACCAAACAAATTTTGATAATCATATAATTCATTTAGAGTATTATTTAGTATTATTTTCTTCAGATGTTCTGTTCATTGTGCTATTCATCTTTCTCTTTGTACCCGAGCAATGATTGTCCCGGAATTGATATTTTACTTACATGGTGGAGGGAAAGGTCTAAAATTCTACATTTTCATAGAATAATGAGATTCAAATTTTCATAAATGTAAACACACTAAACAATAAAGACAATTGGTTTTTAAGAGATGCGAAAGTTTAAAAAAAGCTCGGAAAATGCCGCGCACAGAGGAAATAATATTGATACACACACATCCTTCTTTTCTTTTCTTTTTTTTTTTTTTCTATCCTTTTTTTTCTTCACTAATTTTGTTTCTACAAACCCTATTTTCACTTTGTTATTCTTTTTTTTTCTTCCGTGCCGAAATTTTATTTTGAGCAGGCATAGATTAAATATTCATACAGACTAATAATAAAAGCAGCTATTTTGTTTCTTTTTTAAACATCCCGTTATCTATGAATGAAAACCAACTGACTTCGCGCATTTCTTTCTAAACAAATCATAATTTATTACTTCCTGCTATCTCACTCAGTTGACGTGGGGGAAGGAAATGCAGATTTTTGGCGGGAAAGTTAGAAAAGTGTCGTTTTAACTATTTTCCTCGCGGTTTTTTCATTTTTTCTCTCCATAAGAACCTTCCTCGTGTCTTAGCGAAACTATTAAACAAAAAATTAGCCAAATCGGTCGAGCCGTTCTCCAGTTTTGCGCTTAGCAACGCATTTCGAGCTCCATTTTTATTATAATAGATATAATACAAATAAATAAAATTTGTTTTCATATTGTGAAGCAAATCCTAGCGTTGGCTGTTTTAATTAATGACTAATCACATGAATGAGGCTTTTCACACGACCCTAAAGTGCGGAGTTGGTCAAATGGGGACGAAAAGTACTCTTACAAGTTCAAAGGTCTTAATGTGGGCTGTCATCCTCAATCCAAGTATTAGGCATGAACTTTTATTCGTGTTTTCACGCAAAGTGGTCCGCCCACGCTTTGGGGCGGTCGATTCCCCTAATTTCCCCTCGATTTTTACTTTTATTTCAGCATTTTTTTTCCTGCTTATTTTGGGACATTTTTGATGCTTTTCGGAAAACAGTCATTATGCAGTTTGCACAAGAATTCGAAATGGATAATGACATTTGAAAAAACTGAATTTACCAAAACTCGGTTTAGAGTACGAGTTCTTTGTTTTATCAATGATTTTATCTCTAGTTCTTCCTTTTCTAGGGGGGAGGGAAAGTGGGTTTTTTTTTTCGAGAACAAGGTTTAATTCAAGTAAGGTAACTTTTTGTCTTGAGAGAAACCTTCGAAATTTCCGAATTTTCTAAATTTTTAGAGAAATAAGCTCTTTTATTCCCAACAGCTGTTGCATGGCTACAAGAACTTATTCTTAAAATAGTTTTGAAAGCTCGACTTTAAGCGGAATATTTTTGGCAATATACATCTTTTTTTTTAATACTAAATAATTTGTTTCCTGAATTTTGATAATTTTTCAAAATATTTTTACATAGTGTTTAGCAATTGTTTTCAGCGTTACAATGAAATTCAAATTGGTTTCCTTATTTCATCAAATATTTAATAGTATGATTATCTTTCATTTTTAAAAGTAAAGAAAAGAAAAGGATATATTTTTTTCTTTCTCATGCAAAGCAATGAGATATATAAAGATCTATATATCTCATTGCTAAAGTTAAAAGATAGATAAATCGTGCAGATACGATTTTACTTACTTTATAATGTCATAAACCCTTATTCATTTGATGTTTCAGGTAACAATATTATGCTCATACAATGAGCATAGTAAATATAAAGGGATTAAAACATCAATTATTTTATTTTATCAATATTTGTTGAAAAATGTATTATTGAAGTAATTATGACTATAAGGTTATTGATAAAAGTTTTAATTGAAATTTTAATCAATCAGTATTCCAGACGAACCAAATGAATGAAAAAAGCGGCTAATTAAATAACAAATAATGCACATAGAGCAAAAACCATATGAGAAAAAAACTATTTTTTTATTTGCTTTACAATATTCCTTTATACAAATTTACAATATAATAAAAATTATGTAGAAAGCAATGACAAGCATATCGTGCCAAGTTAAGTTTGAATTCATTGTGAAAACGGTTTATCCGAATGGCTTCGACCGGGATGGAGAATACCTTTACCATACCCTCAGAAGCCACTGCATCCCTCCTTCCCTTGTAAAGCGGAAGACGACAACATTTATTGGTTACGTTGCACTCAGACAATTTACATACAACATTTTGGAATAATTTTAAAATATAAATGTTAGAACATGGATATAAGCATGCTGCTCATGTCTTCGCGCGAAAGACCTCAGAGGGCGCTGTCTCTGATGTCATCCATCAGTTTTGTTTAGTATTACGAGAGGGGCTACTAGTTACATTTAAAATTTATTTACTGAATATTCATACTGCGAAAGTCATGAAATTTGCATTCTTTCTTATTTTACAATTAGTGTATCGGAATACTTATTTTTCCGGGTTTTATCTCGATGTATTGTACTTTTGAACTATACTTTTGAATCTGATATAATAATAATAATAAGTTGCAAAAAATCAATAAAATTGAAGAATAATTTGATGTAAAATGCGAGTCTCTTAATCGAATTACAATTTTTAAATATTTTAGAGAGTTTTTTTTTTATTTTAATATTTTTTCCTTCATTAATTCTGACATGAAAAGGGCGTTGACTAGAAAAAAGTGCCCTAAACTCCATTAATATGTACATCGGGAGGGCCCAAAGCAGATAAGAAACCAAAAATAGATGGGGCGTTTATAGTTTTCAAAGTTACGCCTTGACAGAAAGATGACCCGTAAACTAACGGTATTGTTATGAGAACTCTCTGAATAAGACATTAGGATCTTTTCTTTCTTGATATTATAGCAGGAAAATAGTTTTCAACACTGATATCTTATATGGCTTTTACATCGAATATTATCTGGTACTCCTTTTCTTTTCATAAATTACTATTGCTTTTGACATTTGATAACAAAGGAACGAAAATGCATTTTTAATATTATTTTAAATATGCTATAGGAAGAAGCTGAAAACTTATCATTATCAAAATATATGATTGTGTCTTTCATAAAATACATTAGATCGAATATATTTGTGCCAGAATGTATTTAATGCATTATAATCTTTTAAATTTCCTAGATTTTAACGTTAAGATATACATTAAATGATTGGTTTAGCATACAAATCGCGTCCTTGTAGTTTTATGTTTTGAGTATGAAAAGAACTTCCATTAAATTTTATGTCCTTTCTTTAAATTTTTTAACTTTCCTTCAATGTATTTAATGTTGCGTAGTTCTTAGTCGTCTTCTTTAGCTAATAAATCTAAAGATTTTTGAATTTATATAATATTAATTAATTTTTCTTAAAATTGTTTACTATCATGTCAGAACATGGTGTTGTTTTCGGTATGAGGTTCTGTGCTGTCAGAAATATATAAATGCGATAATTCAAAAACACAATGAATTGAATTTATCAAATTTGGTACGGAATTTTTATAGCTAGTGCAGTTTAGATTCCAATTTTTATTTCAATCAATTGAGAAAAACGTGTCTAAAACACTAATTTCATTTGTGGATACTTTTAACGCGTGCGAGAGGCCAATCTCCGAAGATGACACGAAAGATTCCGTGAAAATGCTAAATTCACGCCGAAATTCAATGTTTCATATATTTTGTACGATAATGCATGTAGGGCCAATATGCGAGAGAGTTTTGGGGAGATTTCTCCCGGTGATTTTTTAACAAGAAAAATATTTGTGTTTGTTTTCAAGACCTTTACTTGACCCTTTATTTACTGAACTGTATTCCATCATTTTTTCAGTTTCATTTTTGCACCAGTAATTAAGTTTCCTTTCAAAATAATGCTAAAGAACTCAAGAAAAACATAATTAATAGAAATATCTTAATTAATTTAATTATTCATTAAATATTTTTAGTTCCTACTTTTATCTTTATATTAACTTTTTGCTATTTGGGTTACATTCTCCATGTTTTTTAGAATACCATCTGCAAAAATAGTCTTGCTACGAAAATACACTCCAGTTTGTACTCATAAGTACCATCAGTAGATAAAGAGTTAAAGTGCAGTAATCATCCAAAACTATGGAGGATATCAATTCAGAAAATTGTGACGAAAACTTTAAAACCATATACCATCTACGGTACAGAGGCAAATGCTTTTGTACTCTGGTTATGGTACTAGGCTACAAACCATAAGTTTGAGAGTTCGATCCTAGGACAAACCACACCCTTCATAATGGTGAACCGGATGTGATTTGAACACGCAAGGTCTGTAGTTTACAGATATCTGGTATGATTTATATGATTCATGAATGGTATAAAGGATTCATGATAGGTACTGGTATACAGTATAGGAATATAATGTATATACTACGACATATTACGAAGATCTAAGCCAGAATTAAATGGTACTTTTTAATACCAGCAGTAAATAAAGGGTTGAAATGCAAACAATAAAAACGGTACATTGTTTTAAATGGCTGCTCTTTGTTTGTCCTACAGGAACAAGTTACTTATCTATTTACATGGTGTAGGAAATTATGTTTACCATGTGAATACGACATGCAGTGTATTAAAATCTAGGTGGAAGTACTTGTCTCTTTAAACCATCCCAAATATGTACATCCTTTCATTCTTCCAGACAGATGATTCCCGAAAATCCTTGAATAATTTTACATTTGAATCTGTCCAATTACGGGCTGCTCCAAGAAGTGCAGCTGTCACTCGTTTCGAACTTTTAAATGGGATGACTGTTAACTCGCCCACCTGTTTCCCACTGAACTAGCTGATTTTGTGGACTGGAACTCGTGTGCTAATGGCAAAACATTTAGATAAGTTTGCACTTCTCTCGGAACTTACAGAAATATTGTAGAAAACCACTCGTAAAACAAGAGGCTTCAGGGAAAACAGGTGGCATCTGTAGGCAATGTATCGAATACCTAGAAGGATGCTGTTATAACTCAACACTTTTTTAAAATTAGACTCAGAGTAAGTAAACCTGAAACAACTAAAATAATTCTAAGGACCAAATAACTTTCATGCCTTGTAACAGCAAGTATCATGAATATATCCGTGATATTATTCGGCCATGTTTGTATTATTTCAAGATTATCCACCGTAGATTTCAAATATAAATGAAATACTTTTGGGGATAATGCTATTTCTTCTGCTATTTAAGCTCATATATCTTCATCTTTATATTTTTGGAAAATGGATAATCTTCAACCTTAAGGACTTTGTTGGGTGTATTTGTAATTTTTATTATAATTGTCTTTATTTTATTAGGTCTGTTTTTGTTTCTCTGTGTTGTCTCTGCGCTCTTTTATGATCATTTAAATGAATGCCATTGTATCTGGCAACTAATTTAATGTTTAACTATTATTATGTGTTTTTAGCAATAGCTGTTATATTATTAGCTTGAGCCGTGCTCAACTCAAGTGTTTTGTAAAAGCTTTTTCTAAAATGGAAATTACACGTGTTCACTTTTAGAAGACTTTAATTGATTAGAAGATTTAATTTTCACAATGAAGATTTTAATTTGATCTGCAACAATCAGACATTGATAAAAAAAATATTAAATTTTTTTTATAAACCCTTGAAATGTAAAGGTATACCTGTACTATCATTGCGGTTAAGATTTTTCTATGTAAACTCTTCCAGTACGTACGATGTTTATGTTTTGTTTGAGTATGAGTTTGCCCATACTTTGTTTTACTTAAACTTTTCCTTTTTCAAAATGTGCTGTAAAAATAAAAATATTTAGTTATCATAATTAGCAATTTATAATTTATATATATAAAAAAAGTGAGAGAGAGATGTCCAATATGAAGCGCAAGATTGAATTTTTCATTTATCCATTAATAAATGTTTTTCTTCCGAAGTCTGTTATTTCTTCACTCAACATATCGACGGACCATATTAATACTCCTCATAACACCTTCATTGGGTTAAGGATCTCTAAAATAATACTCCTCAAATAAAATCACACCAATTTAAAAAAACAACCATCTTTTACCAAAACACAATTATAAATTCATAGAACAACACAGTAATAAATATATATACAGCTCGTGACACGTAATTGCATTGAGTCACGAGATTGAGCGAGATGGAGAAATGCGCGTGAACAAAGTCTTAGATCGTTTTTTAATTCTTTCTGTTAGCTCACACTTTCAATCCTTAATAAAATGCTTTTTATCCATCCAATCAAGTTTAAATACATCTTTTTATACATGGCTGGGTAGACACGCTACCTTTATGCCGGGACGCTGGCTGAGTAGTTATTATATTTATTAATCTATTTTTATAATTCTTTACGAGATTTAAAGTGTGTTTGTTTCTTTTTTATCTGATCTTTTCACAGATTATTGACTTTTTGATTTAAATAAATACTTATTGGTCTTTATGTAGGGACCGAAGTGAAATTTGAATTCAACAAGTCAAAAATATTTGGGAACTTTGAATCGTAATGCAAAATTACCTGTATTTAGAAATGGCTGTTGTGACAGTTAGAAAAAAAACTGGTAGAAAAAACACAATTTAAAGGAATACAATATCAGGAAAAGAATGAGAAGAAAGAAAAAAAGAAATTCATTCTTTTTCCCCCTTGTTACATCAGAGTTAAAAGAAGGAGGAAGCTTAAAATTACCATACTTTTCCCTTTAAATGCCGGTAGTCATTCTCAAAGGATCGTTAATTATTTCGATAATCTTACAAACGAGAATACTTCGTTATGCCGAGCAGACAATACTATTACACAATGACCTTTCAAGAGATTATGTCCTGTTTGGTTACATCGCAGACAAGTTTTAAGTGTTTTCAAGGCTTTAACTTATACAATGTTGCCATCTCTCTGCAGAAGACTCGCCTGCTCATTTCCATATGTCTGCCAATTTGACACTCGTTATCTAATGTCGGATACATAAAAATGTCTCTACTTCAACTAGTTACTTGATGAGGTACTGTTCCAGATGCAAAGCCTCCGTTCGCGTTAATGTTAAGTCAAGGTTCGGCCTGCCATCAGAGGTAATGCAAATTACTTTTTTTTTTTCATCAGTGATCTGCATTTGGAATGAAGGAACGAATCCAGCCAAGTGGCGGGAAATTAAAGAGAAACAAAAATATTGCCCTTTGCGGAATCAAAATGGACTTGGATAGATTTAGACATAAAAATGTTTTCGAATTTATTGAGACTTTGGTTTTCATTAGAAGTACTTAAAATTATGGACAATCATGAATCCATTTTTGAATTTTTATGTTCCAGTTTCTGTTTATTTGCTTACAGAAGGTTGTATCAAATTTTATAGTTATTAGTTATATTCATACCCCATTTTGAAGCAATACGAAAGCTATTTTGGCAAAGGGATTTTAGTTCTAAATTGCAATTAAAAGAGTTGGCACTTCCTTCTTCAAATTTATAGGCCACACCAGCTGCTGCATATTAATTATACTTGTCAAGTTTAAAGTATTTCAATTCACATATACGGTGTGCTTATGATGAGATCGAAATTAGAATCTATAATTATTTTATCACAAAGTCAAGATCGTGTAATCAAGTTACTGGTATATTTGTAACAATGTGAGAACATGATATTGTTTCGGTTTGAGGTTTTTGAAGCCTCAAAATGATAAACTGGCGAAATAATAACTGGAGTCGAAAAAAAAAATGATAAACTGGCGATTTATCATTTTTGAGGCATCTATTTTCGCTTTTTCTTAGAAAATAATGCAGAAGGTTGTCACATTTGGCGATTTATCACCAACTAAAGTTATAACTTGATTTCCAAATTATTCATTCCCTGAATTCTT
>JAOUZG010038069.1:9234730-9249343 GCA_026289955.1 Argiope argentata | reverse complement strand
TGTGTATTGAGACAAAAATAATTTCATTTGCCACCTAGCATCTAATTGTGGATAATATTTTGTGTATTGAGCCAAAAAACAATTTCATTTGCCACGTAGCAGCTATTTGTGGATAATATTTTGTGTATTGAGACAAAAATTATTAAATTTGCCATCTAACATCTATTTTTGGATAGTATTTTGTGTATTGAGACAAAAAAGAATTTCATTTGCCACCTAGCATCTATTTGTGGATAATATTTTGTGTATTGAGACAAAAAAGTAATTTCATTTGCCACCTAGCATCTCTTTGAGGATAATATTTTGTGTATTTTCTCTTACAAGCTGCATAGTGAATTTCAAAGTTAAGTAGACACGACGGATTTATCATATATTACGTGAACTTAAATTGGTTATATCCTCTGATCTATGTCTTTAGATTTTGCTATTATTTCTTCCTTCTTGATATCCGGTTGAAGAGTTCAGCATGACAAGCAGATTTCAGAGACTCATTAAAATATTTCATTCTCCTCCTTTGTTTAGCAATTAACTTTTTAAAATAATTTGTTTTTTATTTTCTTGCTTCAGCAAGGTACGAAGTATTTATTCCGAAATTGTAAATCTCCCGAAGTTTATTCTTCAGCAACTCAACAGCAGAAGCTGCTTGGTGATTTACCAAGTGTGGTTCGAAGTCGCAGAGTGCCGGCATTATTCGAGATCATTGCACCCACAAATATTCCATAAATTTTGCACATGCAATCGACCTCTTATACATGCTAATTGCAGTCAAAAATATTCAGTTATCTCAAATAGCTCAATTTTCTTGGCTTCAATTATGGTCTTCAATTACACTTTAAGTGGACAGGCTGTTTTAGGGAAGAGTGCGACATTCTTTTTATTTTTTTCTCCCCGTTTGTTGCTTAATTCTTGCTCTCGCTACGTGATACGAGTTACGTGCTTGCTCAAGGCAGGTGATTCCAAGGCCAGAGATCATTAAACTAAAGTGTGTGTTTATACCGCCGTGGTTAAACAAATTCTATTGACCATTAAAGCGGTTTAGACATTCGCCTTTTATCTGGCCTTTTTTTTTCCTTCGTTTTTTGTAACTAGACATATATCTTGGCAACGTACCGTGAGTAATCTATGAAGGCAAGATAAGGCTTTTTACTCGATAGATAAAATTTCTGCTCTGTCCTTCTGTGCGTTTCGTAGAAGCCGACTCATATTGAAGCAGACTGTATATAACAGTGAAAGATGGACTCAGGACACAATTTCCTGCCATCAGTGGCCCCTTGATGTAAAAAAATCACAATTTTGAAAGATTTTCTATGTGTTTAGTGTGTAAGGATTCATTATAATTCCATTTATACTCTTTTTATTATATGAACTGGGAAAATAGTTCACTCTTTTTATAAAATCAATATATTAACTGCCATCATAAGAGTTGGCAAGGTGGGTAACATTTTTCTATTCCTACTATTAGCTCTCTCTCTCTCTCTGTATGTATATATATATATATATATATATATATATATCGTTCAAATTTTCAATCCTTTATAAAATACTTTCTATTCATTCAATCAAGTTCAAGTACATTTTTTAAAACTTGTAGTAGATGACATTTTATTTTAATGCGGCTTTTTCAAATATTAATACATTAATTTTTTATTAATTAACCACGTGATATACGAGTTTATTTAACTTTTTAATTAGATAACTCATCCTATTTTGGTAATTTATTGCTAATTTGATATTTTAAATAGTATATGGAGCATTTGGGATACAAAATCGTTGATTTTTTTCGTATTTAAATACGTAATTCTGGGGCTTAATTGCAGACTGGAAAATAAAAATTCAGTAATTCGATGTGCGTCTCAGACACGTCATTGTATGTGAAGTTGTTGATTAAAAACTAACTTTCTCGCCTTTATAGTAGTTGGAATTGTTTGTCGGGATAGCCTGACCGGTAGGGTGTTGGATTCGCATCTCTTGTGCTGCGAGTTCGAACCTGTTCACAATGAATTTTTCATGTCGAGATTTATACCACTGGGGGTAATGAGTCGAAGGTGATCGTTATTCGAGTACTCAGGTATGCCTACCTTCAGAAACTACTATGCCCTTCCTTCCGTTGTAAAGCGGAACACGATAACAACAATTGTAATTATTTAACAAAAAGTAACTAAAATTAAAAAATTTCTTATTTCCTGGGTTTTTTCAAATATCCAAAGTAGGAAGGGGTTTTAAAAAAGTGATTATTATATTACTTGTTTTATATACATAAGCCCATCAAAAGTAACCACCATTGTAGGAATTGGTAAAGCCATTAATGGGTATTATAACAAAATTATTCTAATTGCTGTTACTTTATTTTATACTGTATTTAATGCTTATTAGAATCACATTACTATCAATTACTATTTTCAAAGGTTATTCACAACATAGCTGAGCCAGAGAGTCCGTAGGGCGTGTAGAAATTCGATTGCCCACAAAAACTATCTCTGACAGTCTGGGCTTGCATCTATCTCTTCAGTCGCCATTGAGAACTCTAAACAGCGTCCAACTATTACCCGTGATAATATATACAATAAATGTTTTTTTAAACGGCGCCTTTCAAAATAAAACTTCTGTTACTGATTCTCACTGTCTGAAGTCAGAAGCCTTTTCAAAAAGCTTAGTTAATTCTTATCATTTGCATATCGCTTACAAAGATTCTTGCTTTGAAGCTATCCACCACTGGCATGATGCGCCCTTTTTTCAATTGGGTTTGTATATATGATATGTGATATGTGAGCATTATGATGCAGCTTTGCACTCAGCATTCCAATATAGTTATGAACTGGAATAAATGAAATCATTATTTGAAAGAAAAGAAGAAAATTCCATATTTTTCTTACCTTTGAATGTTGCCTTTTACTTTTTATATCTTCCTTTATTTTTGAATTCCTATCTACAATCAAAGACTACTATGAATATAGTAGCATACTATAATGATAGCACAAGAGGTGTTTAAATGAAAAGGCACGAAACGTCGTAACAATGTAACCTTTAACACATTTGCCTATACCAGGGATGGCGAGCGTTTATGGATCAAGGTGCCATTTTTTCTGAAGAACTGTTTAATGAGGTACAGACGTGTCATCAAATAATTTTGACGTGATTATTCGAAAATAATAGAACTAAATACTAGCAACTCAAAACTCTTTATTTACTAAAAAAAATGCATTTCACACTGTATAGTAGTAAAGGTTGCAGTTATTTGTGTAATTCAAATTAAAGTAATTTCAGTGTAAGTTCTATTGTTGCAAATTAAATGGCAAATAAAAGTGTAAGATGTCAGTTTTAAAAGAATGCATGCCGCATTGAAGTTATCTGCCAAACGGTTTCTAAGCGTTATCTTTAATCATTAGTGAAAATAATGACTCTTGGGAATAGGTAGGTGAAAATACGATTAAGACAGGTTAATCGTATCTTGAAAGGTTTCAACAGTTATTTTTTTTTCTTCGTTCTGTTGGTAAAGTTTTGTAATGATGCTGTGGTGAAAGCTTTATAAGCCAGATAACAACCTCGAACTGAAGTGCCACTTTTGCTCAATGGTTATGTTACTCGAACACAATCCCTCAGATTGCGAGTTCAGGCCTAAGGCAATCCGTATCTACCGCAATGGTGACGCGGCGACCTTGTATAAGCGAGCTTCATACAGCTGTTGTGACGCCCTCTATAGGCAGCAAATGTCGCGAGGCGCATTAAATACAATAGCTAACATCCACCACCAACTAGCTCACACGCAATCGCCATAAAGCTTGGTGAAATTGTATCGTTCGTCTAACCATCGACTCACTGGTGGGAGAGTATGGTGACCCGGACGTGACGTGAACACGCAACTTATAAAGTTTTCATCGCAATGCCTTCTTCACTCTTTCTACTCATTGATCTTCTCTGTTTGACCATGGTAGCATAACCATGCATGCCTTTAACTGTTGTGATATTTTTCCTCCAATAAATCAGTTTGTTCCGATAATATTCCAATGACGCTATCACTGCTTATTGTCTTGAAACTACATCCATAAACTCATTTGTTAATTCATGAAGAGTAATTCTATTCTCGTTGCTTTAATTCTTCATCGGAGTAGTATCAATAGGTTTCAAGAACTGGCTTTTTTACATTAATAGCACTGTTTAAAAAGTTCTCAAGTTTATATTCCAATATTGATCCAACTATTCTTTGAACGGTGATTTTCCCAATGATAAGTTTATACCACGCGGCTAAGTAACCGAAATAACCATGTCTGATGTTTCAGGGGTTTCTAAACATCATTTAAGATAATAAGAAGCTATGGGCAATAGTAGAAAGTTGTGTGCTAATCACAAATTTTTCTTAATTACTGCTAAGTTTCTAAAGCCGAAAATTTTCATTGGCATTAATGTATGATATATATTTTTTTCATTTCAAAACACTTTGAATTTTCAATAAAAGTCAATTTGTTCTTAAATTATAAGCCAATTAGTTCAAAATGAGCAAAATGAACAAGTGAACAATTTAAATGTTCATTTGTTCATACTGTTAAATTTATTTATTCATATTTGTTCGCTGTTTTGAAGCTAATATATTTCAGAATGTTTGGAGAATATACCCTTCAAAGCTAAATTGGAGAAGTAAGTCTACTGTTCTACTAATGGATAAAGTTCCAAACGGTTGTTTGAATAAAACGATTCTTTCAGTGCCAAACGATTCTTTCAGCGATTGACTGAATTGAAAATTATCAACTCTCAAAGATGATAAAAAATAAACAAAATGCAGTGTTCCATAAAAAATAAGTTTACACAGCAAACTACATAAAAAAAGTAATGTAAAATGAGAATTCAATTATCTTTTCAATCAACATATTAATTTGATTTATGAATTAATTGAATTCCTATCTTGGTGAAATATTGGTGAACATTTTTATGACTAGAGTGAAGCGAAAATATTGATTTTTCTTCACACTCAATGGGTTTTTTTTTATTTCTGATTGGCTTTTCTTTCCACGTTCACTATATACTTTTACATTTTTAACATCTAATGTTAATTAAAATTTTGTTAATAGAGATATCCAACTCTCACCAAAAGTGTTCTAGAAAAATCAGAATATCATCGTTCATTTAATTTAGCTTGCATGAAATGAGAAAGATTCTCACGATAAATGGTTATGTAAAATTGGAGTATTGTCTGATTTGACTACCTAAAAAAATATAATGATATGCTATAGTTGAATAGTAATAGTTATCGTATAATTTAAATAGAATGGTATAGGACCTGATACAGAATTTTTGTTGTTATTATAGATACAAAAAAAAATTCTGAAACTAGCGAAAACAAATCGCAAGAAATGTCTTGATTCGCCTGAATTGATAAAGCTTGAGTTTCACTATAATTTTTAGAAAATAGAAGTGTAATTTATACTCTGATATTGCTGAATATTCTTCTGAAAACTTTTTTTCTGAAAAATAATTACGTTGTTGTTGCTGTTGTTGTGTATGAAACAGAACGTTAATATGCTATCTTCAGAAATTGTCTGAAAATAATAAAAGATAGTAAAGATTATGTTTATTTTACGATGCATTTTCTTGAACTGTAATTGTAATTCGTTGGTCAGCTTATATAATACTTAAGATTTCAGATTAAACTTAAATGATAAAATCCACCAGACAGTGGATTGTTTGTTCGTATTTTTCTTTTTATGTTTCCAAAGAACATTCTATAGCGTAAGTTTAAATCGAAATTTTCTATTTCGGTTGGCATTAAAAAAACATGTCTATATTTGCACTTGATGATTTTGTAGATATGTGTTTGATGCTATTAAAAGACAAATTCATCCAAAAAATATAAGTTAGAATTTTCCGTTCCAATTTACTTTTAAGAAAAATATGGTGACGTATATATGATGATTTCTTTATTTCTTTTCGTTTGAAAACATCTTTGAAATTATTTTACGTTTTTATTCGATAGAACCAAAAACATTCATAATTGGATGTTATTTTGAAGAAATGGAATTTTCATATAAGATTTCCAGATTACAAGTTCATCATCTTCACTGTGGAGTTAAGTAGTATAGTATTTTTTAGTATATCATCACGCAGTAACTGCCTGTTGATATAGAAATGAGACGCATGTCAGGAAATTAGTGGTCCAGCACTTAAAGGAACAGTAGACTTTGAAAAAAGCCAAAATGGATGAAAATGTGCATTTTTATTTTTATCATTTCATTGCCAAAATATGTATTTATATTCAATTAATAAAATATTCTGTTCAATAAAATAAATATTTGAAGAATTAAGAGGGAAAAAAGTTCATGTTAATTATTTTTCTCAAAATGATATACTAATTAGATTAAAATATCTTTGAAATGTTCTAAGTGTCTTAAATTTTGAAGAAATTAAAGGAAATTGATAGTAAAAATTTTGGTCAAAGATTTTTAAAAAATAGAGTATGCATTTTATGTTTAATTTTTTTTTTTTTTGCAAAATTAAAAAGTTAGTTTTAGTTAAGAAAAACATAAAATTCCTATGAAAATACATTAACTGAGCATAGAAGTATTTCTAAAAAATTAGCGTTTAATTAGAATTGCAAAATCATACATGATTTTGTTCCATATAAATTTACTTTGGCTAGTATTAGAAAAATAATAGAAAAAAATTAAAAATTGAATCGCCTGGAATATATTGAAATTTTTAAAAATTTTATATTGTTTAAGTTTTTTAAAAAAATAATGTATTTCGTTTAAAAATGTTTTTAAAGAAATTTTATGCATTTATATTTTAATACATATACATAAAAAATGTTATAAACCCAACTAAATTATTCCCAAAAGTATCTAATAGAGTTGACTTGCACCTTAATTTAAATGAGCTGATTGATAAATTTGTTCATATTAAAACAAAAAATAGAACTAGCTTAATGGTTTAATTTACTCGTATTAATAAAATTAATCGTATATTTTTAAAATACTTATAAATTAAATATTACGATTTAAAAAAAATTATATATTGGATGTGTTCCTCAATAAAGCAATATAACTTGGACAAATCAAATCTAAAGAGGACCTGAAAAAAATTCAGATTTCATGAAAATTCGAATAAAGAAATTTTAATTTAGAAATGAATTTAGATAAAAGAATGTAGAATGTTTTAAATAAAAAATAGTGGTAAAAATTGTATTTCAATCTTTAACTGTTTTGACAAATAAACCAGGCATCATTAATAAATAAATAGTAATAAATAAAATGATAGTAATTAAAATTTAAAATAAAAAAATATTTTTTTATGATTTTAGTAAATAAATAATCTAAAAAATTATCATTGTATAGTCCTGCTAAATTTTACAATAATGATTAATAATCAGCAAATGCAAAAACTTATGCAATGAAAGAAAAAAATTGGAAGTGAATTTTTTTTTTTTACCTTTCCTTAATTTAATTAATTTTAACTTCGAATTAATGGGAAGAAAGCTGAATTGTAAACGATTAATTAATTATGTTGGTAGGAATTCGAAAAATGTATTTGAATTACTCAAGCTTCTCTATATTAAAAATTAACGATTCGAATTAGTTATTCCTTTTTTATCATGTGAGAACATGATGTTGTTTTGAGGAGGTTTTGGTGTCTCCGAAATTTGAAGGCAAGAAATATTCGTTTTTTTATTGGTGCAGAGCGAGTCACCTGAGCCATGACATTTGAGGTTTGTTTTGCCAGTTTTGTTTGAGATATTTAATTAAAGTTACAATCAATTGCTTTTCGTTTCTCGTTTCTATGAAATGGTGTCATCATCCAATTTGTTTACGATTTCTTACTTTTAAATAATTAATCTCACGCTCAGAAGATTATCGTTTTTTTTAATTCTCTTTCTGTTTTCACTATCACAATTTTGTAAAACGCGACTTATATTTATTCTTTAATGTTATTATAAGCACATTCTTATTAATTGTATTTCTCAAAATACTGTAAATATTAGAATATAGTTTTAATATCAATCTGCATTACGTTCATTGGATTTTATCACATATACAATAGCTACCAGTAATAGTGAACTTTTCGTCGAAATTACCTGGTTTTTTTCAATCTTAAAATCGGTCGAGCTCCAAAACTTTGTGTACCAGCTGCTAAAATTGAAAATGAAAGTTTAAAAAATTATCGTTTGAGAGAGAGAGAGAGAGATTTATCAATAAATCTCTCTCTCGTAATTTAATCGTAATTTTTTCAAACCGTTTTAAACTGGTTAATGACTTAAATTAATAAAGACAAATAATCAGCTGAAAAAATAATAATGTTCTCACGTGATAACTTGAATTTTGCGACCGTAGATTTCATTTTTATGAATCTAATAAACTCAGAAAAGAATGCCGTCTGTTTATTATTTATTTACTAAGAGACCCACTTTCTTTTTTATCTGGGATTGAAAACTCCAAAGGGCAGCACCGTTATAACGATAATTATATATAGAATAGACCGTTATATATAGAATATAGACCGTTATATATAGAATTGCAGTGCTCGAATTAAACTAACAAACAAACAAACACTTAAACTGTAGCTTGGAGAATAATACAAAACATAGAGAATATAGAAAAGGAAAGAACTAAAGCACGCGCTTATATTTTTAAAATACATAGAAATTTCTGATGGATAAATTTCGTTCATCGTAGGAATGAAATAATGCATAATTATTAGCAAAATTTACAAATTAATTAATAAAATCAATTAATCGACCATTTTTAGGTCGATTAACGATGAAATAATTTCAGTGTTCATTGACAATACCGGGTAGAATTTTTTTTTTGATTCGTCGATTTTAATATATAAAAGTTAAGTATGCATTGCATGTTTTTCTTAACTTTACATTTATTTTCTATATCATGAATACCAAAATAGAAGCGATTTTCTAAAGAGAAATTATTCTTTAACTATGGAAAATTTTAATCATATTGAATTTCCTCTTTCTTTATAATCTACAGATGAAAATATAATCTCTATATATGCAATGAAATGGTCGTTAGTCGAATGGTAAAAAAATATCCATTCTTAAAAATTCCACAAATAACATTGAAACAGTTGCACGAAAAAGAGAAGCCATTATTCTTGCTTCGTGACTGTTTATTAACAGTTTCCTAGCTTAAATGAAACTTTTTTTTCTCTCAATGCGTGCGTGATGGCAAATTAACATTATTACGCTGCCTCATTTCTAAACAAAGTAGAAAGTTTCATGACAGCTGTTGTGGTATTTGCTAGATTGTTCCAACTATTATTTTTTTGTAATGTTTTTTATTCCACGCCTTTTACATGAGGTTAGAAAAATGACATAGAATTCCAAAAATAACACTTATATTACAGTTGCCAACGAGTGCTTGGTAAATTTATTGATGATAAAATCGGATACTATTCAATATTTTTGATAATTTTATTTTTCTTTACTGTTATTTTTAATAAAGAAAAAAACCACGACTTAAATATTCTTATTAGAAGCTTCAAAATTATTTTTTAAACAAGCGTTCGTGTTAGTGGATGAATTGAACTGAATTCCAATTTTCAAAATCATGTTACACTGTTATGCCGGTTTTACATTCGACCAATTATGAGACGGTAAATAGGCAACGCATGCGCAGAAAGGAGCAGATTTATGTTTGCCACAGTTTCATTAAGATAAATTAAGGCATTCCATGCTTGGCTATAAATTGCCATTTTGGCGTCCATGAATTTTTCTTTTTCACTGCACATTCGATTAGAATTACGGATATTTACATAAAAAAAGAGGTAAAATAATAAAAAAAAGGTTAACATAATTAAATTTAGAGAACTATCGAAAATAAATGGCACCACCCCCACCAAATTCTACAAGCGCATGCGTAGTAAGAACAATTGCAATACAGCGGCTTGTAGCTATCCCACCAGGACAATTACTTGCCATCGGCCGAACAGCAATTTCTATGCATGAGCTGCCTACTTGCGTCTTGTAACTGCCCAAGTGTGAACTTAGCATTTAGAACATTAACATTAAATGACAAACTAAAGAACAAATCGTAGAATTTTTAAGAAAGTGAGATATGAAGGAACGGAAAAATTATATCCTTAATTTCCTTACATTTGTCGTTTTGTTCAAATAAAAAAGGGATATAAATAATTTTAACAACTTTTGGTAAAACTTTAAGAATTATTTTTGTTTTCTCTTATGTTTTAAAATAGGATAATAAATATGTGTAATTCATTTAGACTTCGAAATTCGTAAAAGAGGTTACATAATCGTCAACAATATTTTGTTATTGTTTGTATGTGTTTTAATATTTTTCAACATATATATACCAGCATGTTTACTGTGAAAAAATTAAATTGCACTTTTATCATGGTTTATTTTAATGGCTTCAGCCCTTTTTCATGGCTCCAATATAGTTTATTTTATAAGCATTTGTTCCAAAATTGCAAATTATATGCATATAATCGGATAAAAAGTTAATTACTCTGTAGATTACTTTCTTTGTATTTTTATGATGCACATGAGTCACTGTAAAAGCATTTTTAATTAAATGATAAAAAAAATAAAGATCTATAAATAAATAACTTCCTCAGTCTATTTTGTATCTCACTATCATCTTTTGTTGTTATTCAAAAACCTTTCTACATTTTCTTCAAATATTTTCCTATACAATATCGAAATTCCTGTTGTTTTTTATCCAGTATTTTAACATTCAATTTTTAGCCAGAGTAATAGTAAAACATACAAAATCTTAAACTATATACCATAAAGTTACAAAATTTCTTTTGCCTTTAATGCATTCGATTCTGTAGTGAATTTCACTTAATCGCCATTCATATCTATTTATAATATATCTTAGCTTTTACATATTTTTCTAAATATAGTTTCATTCTAAGAATAGATATGGCTTAAATATAATAACAAATATTAGCTGTCAATACTATCTGCCTTATTCATAAAGCACTTTATTACCGATGTGTTAACGTCTCATATTCTTACACTATTCTTTTCACAATTTGCAAGCATAAATTTATTTCTATAAAATGTGTTCCGAAATTGAAATATTGATTCGTATAGAACTGTTTTATTTTATTGCTCATAATTCTTTGTTTTTCTAGTCTAAATATATTGTCTTTTTTTTTTTTTTTAGTATTTCAATAACACTAAGAATTGTGCTCTGAATTATACAAAGAATATCTCTGAATTATGTATGCTAATGCATTTAATATTAAAATGCCATTATTATAATTATTCCTTTGGTTAAATTCTTGTGTATTAAATACACAATAATATCGGAAATACCTTGATTTAAATATCCGCAAGATATTTAAATCATTAATATAAATTTTTAAAGTAAAGAAGATTTTAAAATTTTATTTATATTTATAAAATTCTACTTTTCCTTTCAATGTATTTACCTTTTCTCTTGTTATAAGTCGCATTCGATAATATTTGTGCTTTTAAATTAAATGACTCTGTTACATCAATTTCAGCAAAAAATATAAAATGCTAAATGTTTATTCTGTTGGTATAGAAATTATAATTGTGGCCTAAATTATAAGAAAATTACAAGGCTTTGGACAAATACTATATCTTATTTATTTTATTCTGAAAAAAAAACAAGCTAAAAATTTATTCCAGGAATTAATTTAGTAAAAAAAGATATAACCGACAAAATGTTATAAGAAATTAATTCAGATACATTGGAGATGTGTGTCGTATTCTAAAATTTCAATATTTAATTAACTTTGTTTTGGAATTCAAACTTTCTTTTTTGAAAGCGCTTGCATAAAAGCGAATAAATACTGCGATCAAATAAAAATAAAGAAAAATCGAGAGTACTTTTAAAAAGAATTGGCATTTATTTATATAAGAGGATGAGAAATTGTTTATGGTGCAGCTGAAAAAATATTACTCGAAAAAAAAAAAAGGCGCATTGAAAAACATGGAGTCTTATCTAAACACAGGTGATGTGTTTGATTCGTACGTAGCACAGTGATGTTATAAGCATTCATCTTGTAATATTAAGTGATAAACAATTTATTTTAATTTTAAAAAAGTAATAACAATCATCGTAAATGAGTTAAAAGATTACACCGTTTTAAATTTTATAATGTAAAAACGGTTGTTCTGAAATATAACATATAACAAAATGGAATTAATAATAGTAGATATAAGTTCTTTTAAAATAATGGCATCACAAAATTTCCTTTCTGAAATAATATACACCGGTTACTTAATGTGTAAGAGTTTTACAAAAATAATTACAGTAATATTAATAATAAAGTTAAAAAATAATAATCTAAAATCTGTATTAGAATTTCTGATGTGTTTTTATTATTAAAAAGTTTATTTGTCAATAAAATTCGATTATCCATTTTGCATAAACTCAAGCCCATTAATTTAAACAATGCTTTTAGAAAAACTATTATTTAAAAATATGTTTGTCAAAAAGTGCGTTTTACAGTGGAAATCAGAACTTTTTTTATTAAACCGAAAAGGGAGAAACGAAAATAATAATAATAATAATAATAAACATAACAAAACTCTGTACTTATTTTCCCTCTTTGACATATTCGTGTTTTATAGCGAAAATTTTAATAAACATTTCTTGAAAGAAAAATAATGGAGTCTTTATTGTTCGTAGATCTGAGCATTCTGAATTACAATCAACGACATTTAGAATAGCATAAATGTCATCAGTGCAATACTGAATTAATAATACATAAATTAAATTTGACAATTTGAAGAGATCATGATTTTGCTTAGTCGAATTATAGAAAGCTCTACATAGAGTATTAAAAATATATGAATTATATCTTTTCTAAAGAAGTTTATATAGGATAAATATTGAAAATGCAGAAATAAATTAAATTAATTTTTGTCATGTGATAGACATCAATTGCGATTCGCCATTTTTATTTAAAATCAACTGCGCATCTCGAATGGCAAAAAAGATTATTTAAAAAAGAAATTAATTAAGAAAGTAACTTTAAAAAGAAACTTAAAATGACTTGCACAGTTGTATTTGACTTTATTATTCTAAAAGCAATGTTTGCTATTTATTGTACGTTTATATATTTTTTATTTATTTATTCTTATTTAAAACATGTTTAAAGAAAGAAAACTTATTTAGAAATAAAATGTTACATCTTTTATGAATTTTAATTTATTTTTGAACATCAATTTATTTTTAAAAAGAAAAAAAGAAGAAAAAGAATTGCTTCTGATTTGTGCTTTTTTCTTTCTTTCAGAACCCATAAGTTTTTGAAACGAAGTGCCCACACACGCATTTTAGCTATTGGCGGATTCTTTTTGTCAATACCTCTTTTTTTCACAGGTAAGTATTGCTTTTCAAGCACATATATCATTTCTTACTTTGCCAAAAGTAGCCAAGTTAAAAATAGGGGAGGGGATGTAGTCATATCTAGACATTCCGACCCACCACAAAGGCTCACCAGACCTGTGCAACAGTAACACTGGCGGGAACTCTGGTTGATTCCTAATGGCCATCACCGGCCACGGTACAACTCTCCCCGTAGGAAGTACGTCCCGTCATTGATGGGAAGAGTCTAATCCCCATCTATTAGTGTACCCACCAAGGATGGCGAGATCCGACCACAATTCCGGAACCATCTCGTCCTCATTTCGAGATGCTCCCCTGGGAGATGTGGGGGGGATATATTCTTGATTATTCAAAATATCATCTTTATAAAAATGAAAAACTCTACATATACACTTGTAAGGCATACGAAATACATTTCTCATTGACATATTTACCTAAAATTTGTTAAAAATATACAATTACTGTATAAAGACCACATACCAATTTTCCACTTGTGGAATCGGTTCTTTTTTTAGTTGTCGAGTTCATAGATAAATATGAATCTAAATGCGAATTTATTTATTTATTTATTTAAATTCAAAGTAAAAGCAAAGATTTTTTTAAAATCTGGAAGCATTTTTCATCTGATATAATATTTTCTTTTTCTATACTTTGTGTTCTATAAAGTGAAAAAATAATGTTGTAATTGTTTCTTATGGCACTCGCCAAAGATAAGCTCGCTGTGGTAGTCAGCGATTTAAGCCTAATTAGCGTCTCTTGTTTTTCAGTCGCACCAACTAGGGCCAAGAGTACGACTTTTGCTACTCACTCATCACATTCGCTTGCACAACCCCTTTTTACAGGGGGGCACATTCACCCCTCTGTAAAAACACACAGAAGAACAACTATGCCCGAACCGTGACTCGCACCCGTGAAGGCTAGATCACGGGAAAGTCGAGCTACCGCTATGCCAGAGCACCGCCGAAAAAATAGTTTTCATCTTTAGCAACTCAATTTTATTAGACATGAAAATATTGAAAATTTATCATTTTTTAATTAATAACCGCAGTTACAAAAGTACAGCTAGAACTATGAGGATAATGAAATGAATTTCAGAGTGCTTAGTTTGAAAATAGTGCTTAGTGTGAGTTTCCTTGTAACTACTGAAACAAATTTGAAAATTTATCAATTACTCTATTTCCAAATTTTGCTTCTGAGAAATGAGGATGTAGTAATCGATGGCTCATTTAGACACTTAACGATTCTAGGTAATGTCGCTATAAAGTTCCCTCTTTTGATTAATTGGACA
>JAOUZG010038069.1:9212816-9234720 GCA_026289955.1 Argiope argentata | reverse complement strand
AAGTTCCCTCTTTTGATTAATTGGACAATTTTTTTTCATATTTCAATTCCATTTAAACTTAATCAATATATTAATTTATCCTGAATGAATTACAGTGGAGAAAGAATTATTATTAACTAAGTATTTAATAATTCAATAAATTTCTGATTTAACAAATTTATTTATTTGTTAAATAAACTAATAATATTTTTAAACATTCTGCTTGTGATCTCAAGTGTTATTCTGAAAGAATTGAACTTCAGAAAGAATTATTATGAACTTGGTATTCAATAGGTCATCAAATTTCTGATTTAAAAATTTATTTTTGTGTTAACTAAGCTAATAATATTTTTTAAACATTCTGCTTGTAATCTCAAGTGTTATTCTGAAGAAATTGAACTTGTGAAAGAATTATTATGAACTTAGTATTCAATAATTCATCAAATTTCGGATTAAAAAATGTATTTATTTCTTAACTAAGCTAATAATATATTTTTAAACACCCTGCTTGTGGTCTATCTCTCAGTCAAATGACCCTAGGTATCAAACTAGTCAGCCTAAAAGGAAATTCATTACGGATGTAATCAATCTTCAGTATTAAAGAATATAATTTTGTTTTTTAAACATATAATTAAAATTCCGACATCGAAAGCAACTAACTTTTAATTATTCACTTTTAAAACCTACTGGATTTAAATTTCGCATTATTCGTGGCGTATATACATTGGTGTCAATAAATTAAAAAACAAATATAAGACGCTCATTATCGTACATATAAGTAAATTACTAGTAATCAAAGAAAACAACCATAATTGTTAGGTTTAGGAAATAAGTTTTACCGATTGGCTCATGAATATGCAAATATTTTTAGCCGCATGACAACCCTCTAAATCACAGAAGTCGATAATGAACGTGGAGAAGTGCGGAAAAAAGATACTGCACAGGCATTATGTGTATGATTTATATTATTTATCTTGATATAGCGAATCATACAAATCAAAGAACACTTGTAGACGATTTCACTAGTGAAAATATTATGACATGAATTAGAAGGACGTTCTATTAGTAATGCGGCTTGTGAATTCGTGATTGCCAATAGCTTTACTGAGTAGATGTGGAAAAAGATTTTATGAAATTGTGACAAATACCACGTATCGCAGTTCTGATTTATTAGTAAATATTTCTGAAACATGTCGAAAAGGCTGGTTGGTTATAGAGAAATTACAATCGAAAAGAATTATCATATAATTACTGCTCAAATGGTACAAATGATAAAACCAAACCATCACCACATTTAGTGATAAAAATAAACTTTATTGTTTTGTTTGTATGTAATCTTATTAGATGTGTTAAAGTGTTGTTTCTTATGGCACATGCCAATGACAAGCTCGCTGAGGTGATCAGTGCTTTAAGCCTAATCAGCGTCTCTTTTTGTATAGTAGCACCAACTAGAGTCAAGAATACGACTTTTGCTACTCACTCATCACAGTCGCTTTCACAACCCCTTTTTTACAAGGAGAAACATTCACACAACAACAACAGAAAGAACAACCACGCCCGAACCGGGACTCGAACCCGGGGCGGCCGGCTCATGGGGAAGACGTGTTACCCCTATGACAAGACGCCGGCGATGTGTTACATTGAGTAATTTAAACAGGAGAAAAGAGATGAGTAGCATCGTGTGACCAAATGGAGCTAATAATACGAAAAAAAGCATAGGCATTTGAATATCACTCCAGGGGGTGACAAGATTAAGCCCTATTGGTTCATTTGCTGTTACTTTAAACATTACCAACGGATGTAAGGGATATAAACATTGTCTTGCTACCAATTGGCATTAGTGATAGGAACATACAAAGCAATGGAGTTTAATTATGTCACCATACATGGTGTTTCTCAAGTATTTTTTTCAGATATTGACAAAATCACCCTGAGTATCATTTCAGATGGCAATACGATTAACCCTTATCAGTTTGTTCTCCAGTAAATAAATTTGATCTGATGTTTTGAATATTTCTTACAAAAAGAAGGAATTCGAATTGTATCGTGAACGTGCCAATTGGATCGATCAGCAGTGCCAAAGTGCTTTGATCGCTTTTAAAAGAACATATTTCGTTTATTGTCCGATTAAAAGCTCCAATAAGTAAAAAATTGAGGCGACATTTAATCTGGAACTCCATCGACATAAAATATTTTAAAACTGGTCTTGATTGCTTGGAGGGAAGAGGGAATTTGGTAGTATTATTGTATAGCCATCCATAAAGCTGAACAAGTATAAGCAAAACTACATCTTAAAAAAGTCTGCTATGGACTTATTAGCAGGATAGAGAAGGCCGGATAAGGAGATAGCCGGGATCATGGAGCGTTGGACTCGTACGCCTTAGAGTGCGAGTTCGAACCCCGCTGGCTTAAGACTCCCCATGTGTGGTGTTGGCTGGAGCACGTTAAATCATTCGTGGTCACAAAGTCCTCCACTTCGAGAGTAATACCGCTGGGGGTACTGGGTCAGAGGAGATCGTTCTCTGTCCCAGTTCTAAATTACGATCTGTGGATGAATGAATGAAGTCCGCCACGTAAAAAGGGTCTGTGACGTGTGTATATGAGCTAGAAGTAAGACTTCTGCTCCCAGGTGCATAGGGGTTCATACCCACAGAAGCTACTGTACCCCTCCTTCCGCTGTGAAGTGGAACACAAGAACAACAAGCAGGGTAGATATTTATTAGCATACTAAAATATTTATTTATTTACAGTAGTATTTCACTAATTCACATGTTTTAAATTCGAATCCAACAGTAATTCGAATCTTCTCTAAATCCTTTAATTTCATATTTACATAATTTTAAATATCATTTACAGTTCGAATTTATTTTGTTGATTCAAAAATAAAAATTAAGAACATTATTTTTATTCGTTGTCAATCAGTACGTCTATACTTTGTGTTCATCAAGTTTGTTTTATATTGCACTGTGCCGGCATTCTGGCACAGAAGTAGCGCGTCTTTTTCGTGATATGAGGGTACCGGGTTCGAGTCCCGGCCAGGGTATGGTTGTTCTTCTGTATACTGTTTGTGAGGTACGCTAATCGGTGGGGGTCAAACTCCTCCCATCGATAACGGGACGTACTTCTTTCGGGGAGGGTTGTACCGTGGCCGGTGATGGCCATTGGGACTCAACCACAGTTACCACCTGTGTTGTTGTTGCTGCTGTCCGGTCATTCAGTTTTTATGGTTAATCCGTGTGTCTTTTTTGGCGGGTTGGAGAGTCTATCTATGATTTACTATGAATTTCCGAATAAATCAATATTTATTGTGGCTTTCAACTGTTTTGAATAAATTAATTCCACGTAATGAAATTTCAATTAATGTGTTCAGTTACATTTACGATATCCAACTAATGAGATTCTTGTTTCGCAGGTATAATTCTCTTCACCTTCATTCATTTCAACGAAGTTCCCGCAATGGCGACGAGTATCGTCATCGGACTGGGAATCGTGTTTTGTGGCGTGGCGAGTGTCCACAATGTCTATCTATGGCAATGGGAAAAGACAAGAGCATGTAAGGAGCTACAGCAAAGTAGACTGAGTCAACTCGGCTTGGACTGCTCTGCGCAAAGAGCTGTGGAACTCTCAACTCTCGTTTAAACATGCGTAGTGAATGAAAAAAAAATCTGTAAATACAATGGCGTAAATGCGATTTGTGTTCATAAGTGTTATTATATTTCTATCATCCTTATCGCGGTGTTCTATCAATTACCAAAGGTAAAACTTCCCTTAGTGTATGCTGATTTTCATTTCATTTTATTTACATTCATGGGTTGAAACCTACTTTGAGGTACTCCTTGAGTTTGTCGCCAATATAGCAATCAAGCTGAGTGATTCTGCTGACAATACTTCGATGATTATTTAAGCGCATTATTTGCCTTAACATTCATTTGCTTTTTTTTTTTACTTTTTTAATTGTTGGCGAATGACTGGGAACACTGAAGTAGATTTCAACCTATTCATATGCTATTTCCTTAAAATTGATGGTAAATATATATATGTTTTTTGAATTCTTTTATACTGATTTAATGAGCTGTCGAAAGGTTGTACTGAAAATTCGGTTCGATATTGCATCTTTTTGCATTCCTTTTTTTCAGCTTCCCTTTTATATAAAAACCGGCGTTTCAAATTTACATTTATTTGTATTAGATTCCAAGTTAAGTTGAGGTATTGAGAACCAGAATGGACCAATCAATGATTTTCGCTAAAAACTTTGTTAGACACCATATTTTTAATAAACAGCGAAAATTAACCATTTAGTAAGTACCACTATTTAATATAGGGTAGTTTAAACTGTTTGGGTCCACTCTGGTTTTGGTTGAAAACATCCTTTCCATTGCAATATGATGCTTAATTCATTTGAGCAAAATGTGTGGGTTTAGTCAGTCTAGTTTTTAGTTAGTGCCTCAATTAATTTATATTTTTCATTTAAGATTTTTTGTAATAATTATTGGAATTTGTACTAGACATATTTTAATATAAACTTAATTAGTAGATGAAATATTAATTAATAAATCGTACAAGAAGTTTAATTTAATGCAATAGCTTGTTCCCTTTTAATGAAGCTTTTAAAATCAAAAAGGGAAAGTTTTTGTATAGAAGCATTGTTAAATAAAATGAAGTGACAGCTAAATTATTTAAAAAATGAAAACATATATAAAAGAATAATTCCTTAATGATATAAAAACTAAAAATTTATTTAAGAAATTTTATTGAACATTTTCAAATGAAGATAATGTTTATGAACTTTTTTTGCTTATTGGCTTTGAAGATTTTGAAAAATGTTTCTGTTTTTAAAACTGCCTTAATACAATTATTTAAGAAACTCATATGATATATTTATGTGTATGTACGTAAGTAAATGTAATTTCTTAAAGAAATTTACTACACGTTTTCCTTTCTTTTGGTCACGGGCGTTTCTAGTCGCTTTTTTTTTTGCATTTTTTATGAAAATCTTTAAGCTGATTCATTTATGTGATATGCATATTTTACAGAAACCAATTCATGAATGGTCATTCATGCATTTACGTTTTATTATGTGATTGATATTTATAAAAGTTGAGTGTATATATATTTTTATCATGTATATATGTTTTTATTTTGTTTGAACGATGCAATTTTCCGTGTGGCTGTATTGCACCGTTTTTTTAAAAGTACAATGTAATTCATAGTGTTCATAAAACCAATAGTTTAATTGTATGTTAACCATAAAAATGTTTAGGTTCTGATTTTAGTATCGGAGCATATCCCCACTGACAATTAATAGTATTCATTTATATATTGATAGCTTTACTGTTACACTATCTCTTTTTAGAAGGGTGTCTATAATATTTAATTAGACTGAAATGTTTCCATCATTTATTCGATTTTAATTAATTTAAATTGTGTAGTTATCTTTGCTAGTCAGTTTGCAAATCTGAATAAAATATACCATAGGAGTATTCTGAATATGCAGCGAGTTCTAAAAGAAACACAATGACTTTTAAAATCTTTTTTTTTTCTAAATTTTCTCAGCATGCAGTGGTTTTATGATGATCTACTATTTAGAACACATTTTCTAATGTCTAATTAAAACAACAGATGGCAGCATGAGTTCTAGTTTTCTTTTTTAAAAAATATAGATATGCACATGAGTAATATCATTTTTATAAAGAAAAATAATCATTTGTGTTCTTGAAAAATTGATGAGTAGATAATAAGCTTCATAATAATATAGTTATTTTAGTTTACAGTTTATAATATATAGACAAAAAAAATTATATCGATAGGTACTGTTGAACAAAAAGTTTCATTTTCATTTATGGCGAAAACAAAATTACTTTTTTTATAATTTTTATAACGAAAATTACATAACCTGTTAGAAAAACAGTTTTGTGATACACTTATGCTAATTTATGAAAACCCTGAAATTAATAATTGAATGAATTAACAAAAGAATGTGAGAAGATCTACAGTTAAAAATTCTTGTTGAGTCTTATTCAACTCTCAGAAGTTTTTTTGTTTTATATAAAATGGTTTACAACAAACAAAGTTGTTTCCAACTTATATCAATGGAATATCTGGATAATATTAAAAATGGTTTCTTTTATTATGCTTTATAAAGTATGACTAGTAAGAAAGAAAGAAAAAAACAGATTTTTTATTATTGTCATGCTAAAATATAAAATTCCTTAAGCTAAAGGCTCTAGCGAAATGCATTGATTAGCAGACATTTTAAATTACAGTTTTATTTAGTTTTTCATTCAAGTGAAAATTTTATGAATCCTCTCTATTTTGTCTTCATAGACATCAAACTTTGTAAAATATAAATTAAATTTATATCGATAGAAATTAACATTAGTTTTATTTAATCTTTTATTCAAGTGAAAAAAAATTTATGCATATCTATAAAGTTTTAAGCATTATGCCGGAGAAATTATGAACAGCACTTTTTATAATTTAAGATATTATTGTTAAGTTAGTTATTTTTTTGATTTTTTTATATATTTATTACAAACTAAATCAAAAATATTTTTTAACTTAATTGAAATTGAAAAATACTAAAATCTGACGGATAAGAAATACTTTTTTTAAATAAATCATTAAATATTTTTAACCCGTAAGTGATAAAACCCTTTTTAATTAACAGCAACAAAAACCTTGTAGATATTAGATCAGTTATTTCTTCTGAATAGTTGGAAATATATCACTAGAAATTTCTTATTTTGTGATCCCATAGAAACTGAGTAGATCAAAGTTCGGATATAGAGAGAGCAATAATGTCGAAAGTTGTACAGATTAATTAAAAAATTAAAGTTCTGCTAGTAATTTCCAAGTTTATTAAAAAAATAAATGCATGTAATCCGTTTTATAGCATAGCTCCAGCGGCTTTAAGCGTCTGCCTATCTGCAATTGTCGCTAGAGTTTTGTAATTTCATTGTGTATGCAATGCCATCTCCTAGTAACATCTGTTGGTATAAAAAAAATATTCTTTGGAAAGTTTATTTGCTACTTTCCATTTAGCTTTCTTAATATACTTTTTATCTAGATTATCCTTTCTTTTGTCTTTGTTATATGTGTCCTTTCCCAATGTAAATTCGAATTTTTTGTTGGCATTAAGAGAGAATACGATGGGAATAAAATTTTAAATATCTGCTCTCCACAAATATCTTACAAACTTTTATCTTAAAAGCTTCAAATTCGGGTTTTAATTTATACTTTCAAAAATTCCACTGTTTTGATATTTTTTATAATTTAAGCACTTGTAACAAAATATTTTACTACATATATTTTTAAAAATAAAAATAATCGTTTGGCGATGTTAACTGTCGATTAATCGAATTATAAACATCCAAATGAATCATTTTACCAAGGCTTAAAAATATCAATATTCAACTATACTTAATTTGCTTTTAAGTTATTTAAATCGTTTGGCTGATGATTAATTCTGAAAATATTCGATTAATTTATCATCAATGGGAACTCTTCAGAACACAGAATTTCTAAATTCTAGCACATCAAAAAAGTTAGAATAAAATCTACTACTACTAAAATTACAAATGTGAAACAAATCAAGATTAATAAAAGTATGTAAAATAACTCAAAATGGTACAAATGAATTTTCATTTCGTTATCCGTCAGATATTCTTAATAGTCTTAATGAAGTCCATTAAGTAAGGTTCTTTAATCGCGGAGTTTTATTACACAGTGAACACTGCCATTTACAAGTGTCGTTGTAGATAAAGAACAAGTAATTATTTTTAATCATAATAATACTGAAACAATATTGTGCATTTGTTTGTAAAAATTGCAAGTCAGCACTGCAAGTGTTTTCTGTTTTATTTATCTTTTTAAAAACATTTGTCTCATCTCTATGTACTTCCTGATTCATAAAAATTCAAACAATCAATCGATATAAAGAAAATACATCAAGTATGCATTTTCTTCACAAATATGTATACAGGTTAAAAATCAAATGCTGTATTATCTGTTCTTGGTCTTTATCATCTTTTCTTCTTGTTCATTTAGAGAAGTTTCAATAAAATATGGAAGTAAATGTATGTGTGTGGTCTACTTTTTCCTTTTAACTAAATTAATTTTTGAGCAACTATATACACATAGTTAACCAATTAACTGTTTCGACCTCTTCTAAAAATGTTTAAATAAAGTGTGTCGGAAAAATTTAGAGATGACGAGTATACTCATCAAACACAGAGTATGTTTTATATGAAATTATGTCGTAATGAAATGACTTTTATTTTTTTTATTTCAATAATAACATTTATTCATTGACTTAAACTAACACGCATATTTTACATAGGAACAAAAATAAAGCATAAAAAGTTAATTTATTATTATCATGTGAGAACACTGTGTTGTTTTGGTTAGGAGACTTTGGTGTCACCGAAATTTACGGGCAAAAAAATATTCATTTTTTTTCATTGGTAGATAGCGAGTCACCTGAGCCATGACATTTGAGATTTGTTTTGCCAGTATTGTTTGAAATATTTATTTAAAGTTGCTATCAATTGCTTTTTGTTTGTCGTTTCTATGAAATGACGTCATCTTCCAGTTTATTTACGATTTCTTACTTTTAAATAATTAATCTCGCGCTTAAAAGATTGCCTTTTTTAACGGGAGTAGGGGGAATTATCTTACAATTTTAACTATCGGAATTTTGTAAAACGCGACTATATATTTATTCTTTAATAATATTATAATCGCATTCTTACTAGTTGTATTTCTCAAAGTACTGTAAATATTAGAATATAATTTTAATATCAATTTGCATTACGTTCATCGAATTTTACCACACAATAGCTTCCAGTAATAGTGAACTTTTCGTTGAAATTACTGGGGTTTTTTTTAATCTTAAGGTAGGTTGAGCTTCAAAACTTTGTTTTCCAGATAGAAAAATTGAAAACTTAAAAAATTATCCGTAGAGAGAGAGAGAAGTCTCGTAATTTTTTCAGACCGGTTTAAACTGGTTAACGACTTAAAATTAATTCAGACAAATGATCATTTAAAAAATAATAATGTTCTCACATGATAACTTGAAATTTACGACCGTAGAATTCATTTTTTTAAATTGTCGTTGGAGTAAAGATAATTTAGAGTAAAGATTTTTTTTATTGTTGTGAAAGTTGAACAAAGCCTGTTGCAAAAGGATCCACATCCCAATTTTTATTGCCAGACTCGTCAATTATTGAATAATCTAATAAAAATAACAATTCATGGATGCCGCAAACTTTAAAAGTTGATACCTTTATTTCAAAATCTTAATTTACGAACAAATAAAAGGCGGTGAAATTTACATATTGAAATTTGAAAACAATTAATTTCCTCCTTTCAGCAGGAACATAAAACTTAAACATATAGATATTTATTTTGATATCTAATAATTTCTTCCTTTATTACTGGGCACTCTTAATACTTTTAAAGTATTATTTATTTTTCTGTCTGAGTTGATTTCAGTCCAATTGTGTCTACCTAACCATCAACTTTATCCATCATTTAATCATCCATTTAACCATCATTAAAATACTCAGTATGATCGCATTGTAAATACTGTCATTTCGAATGACTGTGTAACTTTTTTTCAAATAATAATTAAATAATCTTATAAAGCACCTTAATAATCTCATCTTGAAAACCAGGTTGAGTATATTTAGTCAAGTAATTGGTTATATTATCATGTCAGAGAATGATGTTGTTTTGGGGGTGAGGTTTTTAGCGTCAACAAAAATCCGTAGCGGAAATAAAAAAATTTATTATCTGCACGAGCATCTCAAAAAATCAGCTTTTAATAACGCGTTGCCATTACATTTACAAAAGCTCTGATTCAAAAAAAATAAGTTAATGACTACTGCAAATAAAACCTAAAAAATGTCATTTTGAGCACGTGATTATGTGAAATGAAATAAATTAGAAATATGATATTTTTTTAAACAATCAATGCGAGACAAAGTTTTTTTAATCGTTTGCAATACTAAAGTGACTCATTCGATGAAACAGTTAAAATGAATAAAAATGTTTTATTTTCACGAGCACGTGGTGCTTGGCCGTTCAAGAAATTATGTTCTGACATGATACATTGAAATATGCATTGCATATTTCATTTTAAACTTTATTTATTTTAAGCTGGTGAGGTTAAAACTTGGTCGTTTTGAATAGTGACAATATAAAGTGAAACTAATACAGAATTGTGAGCATAAATATAAACTTTCCTCAAAAAAAATTGAAGCATATCGTAAACATATCGTTTTTTAAAAATTGCATTTTCTCCAGTAGTAATTCTATATCTCTCTCGAATGATTCAGAAGTTAGTTATTTGGCTTTATAAAAATTCATAATTTATATATCTTTGGAAAAAAATAATTAAAAGCTAGCGAAATTATGAAAATAGTTTGTTTTTTATATAACAATAGAAAATATTGCCATATGATGTAAAAAGCAAATTTTCAAAAATGTGGTAATTGTTGTGTGTAAAAAATGTGATAATCGTGTGCTATCGTTGATGAGAGCTACTGATTATTTTATTTATATCAGCCTTGTAAAAGGAAGACAAATCTAATTTCTATAAACGTGCCATCTTTATAAACAGAGTACTGTTTTACCGTTATCGTCGTTCAAGTATTAATTAACGCTTTGAAAATGAGATGTCAGAAAATTTTAACTTTAGAAGCAAAATATCAAATTATAATATAAATAAAAAAAATTGATATCAAAACTTTTTTATTTTTGATTTTTTCCAAGGATAAAATCAAATGACTTTAAAAAATTTCTAGAAAGAAGAGACATCAATGTGAAAGACCACAGAGCAAATTTCACTTATCTAGCCTGTCATGTTTCTTCAAAAGATAAATAAAAAGAAATTCTCAAGAGACAGATTTAGCTCCAAATTAGGTTTATAATTAAAGAGTAAGGTCATGTACTAGATTCCATCCATATAGCTTATGTTGCCATCACTTTCAGATACGCGTGAACAAATGAAATAATAGATAATCTGATTTGTTGGTATATTTGATACAGATATATTAAATTCTAATAATAAAGTCATATATCAAAATTCACTTTATTTATGCTGTTGTTTGCTGTTTTGAATTTTCTTTTTCATGTGTTCATAAAAAAACATACAGGAATATTATAGATAAATTCCGAAAAAGTATGTTAAAAAACCCACAATTTTCGAGTCCATATCCAGATCGTATTCTAAATTTAATTTGTTTAACTCATGGCTTTTTTATTTATCTTGTTAAATGACAGATATGAATTCAAAAATAGTTTTTGGGAATTTGGAAAAATCCTAAAAGTACATGTTTATCAAAACTTCGATTTAGGTTTTTTTTATTACAATTATTTTTCTATATATACGAAATAGTATTCGAAAGAATGAAAATAATTCAAACAAACAAATTAATTCTATAATTCAAACCAATTGAAAAAAAATAGTCTGCCCACTGATGCTATCCAGCACTTAATAGCTTTTAGCTATGCTCTATTGGAAGACATTAAAACAACGGAGAATTTTCGATGATGCAAAAAAAAGAGATGACTTCATCGAATGATGATCATAAAAGTAGACAATCATCAATTAGTATGCGCTATTTTAAGCCCAATTTGTTACTTGATAGCTTAAGCGCAAAATCGTACCACTAATCTCTAGAATTGTTTTTGCTTGAAGGAGCAAATCAACAAGATAACGCTGAAATATGATAATGAAAATTTTTATTGCATCTAGATGGAATTTAAAATTAGAATTCGTATAAGTGTTTTCAACTGAGTTAATGTGCTTCTAGATATTAAAAATGTTAATCAGTTATTATAAAGCAGCAGGATGCTATGTTCTTCTGAAGTGATAACTTTACATCCGTTTCGCGTGTAAATGCTTACTTGCTCTTTGATTTTTTTTATGAGCTTGTATGAAAGAATATCGTGTAATTAATATGGGCTTTTAAATATTTTTACTGTGGACTTAAAAATATTCAATATAAGACTAAGAAAATTATTTATTTCTGCATTTTGTGTGTTATTGTGCAAATGACTGATTATTTAGGAATTGCACGTGATAATGCTGTTTATGAATGGAAGTAAGTGCGAATATTTTTAAGTTTTGTTTTGTTACAAGCATTTTCTACATTAAATGTGTTTTAAATAAGTCTTTATTAGGTATTAAATTATTAAAAAACTATTTCCGAAAAAGAAATACTTTTCAATGCTTAAAAATCCTTCTGTTCTCCGTGTCATTATAATATTATTATTTGTTTTTAAAAAAACGAATTCTTCAAATTTTGTTAAAAATTCGAATTTGGTTAAAGAATCGAATTCTTTTAAATGAAGTCAAACCAAATATTACTGTAACGACTATCCAAGAAAATTTTATTCTATTTTCCACATCCATTGATTGATTTTGGCCACTAAGGACATTGATTATAATGATCAATTGATTATCTCAATAGGAAATAATTTAAATATCAAATTATTTAATGTTATTGATAATTATTATTTGATTTTGATTCAGTATAATAACTTTATTTATAGATTGAAAAGAAGAACATGATATTCTTCTTTAGAATGTTAATAAATAATTTTATAAAATTTGTAATTTTTTTCTTACAATATACTAGACACAAAACATTTTAAATGAAACATTTAAAAATATTAACTAAGTCTTAAGGAGTATGGAGTCGTATAAATATGGAATTTCTTCCCTTCAAAATCCGAGAGCTATGAACCAGAAACCATCGAATATCTGTTACATATGGGAGCTAAGCCTAAATATGTCTAACTCGAATATTTTACTTCTGAATGGGATGAAATTGGAGTAGATGTTGGTTAAGATTCTGTTCCCGTCGTCCAAAAGCATTCAAAAAGAGGATGTAAAAAATTTAATAGCATTAGTGTAGCTTCCAAACGAAATTTAAACTTAATCAATTCGAATCTATTTCCATCTTTGAACATGATAAGTCTATTTAAGTAATCAGTTGCAAAGAGATAAGAATGAACTTTATACAATTCTAATATGTCTTGGAGATAAAGAATTTCTTTCATGATGATAATTTAGGTTTTGCTTAAATATAGGGGTCAAATCTGTAATTTCATGTATTTATGGAAAGAATCAATTGTTTTTCAAATGTGATTAATGAAATCTTTGGATTTACCGATTGAGATTCGATCTAATGTTATTTATAATTGCGAAAATACTGCTAATTGTTATCTTCGTAGATCTTCAAATTTTGTTGAATTCCGCAGAAAAATATTCATAACATCCTAAATTTAAATGTTTTAAAAAATAAATAAATACGGAAGATTAAAAACTTATTTGAAACAACGAAGCATAATAATACTTTAGGCTAGTTCGAGTACCTTTATTTTATTTTTAGAATTTACTCTTCCTTATTTTGCAGCTATAATGTATACATAAAAAATTTATTTAAAATTGTCGCAAAGTACATGAGTATGAATCTAATACCAAGAACAATGTAAAGCGTTATTGTAAAATATACTTAAAAATTTGGTAAAATTAATAAAATAAATAAATGAAATGAAATTGTGCGTAAATAAAATCAATATCCTTGTAAAACATATTTTTTAATTTTGAAGTGAAGGTGAAATGAATATGCTTCAAATTTATTGAAAGAAACTTTTAACATTTTGATTTATTTTTCATTAAATTTTATTTTAAATTTTAAAAAGTCCTTCTTAATAAGCACTTATTATCCAAAATATAACAATTATCTATGGTTGCATCTGCGGTCTCCCATATAAAATATTTTCAATGTTTTTCTTTATTTTTTATTTTATTATTATTATTATCATCATCATGAGCATCAATTTACGAATAACATGGTAGCCTATTAATATTATCACGGTAATATAAAGAAAAAAATTGAAAAAATAAAAAATAATAAACTAAATTGTTTAATTTAAAATTATAAACAAACAGAAACAGTATAAAAAGTATAATAATTGAGGAAAAAAGTGTTGTGGTATAATAAATATTTTGAATATTCAATCTTTTTATTCAATTCCTACTATTAGTTCACACTCACCCTATATATATATATATATATATATATATAATACTTTTTATTCATCCACTCAAGTTCAAGTAAATTTTTTTAACTTGCAGTGTATGACATTTGACGTTAATTCAGTTTTTTTAATGTTAATTCATTAAATTTTATTAATTAATTAGAAACTAACTTTATCGTCAAAAATCTTCATTTTCCCGCCGCCAAATAAGTAACGAATTCACTTTGTTTTTCCCCCCACGCTAATGAGGCTAAGGATTAACATGCTTTCGGCCGATTATTTTAAACGATTCTGTTTCTTTTCTTAATATTTTATGCCTTTAAAATTAAGCATTGTTAATTAATAAATTTTTAGGATTCATTTTGAAGTACTTTCGAATTAAAATGATGCAGAATAAAGAAAATTAAATATTTCTAATCTATATGCTCAGTTGACATTGAAAATTCGATGCCAATGTGCTCTGATTTATTTTCAGTGGATACGAACTTGATTTTGCTTGGGCCAGGTATAATTTTTTATAAATTATTTATATTAGTTGTAATTATTTAATAAAAAGTAACTATAATAGAAATTTTCTTTGTGGATTTAAGTAGGAATTGATTAAAAAAAATTATATTTCTTGTTATTTACATAATACTTTCGGATTCCCTACTTTTGATTAATGAAAATAAAATTCTTTTCCTCAGAGCATTCAAAAATATTCACTGTGAAAATCTGGCATAAATTGAACAACATTTAAACAAATTACAACGATAAATTTAAAAAAGTAATGAATATCTAAATCTTATGATGCAGACTGCCCGCTTTTGATACTCGTTTGATATTTCTTTTTCTCTTCTTTGGAATTTTAATTTATTCTAAAACATTTTTCATCAGAATACATTAACATATTATTCGCTTCACTTAAGGAGAAAATATTTATATGTGAAAGTTTCATTTTAAATTCATAATAATTTGTTGAGAGAAGAATTCGTTTTATTTAGAGATAAAAAAAAATAAGATGAATAGCAATTCCAAACGTTATAAAAATCGTTTGCCATAAAACGGCGAGCTACGGTGACGTAAATAAACTCGCGTTCCACTAGATGTCAGTCATTGAAGAATAAAAATATAATCAATTTCAATATCAAATTCCAATTGATCTATTTTGGGTACTATAAGGACATGCTATTTTTATTGTACTTTGCACATTTCTCAAGCAAATTCATCGTTTTCCATCTGAAAAGTTTCGGGAAAACGACTGAATTTTCCTTATTACACATTCTTTTAAGGGCAAATTTTTATAGTTGAGCGATTTTGTGCTGATTCACCTCTTAAAAAATTGTTTTTATTCCTTCATATAAAATTTCACAGTATATTTTTAGCAAAATATGTCCTTTATTTTAGAGGATTTTTTTTTTCGAATCCTACTCCTGTTTTTAATATTTTCTCATGTATGAAGCATAGATTTAAAAAAAAATTATTGTTATGTATTTTTTTTAAAAAAATCGATTTCAAGATTATGATGAATCTCTGTTTCAGACCTTTATGAGTCTGAAAAATTAAACTTTATCGTGATTTTACAAATGTAACTGTGAGTATCATTTAATGTTGAATTACATGCTGTCTTTCGTTTAGCTGTAATGCCGTGTTTATACTCGGACACTTAAAAGATAACAAGTAGCCCAGAAAGAGACTAATTTATGTTTGCCATAATTTCGTAAGACAGATTGAGCATTTCATACTTGGCTATAAATTGCCGTTTTGGCTTCTCCGAATAATTTTTTCCACTGTGTATCGTATTAAAATGGTGGATATTTCCAAAAAGAAACAGGATAAAATATAAAAAACAGGTCAACCTTACTTTGAAAAACTATAGAAAAAAAAGGCATTTAAAATAAAAAAAAGAACATAATCTCGTATCAGAAAGAGCAAAAAAATATCGGAGCTAATCTGATAAGTCATCAATTTTTTCCCGCCAAAAAACCACAAAATTCTACTAACGCATGCGCAGTAAAATAAAATTCAACACAATAATTATCTCATCGGGACAATTAGTTGCCTATTCATTATTTAGCCTTTTTTACACATGCGCAGTTTACTTGTCATCTTACAACTGACAGAGAGTATACCTGGCGTAGTATCACTTGCTTTTTTTTTTTGCAAGATGCGCATTGGATTTCGAAATCAAATCAATACAGCGCATTCCATTAGTTTTATTTAAACATGTCTCCTATGCACAAGAATTATTTATTATTTAGACAAAATAAGTAACTACCTAGATTTTACATGGTTGAAAATCACGATCTTTTTCGCTGTATTTTCAAGCAAATTTAATTTTGTGTTCTTTATTTACAAAAAACATGAATTCGAATATATTGAAATATGCTGATGATCAATAATTGTTTAAACTCCAGATTAGTAGTCATGTAATTTTTTTATGTTTAAATGTCGATCAATGTATTTTTTCCACTTCTTTTTTTAATAATTGAATGATTTAATCATTGGCTGATTTGTCTTGAAAAACAACTTCGAAACGATAAATTTTAAGCTTACAATTTCAAATTTTAAGCTTTTATATATATATATAAATGTCTGGAATCGTAAAAACACGAGATGCCGAATTCAATTTTTCAGCACTCGTGTCCTTCACGGTATAGTCCAATTTCTCATTTTTACACGCGACAGGAAAGATATAACATCTTTATTAGAATATATGCGAGTAAATTTTGGAGACCATTCGTGTTGTTTCCTTCCTATTAGTCTTACGCCTTTAATTTAAATCCTTGAACTCGTACTGATTGCATTTATCAAGATTTATTGAGACTCAGTTATTAAATTAATAGACAAAAAATCACCTCATTTTTATTTAGAATGAGGTGATTTAAAGATGTTTCTCATTTAAAGATTTATCTCTTTAAATTTGAAAATTCTGAGCACGTTTTATTCAGAAGAAAAGGAAAAGAAATCTTTTTCAGAAGCAAATTATTAACTCAGAAACAAATTATTATCACTGTCTCTCTTTTAATATTCAAGCAAAATTTATTTTGTGTATTATTTACTATCTGCTATAAACTGAACATCATTTGTCATCCGAATAATCGAACAGTCTAAAAAGTATTCTTTTTTTATTTCTAGATAACAATAAATTAATAAATCAATTCAGATGATCAATTGTCTAGGCTTGTTTGAAAAATAACCATCAAATAAAATGTTCGCTTTTAAATTTATTTGGATATTTAAATTGCTTTTTTTATTTCATTCACTCATAATGTGATTTATAACACTTTTGAGTTAAAATACATAATAAAAAAACATCCAGCATTTCAATTAATAACGCTTTATTTTTCAATGTGTAATTTCTAAGTGTACAATGTACATCCATATACATAAAATAATACTGGGATATCTCTCACTTCGATTTTTATGTGTACTTTTACGAAAAGCATAAACTTAATCACTGGATGCCAAATAAGTTCGATCGCCATCATTAACAATCTTATAAAATATCCAAAATTATATTTTCTATTGATAAATTGACATGTTTTTATCGTTATTTTTTCAACTTATAATTTTATTGTTTTCCAATCATAATTTCGGAAAATTAACGATTTTTATAGCCATCTTAACATTCAAAAATTACCTTAGTCACTGTTAATGATTATCACTGATGATAAGCACCATAATAATAACATGAATTATTTCAGTGTTGGTTTAGTTGTATTTTCTCTCGCTTACAAAACACCAATAGATTTATTCTGGAAAGGATCTAGTAATTCATCAACCGTGGTCAAATGATGAAGACTTCATCTATTTACTGACCTTTTCTTTCAATTTTCCACATCTTAATAACCAAAAACTAAATTTGATTCTATAGAAATGTGAATCAGAACCAATTACGTGGTAGTGCTAAAGTGGCTTCGAACCAAAAATTGAGACTATCAAACCCATCGTGACCCTAAATAGAAATTATTCCGTGAAAAGAATCTCGATTAATTTTTAATTAATTAGAATTCTAATTAAAAGTTAAAGAAAAAATTCCGAAATTCTGCACATTTTCATACGCCAAAAAATATTCGTTTCAAATTTGGAACTTGTTACTAATGGCACTTGCCATAAACAAACCCGCTGATTCAGCAACGGATTTAAGCCTAAATAAGCGTCTCTTGTTTGAAGTAGTGCCAAATAGGGCCAAGAGTACAACTTTAGCTACACACTCATCACAGTCGCTTGCACAGCCCCTTTTTACAGGGGAGAGGGGGTACATTCACACAACTCACAGATAGAACCCAGAAGAACAACCATACAATAATCGGGATTCAAACCCGGGACTCCCAGATCCCGAGGAAGGCGCGCTACCTCAGTGCCAGGGCGCCGAAAAAGTTTGTTAGTTCAAGGATAAAAGATTTACTCTGCCAAGGATCAACAATTCATACACACAAAAACGTACGATCTTCTTCATTAGTAGGAGTTTATCTTTTTATATGCTTCGCATCTAATGAAAAAAAAATGAGTAAAATAAATTTCAAGTCAAGTGTTTAAAAATTTCTCATTAATCATTTTGATTTCTAAAAATTTATCATTTGAGTTGTTTTTAGTCATATACAGAACTGATAAAGTATAAATTATACCTAATCGATGTCAAGTATAATTGATTGAATGAAAGGCATCATTATTATTTTTGTCACCTCTTTTTAAATTTATGTTTGCAGTCTTATCTTTTAGAAGACATTACGGAGTTCGTTCACGTACGGTTAAAGACGCAAAACAGATGTAGTTGTACTCACCATCTAGCATCCTATTGCACCTTATCTTAAGCTGTGTTGTGACAACGTTACATCTTTTTTCCATCTTGCATCTGAACACATACTTCTGCTTTTATAATTCATGTTCCTCCTGTCTGGTTTGTGATGGAATAAACGATCGACGTCACTTTATTTCGTTCTTGCAAGATAAGCAGTAAATCTCAAAATTAAGTTATCACAGTGCATTTTATGTGCTTCTGGTAAACTCCAGTAGTTACTGGACGTTTCCAAAGATTTGGAAGAGTGCAGGAAAATAAATGAATTTGTGGAGGAATCGGTGCTGTTTAGCACTATTTAATGGAATGCGCAGAAATCTCCGAACATAGAAAACATCTGCAAGTCTAAAATAATGACTTGAGTTCAGTACTGATGGTACCAGGTAATCTTAGGACTCTGAAAGGCATGATGTAGAAAATTGTCACTGTTTTGCCAACTGTTTGAAAGTTTGTAGAGGGGAGGAGGTCTGCAATTGATACTTTGGGGCTAATTACCTCGAAGAGAATATCAGTTTGACAGATTCGGTCAATGTAAGGATGGACATTGCTACAGTCCACAGTTGGCCATGTAAAGAAGTCGTGAAATTTATCTCCCTTTTAAGAGACACATGTTCGAGCATTGTCACTTCTGGCCAGCGGTGAGATGATTCTTTCCTTTGTTGCGCATTGTGTTTCTCCCGCTTTGATGTTACCCATTGAACTTGAAGGGAGTCTAGATAATAGGCCACCCATGCGGTTTACGGCCCTTTAAAGACGGAAACCGTGTCAAAATACCAGATGTAACTATTTCTTCTGTGGACCACCCGGACTGGAATAAAGTTCCGATAATAACACCACACGCGTTTAGGGCTCTTTGAAGAAAGTACTGAAACCTACATATGTGAATTTTTCTCTATTGTGAAGGGTCTGCTAGGGACGTGGAGGAGTAGAAAATATTCCTACGGTTAACTGCTGACCATTGGTAATATTTCTGAAGAATTATTGGATGATCGACATCTCCAGCTCCCCAATGCAAACCTGAGAGGCGGAGTTTGACAGAGGTTAAAATGAAAGGTTTTGAAAGGAAGATATGACGAGGAGTCGAGCTGTGAGCTGAACTGATGATCCGTGAGCAGAGCTGAAGAGCTAGATAGTTGAAGAGATACCACGTGATTTCAAATTTATTGATCAAAGATCTACCGGAAGTAATCCGTAGATCTCTTGAACTACTGCAGTAGCTGGATAAGATAACAACCTGTTAGTTTTCCTTTGTGATAGTCGTGGAGCTATTATTCCAGATGTAAATATTTCCCAGCGTATTAACCTAGAGGAGGTGCTGTTGTTGTTGTATATGTTATTGAATATAAGCTTTAAATAAAACCTTTGTGTTTAAACGCTACCCATTTATTTGATCGACCAGGATCAAGTCATTACAGTCACAACAAATCCTGTCAATACTGTTACGCTCAGTGGTGGCGGGTTTATCGGCTGTACACAAGAAAAAGTAGCTTCTGGATGGTAGTAACGCAGTGTCCAAAGTGCAAGAAGTGTCATGGATCTTGCAGTTCCCTTACCATCGATGGTACAAAGAGCTTTTATATCACTTTTTTTGAGGAAACTATCTCGAGAGGACGAAGAAAGGATGCGATGCTCTGGCGTCACTTACTTTCGTTACGCCACTGTCAAGTAGTGCAATACTGCAATAATGTAAATAATTTAAAATATTGTAATGCTTGGAACTTTTGATTCAACCAACATAACTTATGTGGTAAATTAACTCGGCGAGATGACTGTCTGCTTTGTTCCGGTGATAGGCAGCAGTCAGATCAGAATTCACGAGAGAGAGAAGAGAGACGGACTTCGACCAAGAAGGGTGCAATCGGAAATCAAAAAGACGGGATCTTCTGTAAAGAATTGATTTGAAAATGCCGAATGTACCACAAATAGGTGGGGAAGATGTTTTGAGCAACATCAACGGTCCATCTTCATGTTTAATAAATTCCTTCTCCATCAGTGAATTCTCTTATAAAAATCATCATTTGTTAATCAAGAAATAAAACGATTAATATAATCCAAGTGGATTGAAGTATTAAAATCCACCACATCCACACTTATATAATTGGATTTTTGAGTTATGAAAATTTCTTCAAGTTTTGTACTTCGACCACGCACTTTCAGATATTTGATTATTACATCAAAATTTCTTTTTCATTTCTTAAATTTCTTTATTTATATAACCTCAATATTTCTATAAATGGCATTAATAAATAAATTTCCCAAGTTTTAAAGACTATTAAAATAAGAAAAAAACGCAGTATTTATATTCTTTTGAAACAAGAATAACGGAATTGTATAATTTTTCTGCAGGTTTGATGTAAAACTGAAAAGTTGTAGACGCGAATGGCGACAGATGGCGCCATCAGCGGATGTTAGACTAAAAGCTCCTAGTTTATATATTCATTTCTTGCTGCTACAGATCTGTAATATTGCTTGCATGCGTAAATCAAATCAATGTCACGATCTCGGCGACTTATAATTACGTCGAATTCAAGTTTTCATCTGTTATTGTTTTATATCCGATAAATACCAAGCTTTTACTGTTTTCAGTAGCGCTTCTAATTTATAATATTCATTTATGAACTCATTGAATTTGTATGCCCATCTCATATAGAATTTTTGTAAGATCTGCATTCCAATAAATCTTTTAAAATGCTTCCGTGGAAAAGAAAATATTTCGTAAATTAATCCATTTAATTTCCATGCTTTTTCATGAACTCCTACTCATTACTAGTGTAGTAACAAAAATTTAAGAATGTATTTTGATATCGAAAATTTGAAATCATGTCAGCATTACCTTTAAAAACAAACTTGTAATTCTTCTTAAGGTGATGGCCTATACGAGCTACCAATTTTCTGAAATTTGTTCGACTGAATTCTTCTTTATTCTTTTATTTCTTTTTTTTTTTTCTTAAAAAAGATACAAAGATTTTATTGAGATATTCTAAATGAAACTGAAAAACTCTAATTACTAAGCAATACGAAACTTTCCACATTTTCGCGTAGTAATTTTGTGAAATTGCATAGAATACCAACTAAGATGTCGTCTTCATTCTT
>JAOUZG010038069.1:9173138-9202816 GCA_026289955.1 Argiope argentata | reverse complement strand
ACTTTTTAGATACTTGTAAAACAGAATCTAAAAAGTTGAATTAAAATGATACAGTTGTACAAAAAGAGAAAAAAAAATTTAATACTGGGTATTTAATTAATTTTATGATACTGGAAAATATGTTTCTAATTTATGAAAATTAGACTGGAAAAAAAAGACCAATATCTCATTATATGGGAATTGGACGATGATTGTTTGATAGCTCAATTCAGTAAAATTGGTTTAATGTTAAATAAAGAATTTTGCTTGTTCTATTTCAACCTATAAAATATTGTTTAAAACCTAATTTGTTTAACAAATATATACAATACATTGTTAAATTTGATTCCAAGATACTTGATATGAAAGAATATTGCAGTCATAAAAATTCTAATTTTGGTTCATTGTTCTTAATTTAATTCTTTAACATTTGTAATCAAAAATAATTTTAAAAAGTTAACTTACAAGATTTTGTTAAAATTTGCTAAATAGATAAATTTCCTTATTTCATGATTAATTATCTCATTGATCCCATAGAATTTTATTTTGCTTGAAAAAGGGCTCGATTTTCAAGCCTATTCAGGAAAATATATAAGCTTAGTTAGCATTTTATTATTTTAATGTATTTTTCAAAAAAGTTAAATGGATTTATTTTATGTATGGTCGGATTATTTCTTTAGTTCATTGTGGTGCTAATGGAATAGTTTTACTATAAATAAGAATATATTAAATTTTTTCAAATCATATTCTCAGACCAAATCATAGCAATATGCAGAATGGCATGTCGATCACTTTTGATAGGGAAATGCTCAGAGTATTTAGCAGCTTGAGTGATAATTCAAATGTCTATTTATTTTGCTAGGCACATATGACCTCCACAGCACTGATTAAGAAATCAGGTGTCAATCACCAATGATTTCTATGGTAACCAATGTATTAATATTTAATTTTCTTTTTATTTTATTATTTGGGGTTTCAGTATAAGCGGAATGAACAATTTTTTTAGAAAGTCTCATCATGTACATATTTTTATGTTTTAAATGATATTTGATTCAATGTGTATCCTTTTATTCTCATTGTTCATACCTAATTTTGAAGTATACTAATAATGAATTGGCAATATACTTTTCAGCATCTTAGAACTGTATTTATTCCATGCCGTTCTGATCCAGAATTGCTAATTATATAAAATTATGTAGTCCATAAAAGTTTACTCATGAAGAGCAAATAATAATTTCGTCTTCTGTACCTTAAACTAAAACATGTTGTAGCTTTATTTATTTCCCTCAATTATTTGATCAAGTCTAGTAAATAAATATGGAAAGTACAGAAATTGATAAAAAATTTTAGACTTTTCTTCTTATTATATGTATTAAGATATTTATATGAAAAATAATGCCTGCCTGATTGTTGGGAATGAAACTAATTTCCTGAAACAAGATTTTGCTATTTAGAAGAATATGTAACTATAATAATATTATAATAATGCAGTTCTGTTAAATGAGTGATTGTAATTCAGCAAAGTTTCATAAATGTACTTATCGCATTTTATTTCTTTTAAATAATATACATGTTTGTGTATGTTTTCACTTTAAAAAATTCATTTTTCACTTAAAGCTAGCAATATATATATATATATGCTTTTGAGGCTGAGATTGGGGATTTTGAATAATTTTTTTAAATTTATAATTAATTAAAAATTTGGTACTTTTTCTTTGATAACTGTGATCTTCAAAAATATAATTGCACAAGAATTACAAGATTGAATGATAAAATATTTACAATATTTCAAATTAATATTTTAAAAATTATATAAATTTAGTTATTATTTTATAAATTTATAAATTTTTTATTACATAATTTTCTAAAATAATGAAAGCCAAATGGTTTCCATAGTTTAAATCTTTTAAAAAATTTTTTTAACTGTTTATTATTACATTAGGAAACCTCTCATAGATAATATGCAATATAGGAAAGCTAATAAAATAATGTAATTTGGTGCTTATAAATAATTAGTTAGAAGAATTATGAACATCAAATCAGGCCTAAAAGATTTAATTAAAAAGTAATGCAGACAATATTCCTAGCATACTAACTGGTTGTTAACTATTATCTACAAAAGAATAATTTAAATACTAATATATGCATGTCAGCTGGACTGAAAATTTGATCTAGAATTATCAAATTTTTCATGTTTGTACGTTGGAGAATGAAATTAAGCAACATGGAAGGATTTTCAATAGATTTTAATTGAGAATAAAACATATTTAGTATTTTTTCTTGGTCATTCTCAAAAATGTTATTATATAAAATTAATTTTTACATCATTTAAAAAGAAATTTAAAATATTTGATTAACATTATGTCATGAGAGATAATGCAATTTGATGAATTATGAACATTTTATTTTAGTATTAATTTTGTATAGTTTCAACATTTATGCATTGAAATTTAAACCATTTTATGCTTTTCTTTGATTGTTGAAAATAGGGGAGGAGGCTAGATTTTGTTTTTACAGAGGGGAAGTTATATTATTGCAAAAGTAGAAGACAGTTATATTTTTAATAGCTCTATGATGTCATAGAAACCATTAGAAAGGTTCATGTACACATTAGCCAGAATAGGTGGAAAGTTATTAAGTATGCATCAATTTAATGAGAGAATAATAAACATCAATATACATGTAAGAGACTGCTGTTATTAAGAACAATTGTTTTCACAGCAAACCAGGTCCCCAAGTGCATCTAGTTTTTTATTATTATTATTACTCAACATCAGCAATATAAAACATATGTGTTAAAAAGATTGGAAAGTAATCCCTAGTTTGCATTTTGCCTAATTTTAAGCAAAAAATATATGCACTTTTTATAAAAAAAAAGCATAAAATTTAGTTAAAAGGTATATATTTGCTAATTATAATTATTTTATTGTTTTTGCTATTGAATATTGTAAGTTTTGGGGTTTCTTTAAGAGGTGTGACAAAATAATTATAATATATTCACTTTTATTATTTTTTCTCAGATTTTTTTTTTATTATTTCTATTCAAAACTGAATTGTTTTAGAACCTTTTTCTATCAAAATGTGATCAATTTATGATTTCTTTTGATGTCAATTTCTTTTAATTTTACAATTTTTGAAGGAAAAAAAATTGTTATGTGATTGATTACATATGATAAAACTTGTAAAACAAAGCATTTTTATGTTTTAAAAAATGTGCTTTTTTTTATGTTAACTTCGGTATGTTATCACTTACAGAATGTTTTGTATTCATCTGGAAAGAAAGAAAAATTCTGGTTTTTTTCGTACTCTTAAAAGAAAAAATTTGTAACTTTTTAAATTGTTCTTCTTTATTGAAGTTGTAATACTTGTTTATAGTATTATGAATTAGTTAAATCAACATATTCTTCCCCCTCCAACTCACACACACTCTGTTATGGGTACATGGAGAACACAAAGAATGCATTTACTCACATTGAAAGGGAATTCTTGAATTAATGAACTAGAAATTTCTTTTGCTAATATATTGTTAATGCCATAGTAAGATCATACTTAGTATTAGTAATCAATGAAAACCACAACAAATAGATGTATTGATTGATATACAGTCATGAGTGTTTTTATAAAAATTCAAATGTTAATTTCAGAGTAAATCTTTAAAAAATCAATTTGCATGCTAATCTAAAAATGGCTCTTATTCTATGATGTAATAAAATTAAACTAAAAATTTAATTTTGAATATTATAAGGCATTTATTATTTTTTATTTTATAATGCATTTATTTGAAAGAATTGAACTTTCTTTTTAAAAAAATAGGCATAATTCCAAATTTTTAAATAATATACAGACTGGATAGGAAAAGGAAAGCCATGATATCATGCGATTATTGAAAGAAAAAAAGTTGGGAGGGGATTGATAGCCAAATTAGATATACATGTGGAAACATTGTTAAACTGGATGGATGACATGCTGTGGTTGTGGCTTCAGACCAGCTTGGTTCAAAAAGAAATGATGAAATAATATGGACTTGAGAAATAGTTTTCTTTACACAAATTAACTGAGGAAAATTTTTTATTATTAAAAGAAAACACAAAAATAATTATTAAAGTTTTGAATAAACACAGAACAGTGTAGAAAATTATATATTGTTAACTTTTCCAATAATCATACTTATTGCTTTAAGCAGAATGTTAAACTTTTCATGTGCACTTGCTTGAAAATGAAAGAAATTGCGACTAAATTTTTTTTAGAAAATTTTTTGGGTAAATTTCTACCTCAAAGTTTATATTTAAATAAATAATAATTAATTAGTAATTAAAAATAACTATAAAAGTGTTTTTAAAATTTATTTTGTAAATTTTAATAAGGAATTAAAATTAAACAATCTCTTCCAAATTGTAAACAACTTTTTAAATTTTATTGGTGATCACATTAGAATCTCATTTCATGAGTCCTAACTTGATGAATTAAAAAAAAAAACCTATACTGAAGAACAAATAATTTTACTTCTTAAAATTTTTTACTATGATTGGAATCAGGTATTAAACTTATATGTTATCACTGCATCTTTTTAATTTAACAACAGTTTGAAATATATTGTTTTTATCAGTTTAGTTTTAGTTCAGTCCAGTTTTAAGAAAGAAATAGTTAAACTTTCCACATATTCACTTTGCATTTGAAAACTTGCCCCTTTTATTATGTGTACAAAAAAAGAAAAACAAATCTTATTGTCTTATTTCTGCTCTTAATAGATTTTGTTCGTGATATGTTACAACCTGAACACTAATGCTGATGTGGCAGGTGATTTTTTTTTCAATCTATTTACTTTCTTTGAATAGGCTGTCTTTCTTTTTATCTTATCTGTGTGCCAAAGTCTTTCCACTCAATAGAATGTGACATAATTTTTTTTTTCTTGCTTACGAGAGATGATATATCATATTTTAAGATTGAATCATGAAGCAAACACATTGTATATCAGGTTATGGTTATCAAACTTTCTTAATGAAACTGCTTCATATGCATTTATTTTTTAAAAAGGAATATGATTATTTTATGTTCTCATCTGTTAACTTCTAATTCATTAAAGAAATACTTTTCTTTTAATTACATAGGTATATTTCACTGCTTTCTCAAAAATTAGTATTGAATTTTTCATTTTCTGTTTAAATTAACTATTTTGACATTTGAGTTGTAGGACTATGAATTATATATAAGTATTTTATTTGTCTGTGTAAGAGAAATTCAATCATTTTAGTGGATGACATTGATGAAGATTATGATGAAAATGCTGGTGATATAGCTGTAGCAGATCATAAGAATGAATCTCCTGCACATAGATTTAAAGGTAGTTTTTTTTTTTTTTCATTTTTATGAAATTTTGTATATTAATTAGATGAAAGATATATTTTCTTAAAATATTCACTTCTAAAAGTTTTTTTTTTTTTTGTTAATGCATTGTTCTTATTTTATGTGAATTTATTTCCAGGTTACTTTATACTTCACATTATTGCTTCCAGTCTATAAGCTTAATTTTGTATTCATATATTTATTGTTATTAAAAAATTTAAAATGGTTTAAATCACAATAACTTGTATGTGAAAAGTTAGAATCTTGTACTATTTTCTTAACATAATTGTCAATATTATGTTTATCTTATTTTCCTATTTCTTGTAGCCTTATATTCATATTGTTGTGTATAACATGAGTTGGCAGTCAAAAATTAATTAAATATCTTTAAGGGTATTTTTTAATTTATTTATTTTGCTAATGTGCTTTGTTAACAACCATTTAATTAATTTATAAGTATTTTTTAGTATTTAATATCAGAAGATTTTGAATTAAATATTTGAATATTATTGTACTAGAAAAGAAAAATAATAATTTGAAATTGGTAATTGTATTATGCTATTTCTCTAAATGTAATAAAAATGAAGTTTTTTGATTATCGTTTGCAAATGAAATCTCAAATAATTTATAAAAAGATGGGAGAAACTGCAATATTTATTTTTCTTCATAATTTTATTTATATTACATTTGTAAACAAAAGCATTAAACTTCTAATAAAAAATGGTTTGTTGGTAGATTATGTGGAATAAAATTTGGAAAAGGATTATTATTAATATTGAATTATGTTATCCATAGGACATTCAACTCTTGTTACAAAAGAATTACTTGCTCAACATGGAGCACATGCAGTAGATTTCCGAGGTGAAGCAATTACATTTAAAGCAACAACTAGTGGTATTCTAAATACTTTGTCCCATTGCATTGAACTGCTTTCCCAACGAGAAGAAAACTGGAAAAGAAGATTAGAAAAGGTACACTTTTTCATTTTATAAATCTGATTAAATAGCTAACTGTGTTAAATAAAAAAAATACTATAATTATTTGTATTTAAATGTCATATGCATTTAGAAGACTGTAATATTGTTTCATCTTCCCCCATATATATGATTTTAGATTAATAAAAGAGTTTAATTTACTTTCATCCATATTTGTTTTCAGGAGGTTGAAAAGAGAAAGAAATTGGAAGAAGCATATAAACAAGCTTTATCAGAAGTAAAATCTATTAGGCCTGTTGTTTTAGGTGGACCAGATTATGAAGTAAGTGACCTTTTTTTTTGTTTCATATATTTAATGATTAAAAATTTAATGTATTATAAATTACTTATATTAAATAAGATTAGCAGGTTGATAGATGAATGCTAATTTTTCTTATTTTAAACCAGCAATTGTAGTCTACCCAATAAATCTTTGCAATTTTGAGTTATTGACTACATGTTTTTGAAGGTACAAATCAACAAATGTTGGATTTTGTTAAAAATTTGATAAATACCTACATTTTAGAGGTTAAATCCCTTGGCTAAATTTTTTTCTGTTTTCCTCTCTTGGTTTTGTATTTAAAAGTTTTATTGTTTATTTGGACAGTCGAACACTAAGGGTTTGTCGAAACAGATATTGCACAAAATTTATAAAAATCTACACATTTTGTTTAAATGCTTCATATTAAATTTCATCCATCTAGCTCAGTTTTGAGTTATCTTTGTCACAGACAGATGAACATTTTCCAAAAATGCGAGTTTTCAAATTCAGAGAGATCTAAAACCTAGAGATTCATCAAAATGTCAAGTTCTAATTAATTGATGATTACAGTACTCTTTCTATACTTCATATTCGAGAAAGTAAAAATTTAGTGATGAAAAAATTCATCATAGACTGGACCAGAATAAATGTAAAAATTTTTTGTAACAATATTGCAATATAATTTAAAACAAAGGAATAGGTTTAATGTAATTCAATAAAAGATATCTTTCTATTTTTTTACAACATAAATTTTTTGCACTAAAAATAATTGTTTAATAAATTATATTTTAGGAGGGTCCTCATTCTATGATTAATGAAGACGAATTCTTTGATGCTGTGGATGCAGCTTTAGACAGAAGTGAACAGCAGGAGGAAGAGAAGGTTTGTAAAGATTTATTGATGGTTTATTTCGATTGTCTCCTTAAAAATATCGTTATCTAGAATTTCTCATGTGCAATATGAAATTTTTATAAAATTGAGAAATCATTAATTATTTTACCTAGCATTCAGTTTCAGTTTTATATTTCATGTTTTTTCATTTTTAATATTCTAAAAATATAAATATTTTAAAATTTGGAATATATTTTTGAATTAAACAAGATATTGATGTTCTATGCATATACAAAAGAAAATTTATGCTTTAAAAAAAGTAAAAACCCTTATAAATACATAGAAAGCAGTATGCCATCTTCCTAGCTCCATAATAATAATTGTCTATCTGAAAGGTGAAAAAAAATATGTATTTGGAAAATAATTGTACATGAATGCATTTTAACAAAGTTATAGCATGACATGAGAAATTCAAATCTTGATTATATTTGTACAATAATCTTTTTTATTCAGAAAATAATTTTTCATTCATATAATAACGTAATTATAATTAAAGTTTCATTTTTTAAATTATTATTATTATAAAAAACAACTTTGATGAATTTTCGATAGTACTTATAATTACTATTTTTTAAAAATGTTATTACAATTTTTAAATTAGCATTTGAAAGTAGTTACAAGATTTCATTTTAATTTTATGGAATCAGTTGGACACCACATTTGGTTAGGAATCAAGTATGGGGAACAGCAATCTATTATTTACATTTGCAGATGGTCTTCAATTTGAACATTGTTTTTCTACTAATCTGATATGGCTGATAGGAAATTGCTCTTGATTAGCTACCAAGTGTGAAAAACACCATGTATGTATTATTGCTATTGATGGTGCTGTTGATGGTCCTGAATTTAAATCTGTTTTTTAACAGATCTTCCCAAGAAAGGTTTTTCTTATTTCTTGTGAACACACATCATCACCATAAATTTTACAATTAGTCAAAATGTTTTTTATTTCTAATAATTTTTGATCATTATAAGTCTGGTTCTTATAAAAATTAACAGATACAGATAAAACTTTTAAGATTAATGACTTAAAAATGGTTATGTAATTTTTTTTCATTATAAAAATAATTATTTATCTCTGTTAAAACAGTACTTAAAATTTTGTTTTAAAATTAAATTTTATATATTATTAAAATAAGATATGAATGAATAATAATTTTGTGGATATAAAATAATAAATATTTTATTAAAATATTTGTAAATTGTTAATTTAATTAGAATTATCTATTTGCTACTTCACTATGCACTTTCTATGTCAAAATTTTGATTTTTTAAAAATCAATTGATTATTGTACTTTCATATATTAATAGATTAATGTTGTAAAAATATAATGGTAACTGATCAAATCTCATCCCAAACTGAATTTGCCAAATTCTGTCCTCCTTCAGTATGGTTTACAGTAGTGTTGTGCAGTTTTTTTTTTTTTTTTTTTTTTTTTTTTTTAGAAAAAAGTTGTCATAAACCATAAGGTTTAGAAGAGTTTTTGATAGGTTATTTATGAGAGATAAAAATGTGAAAAGAGTTAAAAGTTGTAACAAACCATAAATACCTTGAATTCTTACTAAGTTTTAAAAAATTATTTTCATGCTATTGTCATTTTGATTACCTCATTTTGCAATATTGTTTGTATTCTTTAAATATTCAGTAGCCCAAAACAATACTACATTGTTTGCAAGTAATATTTATTTCTGTTTTATTGATAAGTAAAAAAAGACATTTATCTTTCCTTTGTTATCTTATTTTAAACAAACTGATAATGCGTTTGTGCTTAGTGCCACATGATTTAGAAAGTCTTTTTGATTTTAGTACCGTTGGATCAACATTGTTTTTCTTTAGTGATCTTCAATAAATCCAATTTAATATCTTATTCAAATTTATCCGATATTTAAAAACGTTTTATTTTTAAACTGATTTTGGAATAGTTAACGAGTTTTATAATTTGGAAATATGGGGAAAAAAGTGCTTTGTAAAGTAAGGTCTTTTTATTGTGATTGTTATGAAAATGCATAATTCAGAGTTGTATTTGTTTATTTTCACCCTAATTTAGACAAGAAAGAAAATTTTAATTTTCTTATTTTTCTCTCTTGTGTTATATGTTAATTAAATTATTAGTTTAAATAAACTACAAAAATAACTGACATGTGCAGATTTAAACATTTTCAGTCTATTTACATTAATTTAACAGAAAATATGTCGTTGCTATATTTATTTTCTTTGTAGCAGAGTAACGTAAGAAATACATTTGCATTACTTTATATAATTTTAGAGACTAAGCCGAAGCTATAATTTGGAAACCAAAAGTCCTATGTCTCCATCAATTGCATTGAATCATCCTCTATGGCCTGAGGTTTGTTTACAATTTTTACTATTCAAAAGATAGTGTAAAATATTTTATAATTTCTTAAAATTCTTTTATTATTTTTTGCAATTGATTTTGGTACTAAACATGAGTATGCATGTTATGAAAAAATATGCGTTTTACTGTTCTTTCTGTGATAAAATACTATTTTCGAATATCTTTCTCCTATTTTAGAGTGTAAGTGCTATCAAATTCCCTTTATTTTTAAGTTGGTATATTTGCTAAAACTCAAAACAGTGTTATTTAAATTTCTGGGTATTTTAATTTTGAAAGAAATATGACAGAAAATGTAACTTTAAAATATTGAAATATTAGATCATTTTTAAAATATGGAAAATATTGGATCATTTTTAATTATTATGTTAAAAATTAATACATATAATGTGTTGGTTTGGAAAGTAACATGATGTGACAAACATTTAGATAAATGAGTTCTTGTGGATAGATTTCAAAATTTGTGAATCAACATAGATGTGCTTTTGAATAGTTTCACTATTTACAAACCCATTAATGTAAATTTTTTTAATGAAGAATTAAACTATATGTTTGTGTTTGTTTGTTCAAAAATCTTTTTTCGTTTCTGATTTTTTTAAAAAAATTAATACTTTGGAGTTAACAAACATGGATAATCTGAAAAGTGAATACTCTTATTTGTGCATAATCAAAAGTTAACTGTAATTTATGTATTTGAAGATAATTTTAAACTTTTTTTTAAAAAAAATTAGAACTCATTATATGATTTATTAACATTGTATTATATTATTCTCCTACTGAATTAACTATCTTTTTTAAGTAGAAACACATTTTCAGATTTTGTGCTTTCTGTTGGTGAATATAGTAAAAAAGTTATTGCAAAGGAGTATTTGTTTTTTAACTTTGTGATGTTTCTGTTGCACAATAGTTGATTTATTCTAATTAATATTATATTTGCAATTCTATCTTTAAGCTTCTTCTTTTGCTTTTTTAAATTAATTTTACTATTAGTTTTTTTTTATTGAAATTTAGATTAAATTGACTGTTATGTTAATTTTTTATATGTATGTTTGTACCAACTTATCCATTATTTCTTAAATTATAACCTTCCTCTTATTCATTAAAAAAAAAATCTTTGCTCATTATAATAGATTGATAATGTTACTTTGGAACAATTGAAATATGCCAAAATGGGTGTAGGAGAAGGAGGATGGCAACTTTTTGCTGAAGATGGTGAAATGAGGATGTACCGTAGAGAAGTCGAAGAAGGTGGCATCGTATGTGATCCTTTAAAAGCTGTGCATACAGTTAAGGTAATACTTTCCTTACAAATGTATTACTTGCTTGTGTTAATATTTGCAAATTATTCTTTTGTAATATTTTACTATCCTCAACTCTTTATGAAATATTAGTTAATTCATTTGTTTTTCAAACTTTTAATTTAAATTTTATAAAATAGATGTAATTATTTTATCAATTTTATAAAAAAATATTGTGTGGGCTTTTCAGTTTAATGAGTGAGGAATATTAAAGGCTACTGCATATAGTTTCAGCTATATTTTGGAATATTTATTATATATTGTATTATTTTCTATTTTATTTTGTATATTTTACAAAGTAAACATCTTTTATGTTAAAATGCTTTTTTTAATAGATCCCTATTAATCTGACAATCTTCTAGTTTAGTGTAATCTGAATTACTGACATTCATTTAACATCCATATTTTATTTTAAATGTGTATTGTGTAAAACATCAAAAAAAAAAAAATCCTAATATATATATGTATTCTGTAATTCTAATTTACTTAAGAAATACTTTTACATCATTCTGATCTTCAAATATAAATTATCTGTTACCAATTATTTATGAAAAAATTTTCTACCTAATAAATATTGTTTCTATGCATTATTTTACAGTATTTTGACATTATTATTTTATATTGTCTGTCATATTTAAATATCTATTTGCATTCATTTTCAAATTCATATTGTTTACAATTTTATTTTAATTTTTTAGGGTGTTACTGGACATGAAATGTGTCATTATTTCTTCTCCCCAGAATATCGTTTTGATTGGGAAAGTAAGTGGTGGAGTTACTTATGCTGATAATACAATTCATTTTCTGTAACTTCATTTTTAATGTCCTTAAAGTTTCCTATTGAGTCTACGCTTCCTTTTCTTCAATTTCAGGGGTTGCTTATTAGAAATTTATAATTTAATTTGTAATTTCTGATTGTATTATTTTTCATAAAGCTGACTAATAAATAGATGAAATTTGAAATACATTTATTCTAAAAAGTTATAACTTTTTTTTATGAATTATAAAGACAAGTGACTTGCAAGTTCCATGAAATCTTTCTGTTTGTGGACATAAACATACAATCAATATTCTTATTTCATTATGCATTTACTTACAAAAATAAGCAGCACCAAATCAAATTTTATTATTTATCTTTTTATTATTTATAAGTAAAGAAGTTATTTTCAAGTAAAAGAATGTGAAATTACTTAATAAATATTCGTATTTTTAATTCCATTGAAAATATGCTTATGACAGATCTCTTAACATTATTGATGATAGTCATAATAAAAAATGAGACATTAGAATAAGATTTATTTAGAATATTTTTTTTTTTTTTTTTTTAGTTTTTATTATCTTATCTCGCATCTCATTCATGTCTAGATGACATTTTGCCATGTATGGTTTATGATTGTTGCTTTCTATTATCTAATAAATTTTATATTGCTTCTAAACACAAGCACCTAGCTATTTGATAGGAAAAATCAATGAATGATATCATATTGTCTGGTTCTGTATCTTCTATTCTTTTGATACCAGACATCTTGATAGAAGCATGATAATTTGCTTTATATCTCTTTGAATGTTGAAGCTTATAGCTTCTTTAGGATTGTTTATAGCTTCTTTTGATTGTGATGTTCTTTTTTACTTGTGTTCATAATTTTATTTAGAAAGTTTTATTGAGTATGTCTGGTTTTTTGACATTATGGCTTGCATCATAAATTTTTCAGAACTTAGAACAATTATTATATTAAGCACATTATTTGCAATATTAGGATTTTCCAGATGAAAATTTTAGTGTGCTTTCTATTAATTTGTTGTAATTTTATTCTTTATATTTCAGGCTAAACATTTGTTCCCTATCAGTTTGTAAAACTAATATTTTATCTCTGATCTTAATGTTACGCAAAATCTACTGAAATATTTCTACATTAGTTCACATTATTTTAGAAGCTATGCTATTTCATAATAATTAAATTTTAATAGTAGTTTTTGTATGATTACCATTTTATAACTGTGTTTTGTTTGTGAATTAAAAATCTTCTGCACTTTGATAATCTTATCTGTAAATCTTAAGATTCTCTAAAGGTCTTGTTTTAGACAGTTTTTTTTTTTTTTACAGTTTGTTTTAGATAAGTCTTTTATTCACACAGTATTCAGTGATGCTCAAAAACATATTTTTATGGTATAAATAGATTTTTACTTTTGTTTTTATAGCAACTGTTGAAAATATGAAAGTTGTGGAAGAAATATCTAGCAACACATTGATTTTCCACCAGATCCATAAAAGAGTATGGCCTGCTACTCAGCGAGATGCTTTGTTTTGGTCTCATATGCGTCAAGTACCCAATGATGAAGATAAGGATGCACATGATATATGGATTGTGTGTAATAATTCTACCGAGCATGATTCAACTCCGGTATGTTCAATTAAATGTTAATTAATTTATTTTTTACAATTTTGTGAAATAATTGATGACTAGTTACATAATATGATTGTTAATTTATTTCAATTTGGATCAATTTTTCAGTTTTTTCTAGAATTTTTTTTATTTATTTCAAAGATGTTAAAGAAATGCATTATCTGTTCCAATGGTATATTTTGACATTCTAGGAACACCCTACTAAAATTATGGGGCTATAAAATTTTAAAATCTTTTTTCATATTTAAAAATTATTATACTTCTTAACATTGCATTTCAATTTGACAGTAAAAATAATCAAATAGCATCAAAATGATATTTTCTGAAGTATTCATATCACATATTCTTCAAATAAATTGATTTTTTTAAGTTCATGTGAAAACAAATTTAAATAGTTGTATCCAAAATTAGTTATTATACTGATTACAAAATTTTTGTGTTGAACATCATCAATTCAACATTCATTTCCATCTAAGCAAAAGTAGTTAAATTTTAAAATTTGGTTTCGATGCTTGTAATGATATATTACTTACATTGCAATACAACAACATCAGATATATTTAACTAAAATTACTTTAAATTATTATTATTTGTATTTTTTAAATTTTTATTTCCCTTTTAATGACTTTTTTAAAAAATCATGAATTTTTTTAAAAAGAACATCTTATTTTTCTTTCTCAGGTTGGTAAGTGTGTGCGTTTAGTAATGACAGTGTCTTTAGTTTGTCAAACATTTGTGGACCCTCCGACAGAAAACAAAGAAATTAGCAGGGAAAATCTCACTTGTCGGATTACATACTGTTCTAGCAGTAAGTATTTAAAAAATATATTTTACTATTCTAAAATTTCATCCTTTCCAGAGTTCAAAAAAAAAAAAAATCAAAAGTCTTAACTGATAATCAAGCTGAAACTACTTTTGTTTTGGCCAAATTATTTCTGAATAATTTTGAATAGTTTAAATTTCTTTAAAAAGAAAAAAAAATGCAAATTTTTCTTAATTTAAGTAAGGAATTTCATATCATGCACACATTATGAGCAAGAGCAATGTCTCAGTGTCCTCCAACGGCAGACATAAAAATATTATTTATAGGCAGTGGTGTAATATAATGTAATTTGATGTTTTTATTTAATTGTAAATACAAATATTTTGCTATTGATGGAGATCATTAGCAAAATATTTATATTTTCAACTTCGGGCAATTTAATTTTAAAAATATTTATATACTTTTTTACTTGATGAGTCTTTATTGAAAATTTTATATTCAGTATATAAATCCTAAAATGCTTAGCGTTGTATGTTTTTAAAATCTGTTTGCGGAAAATATGAATGGGTTCAAATTGTTAATCATTATGAATTATTTATATGCCTTTTTATAAAGACTCAAATAAAAACTAATACCTCATTGTTGTTTATGAAAAGTTTATCAATGTGATGTTTAATTTTATGGATTAGGTGTTATTTAACTAGTGTCTGTTAGTTATCTCTCAACTATCATTGGATAGAATTGATGTTTATTACCAAAAATCCTTTCAAGAATGATACCATCCAGTGTATAATAAAATATTAATAATTCAGCAATTAAATATGAGGAATTACAGCATTAAAAAAAATCCAAATTGATTTGCAAGAACGATTATATTTTTCGGTGCTATTTTGGAATTGATTCTGTATTACATAATGCTGTGTGAATTTGGATGAATTATTTTAGTATTTTGATATTGCATGCATTTTTTTTCTAATCACTTTTGATACTAAATTTATATTTCTGTCTTCTTTTTTTTCCCCCGTAGTAAACCCAGGAGGTTGGGCCCCAGCTTCTGTTTTGAGAGCAGTTTACAAGCGTGAATATCCAAAGTTCCTAAAACGTTTCACACAGTATGTAAAAGATATGACAGAAAAGAAGCCCATAATGTTCTAATTACTTTTTTTTTGTTATCAAGTGTGCCTAAGAACATGTAAAGTTTTAGAAGAGATATAAAATAAATTTTTTAAAGGAGTTTAATATGGGAGTTGAGGTGTGTGAAGCTGATAAAATGAATTTATATCAAAGTGAAAAGCAAATAACATAACTATTAATTGATTTTAAGCAATCAATTTGATAAACAAAAAAATGCAAGTTTTCGAGTGGCATGTTGCACTAAAGTTTCTGTACATAAGGACTGCACGGGTAACACAGTACATTTCTAAACAGGTTTTAGTATTTCAAATATGCTTCCAATATATGTTGCTAGTTTTGAAAATATTAAAATACAGATATCACTTTAATATATGTTTTTTTTTATTAATTAATTAAATAAACCAAGTTTGATACAAAAGAAACTTACAGAATCATCTTTCAATGATAATTAGAAGTTGTATAGTTTTTTACTACTCAATGTATAATTTTCTATGCGACTAGTTTTGAAAATGACATATCATTACTTCAGTGAGATAATATACTGATAAACAGTATTTAGGCATGTATTGTCACTAATTAATTCCCTCATTGTAGAATTTAATTAAATGATTGTCAAAGTTAATTTATTTCCACTTGCGAACTAAGACTGCTTCATTATATCTATTTTCTTGCTGGTAATATCTAAAATATTTCTGTCATTTTCATTTGGTTAGAAATGAATAATGTTCCTAAACCTGTGAGAATTTAAATTTCCGTACATCTATTAAGTAAAATTAAGTGTTCTTACAAATTTGTTAGATGTCTCTACTTAAAACAATTTCTTACAGCTGCATTTATAAACAAAACAACCTATAGCTATTTTGAAAAGTCAGGTTTTTTTGGTTATAGTTGAAATAAATAAGTTTAGCATTTTGAAAAGAATAAACTGTTAGTTTCTTTTGTAATTTTTTAAAGTTTCAACTCAAATGTATATCAATAAATGTTCAGCACCATGCACTTATTTAATGAGATCCCCCTGTATTTACTTGACTCCCTGTTTTAAGCTTCTTGTTATTGATGTGATTGCCTTTAAAGGATTTATTGGAGTTCATTTTGTTCTCCGTAAATGCCAATGAAGATTGTGTATGTGTGCATTGCCGCCATCCAAAACAAAGTACTATTATATTTTGAAACAAAGTGTTTGAATGAACTTTTTTACGTGTACATCCCTTTAGTGTTGGAAAATTTTAATTAAATACACCATTTACTTAAAAACTTGTTAATGCAATGAATTAAATAATGTTTTTAAGACAGTGTGTTGATGTTTTGTAAAAAAAAAAATAATAATAAACGATAATAATTACATGTAATAATGCAGCGTTGATGTACAATAAATTGTTGATTGTGCCACGTCAGGCAGCTTTGAAGATTTGGAAGTTTTTATCATTGCTGAGCTCTGCAATTTTTTTAAAAGCATTAATATTGATGAGGTATTTATTCTTAACTATACTGTTACTTAGGCCTTAAGATAAATCTATGTAAAATATTCAAGCACTAATGGTGCTTAAAGTACTCAAAAATTGTGATTATTTTCTTGAAGTCATTTTATATCTTGTTTCTTTTCACTTTTCTGAACTTCTTAATAGTACAGTTTATTTAGCTCAAATAATGGTGGTTGGAGATGCTTTTTAAGTTTTTATTAAATTTTACTCTAAAGGCTTTTTCTTAGTCGACCTATTTAAAGCATAGAATATATTGATATGAACTAAGTGTTTGCTAAAATTTTATATCAAATAGACTATTTTCATTTAAATATTAATATTGAATGTACACATTTTTCAACATTTATATGCTATTTTTCTCCCCTTTTGCTCTTCGATTTGCAAATTCATATTTCTGAAAAATATTGATATTCTTTTATAGGATGTGTGGGTCAATTTTCATGCTTTTATCTATTAAATTTTCTAATAACATTCATTCTTTTGTATTTAAAACTCCCATTGTCTAATTTAAAATATGTTCTGCTTAAGAAAGTTTTATTAAGCATGCTCATACACACCAAAAATGTTGAGAATGTTTTGTATTTTATGATATAATTAAAGAAATAGAGATTATTATTTACAGGTTTAAAAGTTTGTTAGTGATTTGTTTATATTATTAAATATTGTAAATTTATCTGTACAGTTCCACAATTTTTCACTTATTTTCCAAAAAGAAAAAAAATTGTTCATATCTTTGTATATTTGTTTTATATTGTATATCATTGCCAAAATCTTATTTTTTTATTTTGCTATTTATATTTAAATGTAATTTATGTTAATAAAATAAGTGTTTTGTCATTGCTTAAGAATGTTAAGATATGTTTTTTTTGTTTCTCTGGAGTAAAAAAAAAAGTGTATATAGCAATAAAATTATCAAATCATTTAAATTTATTTTCATTTTTTTAAATATATGCAATCATTTACCAAAAATATAAATAATGATCGAAAATGATTTATCAGTCTGAATATGATTCACTTGTATTTTATATTTCACAAATAAAATTCATTTTTATATTGTTATACAATTTGTAGAATTTTCTATTCGCCTTTTAGATCATTGTTAAATTAGGTATATTGTGTCATATTTTCTTCGGTCTTTTTAGTTATTAATCAGTTGATCATATTGTGTTCATAAAGAATTATTATACATCATTTTACAAAAAGCAAGTAATTTTATAACATTACTGAAATGCCCAATGAAATATGTTGTTATTTTTGTTTAAGCATTCCATTCTTATCGTCCAGGATATTCACAGTTTTCAAATAACTTTTGGTGTAACTCGTATAGTATGCAATATGTAAATGCATTTTATGAATCAAAATTTGCTGATATAGTGAATAAACAATTATATTTGGAAACAATATGTTGATATGCACGGTGTATTAAAGCTTTTTAAAAGATGTGTTTGTTGTTCCATCTCTGTTTATACTCTGTTATTGAAAAAAAAAAAATCACTGAAAGTGAAATAAGTATATAAAAGTCTGTCATAATAACATTTCATCAATGTTTCTTTATAACAAAAAAAAAAAGGAAAATATATTTCCCAGTTTTAAAAAAGTAATTATAAACTTTCTACTCTGAAATTTAAGCAGAGGTGGAATAGTCTATTTGTGATTTACATCGTGGCTTTAAAAGCTTGGATTGTATTGCAAATTATAAAAAGAGTTTGAATTATTATATGAGCAGCAATGTATGGTTCAATACTAGATAAAATTTTGAAAATTTTATCTTTCTCTTCTTTTTTTTATTGGACACTCTCACACATTTTTTAGTGTTTAATATTATATTTCAAATTTCCTATGAAAAATATGTGCTATTCATTTCTCATACTATTTTCAAATTTTATTTCTACAATGCATTTCATAAATTATTATTATATCTATACATATTATAAAATGAAGTCTTTTGAAAGCCTCTGTATGTTGAAATCATAAAAACTTGAGAAATAGTTAATGGATATTGAAGGTATTTATACCATTTTGTAGTAGAGCATTTGCGGGAAAAGGTGTTAGTATATTAAAATCATATCAAAATTAAAGGGAAATTTTATAATTAAAATTTTGATCTATCCATGCATGTGCACCCTGTATATATATATATATATATATATATATATATACAGGGTGTTCATAAGTAAACGACCCTACTTTAAAGTTGTCTATAGGCGAAACTTTTGTTCCGAAAGTTATGAAATCTTGTATAGAACATAATGAAGGGATAGGAATTTGTTTGAGCGAATTTAAAAAAAAAAAAAAAAAAAAAAACTTCCAAATTTCTCAATTATGGACAGTGTTTCAGGGAATCAGCAGCTTCAAGGAAATATTTCCCAGAACACACTACGGTCAACTGTGGAACATGCTATCTTACGATTCCAGATGGCAGCGGAAAATGATAACTGTCATTTTGAACATATTTTGTTGCAATTAAATTTTTCAAAAATATGTTAAATGTGTAATTCATTTAAAAAATTGCCCGTATTGACGAAATTTTGAACAATTTTACTATTATTAAAATTCCCTTAAACAAATTCCCGTCCCTTCATTATGTGCTATACAAAATTTCATAACTTTGAACAATAGTTTCGCCTGTAGACAACTTTAAAGTAGGATCTTTAATTATAGACTCTCTCTCTCTCTCTCTCTCTCTCTCTCTCTCTCTCTCTCTATATATATATATATATATATATATATATATATATATATATATATATATATATATATATATATATATATGGCCATCACTGGGATCTAGAAGCCTACCAATAGTAACATCCAACAGTATGTGACTTTTCTGTTTCGCTTTTATATATTAAAAAAAGGCACAAACCTACTAAAATTTTGATTCCCTTGGACCCTGGACAATTATGTAATGTTCTGACCGGCGCTGGTCTATTTTTGAAATTTAATAAAATCCCTGGTCATTTCATTTCAAAGATTAATTAGTTAATATAATTCGAACAAACTTTATAGAAATAAATCGAGCAAGCAATCATAATAAGAACATAAAATGAGTTTTGTGGGGGAAAAAAAACTCAAGAACTGTTGCTAGACATTACGTGCATTGTTTTCGTTGATAATATTATGAAATCAAACCAATAAGTATTTCAATGCTTCAAATGAGCGAGATATCACTTTGAATAGCCATAATTCTTTCTCCCTTCCTTTTATTTTTTATCGTATGTTTAACAGAAAAGTCTTGAAGTTATCCAATGCGAAGACGACTCGAAAAACTAGGAGTTGGTGTTCTCGCATTCGAACCCAGAAAAAAAAAAAGAAGCAGAACGTCCTTAGATCAAAAAGTCGTAAAAGATAAGACGACATCTATTCTATGTAATCGAATTTTAATATATTCCATTGCGTTTCAATATCGAATTGACTTGGAAAGTATAATAAAGATTATTACATCTTAAAAAAACTATCCAACATGATAATATTAATTTAAAAATGAAAAATCGTTTGGTACTCGAGGATTTGATTCTTGTAATCGAAAGCTCATATTTCGCCATTTTGTGTTAAGCAAGGTATTGAAATATTTCATTTATGATCTGTCGGCAGAATTACAATAGCAGGTTCGGTTAGCAAAAGATTTTATTGTTGGAACAAAATTTGATTATCAGATTGTGTAATTGCATTTTAACTCCAAAAATATATTTATGAAAGACTGATAAATCTCAGCATTTGTTTATAATTTCGAAATATGATACGTTCAAAGCTTTCTTCCATGACAAAAGTGATCGAACAATATTAACGCAATGTAACTCTCTGCAATTTCTTACTGAAAATAACTTTGAACTCATCAAAAGCCGATGTACTTGAAATCGGAAAAGCCATTAGTGTTGGAGATAAAAGTAAGTAATGACATTCCTTTGATGTATTGTTTCGAATTTTTATTCAATGTATATGAAAGATTCAATGAAACTTAGCATAAGCAGTTTTGTTAAGAACTTATTCGTATACGAAATGTGTAAGTTTAAACATAATCGTTGGATATTATGAATATGAAATCTGCCATTTAAAATCCAAAGAATCAACCATGATTAACTGAAATACAACAGTAAATTTATTAGAATTTATTTTAACGAAAATATAACAAGTGATTTAATACGAAACAACAAGGCGAGAAAAAAAAACATTTGGTTTTAATGGATACAATTATAGATACTCTTATAGATTATAGATATAGAATTGAAAGTAAAAACAGTTCATAAATGTTTGAGTATTTTAAGAATTAAGAAATACGCAAAAGGATTTTTATTGCATTTGGCTTCTCTAATATCGATTGTGTATATTTATTTTGCATATATGTTATCATGAAAAGCATAAATCTAGCAAATATTGACATTCATCGGTGAATGTCGCATTCACACAGTTGCTATTCAAACATTCATGGATTTGAAATGTCAACGTTAACCGGAAATTTTTGACATTCTCTAATGTTTATTTTTCAAAATACCATATATTTGAATCAGTGAGTATGTAAATAGGTTAAACGATTTTCTTTCATTATTTGCCAATGTTAAAAAGCCAATAACTGCGGTACCAATTTAACAAATAAATAAATAGGCTTTTGTGAACGCATGATGCATTAAGTCAGCTTATTATCCTTGTAATAAAACAGAAATAGTAAACATTTTTATTTTGTTTTGAAGATAGTAAAACGTATGCAATAACGATGTGATTTTTAAACACAGGTTTTTAAATGTCAAATGAAATTTTATTACTCCTAAAATTTATATGCGATCTCGTGTTTTCTCTGCTATTTAACCTTACATAGGTAATAACTTGCTGAATAAAGATTTATGTCAATTTTTAAAAATTAAATTTTGCCCATATTTTATAAATCAGCTAAAGAGAATAAATGCTTTGAATTGTGAAAAAGTTTTCATCACAGAAAGCTCTTAGACTTTATATATATATATATATATATATATATATATATATATTGTGTTTTAAGCAGAAGTAAGTCGTGGCCGAAATTAGAGAGAAGGCAAGGGATGAATTGTTATCGTTTTATTTCATCTCGAGAAGCAAGCATTATTACAAGCAGCGTGGCACAAAAAGCAGAAGGTAAAAGCCAAAAGAAGTTCACGAAATCATTTTAATTGGTCTTATATATTATGATATTCTAATAGATTTTACACTTGTCGAATTTTGACACTTATTGATCGTGACAAGATAAACTGAAAACATTTTAGAACTGATGTTACTTTGGGCTAAATTAAGACAAAACTTTGGAAATTAATTACAAATGAGATTACAGTGTAAATGTGTGCTTGCGTGCGTGCGTGTGTGTGTGTGTGTGTGTGAAAGCATTATCATTTGTTGTAAGCAGAAGGTGGTTTCAATAAACATTGATGATACTTTGTATTTTTAAGTTCGTTTTATTTCATCACGGAAAATTCAATTTATTTACAAGAGCTCGGTCAAAGCGCGGCAGAAAAGCAAAATCGTAAAGAAAGAAGGGATATCACTATCTCTGGTCTTAAATACCTCAAGATTTTGATTGGTAAAATATTTTTCATAATGCTTATATACAATGAGATTTCCTCGGCACGCACTTAAACAGGCAAGGAAAACACAGGGATCTTTTCAAAGGAATGTGCTTGGCTGGACTATTTTCGCCTTCTCACTCGGAGTGTGGGAATCTGTCGTCTTTTAGCTGATTCAGCAATTTTACAAAGCTTCTGTTGAATTAATTAACTAGAACCACTGGAATATGCATCAGGAAATAAGAGAATATATTTAGAATGGAGTTACTATGGGTTAAATTAAATTGAAAATTAATTTGAATTAAATTAAGAGTTTAAAATATCATTACACATATAATAATTAAATTTGGATTGCGAACTCAGGAAGACATGAAAATTGATTTTGAATTTAAAAGAAACAATTTTTGTACTCATGAACTGCTTCTGAAGCCACAATTGTAACTTGAAACGATCTTGAACTGCTTCTGAATTACTCAAATATTTATTATAAGGTTAATTTCTGTATCTTCCATCATGGCTTTCAATATCTTCCATCATTTATCATTGTTAATCAATCGATCTGTTCCTGATGAATCTGAGAAAAGTTTGTAGAAATTTTTTAAAGATATCACATAAATTAGAAATATATTCTTTAGTGCCCATAAGGTTTAAATCATCAGCGAAACTGTTTTCAGTACTCAAATTTTTAAAAAATGTTTTGTTTTATTAAAAAAATGCAAAATTATTTGCAGTTGAATCATTTCCACTTTAATTTAAAGAATAAATTCTACGGGAGCTAACAGAAAGTTTGTGAGATATATATTACGTTGTGGTTGAAGGTTTTTATAATATTATGAACGAATTTTATGACAATTGAAATTTGAAGCTTTAAGATATTTTGATAAAGAAGCTGTTAATATATTATATAATATGCCATTTAAAGGTACAATTAATATGTACAATTTTTTGAACATACAATGGCAATATTTTAATCAATATACCAATTAAAAGAACAGCGGATAAAATGCTTTAATAAATATACAAGTGGTTGGAAAGATGAAAGCTTTCGCTACCTAGTGTTTCTAATTTAAAACAACTTTTTTTTTTTAAAAAAAAATATTAAAATATTTCGAATGAAAGTAAGGTCATTCTTTCTCTCTCTTTTTTTTATTCCAATTTTTCTATCTAAAGGAATAAAATTTCTTACTATATCTGAGATATTGTTAAAAATTTTGTGAGCGGGACGTTCTTCTATTTTTTCCTCTCAGGTTTAACTGCCCAAGGGCAGGGACACCTGCAGGAAATAAATGTCTATCTGTCCGTTATCAATAACTCTGGAATTGGCCTTGGGGTGGATGCTGAAAACCGTAATATTTTTTTGGAATTTACTCAAAAATATATGATAAAAAAATAAGTAAAAGTGTTTAAAAATAAGATGCCAGAAATAATTTTTGTCAAAAGGATAAGGATTTAACTGGATAATAATATATTAATAAATCTTCTCTCTTGCAATTTTATTTATTGTATTAATTTCCTAACAAATAAATGCACTTTTTTATTGAAAATTGCTCTTTCATTTATAGCTATATTCCAAATAAAAAAAAATGGAAGCATAATTTTAATTGTTAAAGCCCATTTATTTTTTTAAAATTTAAAATTCTATATTTGATGCATTAAAAATTTTTTTTAACCATTTTATGCTTATCTTTTGACACACAAGGGTGTGTTTAGTAATTAAATAGTATGTTAAAATATGATTAGGAATTCTGTTGTTTTCAAAGCTTCTTCACTTTCATCTGAATCACTAACAAAATTTAAATGTTCTTAACAGAATTTGATTAAGGTAATAAACTTTTCGTACCCGAATGTTCAACATGAACATTAATTAGCTCTTATTTTCAGTAAGCCTTAAACAAAGGGAACTGAAGTTAGACAAGCGCTCAATAGATGGCAGCACACATTTTATTTAGTCATTTTCTTCTAAAATTCATTGCAGAGCGACAAGCCACAGCAATACTATGTTCGCCAATCAAAATGCGTAAATCTGAAATCTTGGCTTCTGATTGGTTGCAGGCTATTCCAAGCTTAGTTTTCTGTTCTTACTTTTTTTATCTTTATTATTTTTTTTCTTTTCTTACTTTTATTTTTTCCCCTGCTTTTCTCTTCCCCCTTCTTTCTGGTAATAGCAATGGCGGTGCAAGGGAGGATGAAGTGGATGAAATGCAACTTCGAACCTCGTACAGTATTTCATTCCATGCTGCTGCTTCAAATGAACGCCCATGACCTTTCTCAATAACAGCGTTTACTTTCGGATTTTTATAGCTTTGAGGTCCTGTTTTTATTCTACCTGAAGTGTTAACTAGAGTATCGCACTGTAGACAAATTAAATGTTTTCTTCTTTAATTTTTAAGAATTTTCATTTAATCTAAATTAAAAACCAATGATTTTTGACAATAGAATCGCCCATTTATTGAGTTGTGGTGAGCGTGTATTGTAGTTCTGAATAAAATGCTGTTTGAAAGTTATTTTTCATCAGTAAAAATAGTTATGAAGCATTATGTTAGTAGTGTTATGTAATGCAGCTACATCATGCTATTATAATACACGGTATTTTGTATTTAATTTTTTGGAATTAATTGTACATTTTCCATAAGGTAATTTGAAGTACCGAAGCGATCCTACATTCCTTGGAAGAAAGCTATGTTTTCTACCACATTAATTGCTGAATACTTAATTTTTATATCTTCTGTTATTAGCTTAGCCTTTTTATAAATAAGATATATAATTTTACATTAATTATTCTCTTAAAATAATATCCTTATCATTCGAATTATGCCTTCACTGTAACTTTAACTTCGGAACTGTGCAGGCTATTAATTTCCCCATAGAATCAAAAGGCTGAAGATAACTTAATTCTTCGAAACCATATAAAATCGAAATTCTTTCTCATACTCGTTATTTTATATTTTCTGCTTACCTTGTCGGGTCGCCATTTTGCTCTTCTCATGCATTGGACAAAGAAATCTTGTCACAAGCTTAAAATCTATGATACTTACGAATAAAAAGTATTAAAAGAATTCTATGATTGTTTCTTCCAACTATCTCTCAGGCTTTCTGTATTTTTAAACATATTGTAGCCATTTACTTGGCCGAATAGAACATACTTTTGATATTTTAACTTCGGCTTATTTCCTCACGAGCGATATATTATGAACAAGGAAGAAACGATGATAGACTAACGTGTGTTTATATAGATAGGGATTTTTTTTGACACGTTTAGTTTTAGAAAAGGGAAATTTAAATATCTTTAAAAGAAGATGGTAAGCAATTAAGGATTTTTATCCTTTTGCTGAGAGCGTGAGGACATGCTAAATTCAGCAGTTTTATAAGCACATGTTGGATTAATTGAATTAAAAAAACTGAATCGGATTAAGAAACAAGAGTTAGTTTATAATAAAGATAAATTGGGCTAATTTAAGATCAAAATTAAGGAAATTAATATTTAAATCTGATTTTAAAATATCATTACACTCGCGGATATATATAAATCGTGTAGCTGCAATATTGTTTTATATTGATTATATAAATTTTATTATTTTGCTTAGTTTAATCTTTTAACTATTTTTTCTATCTGACATAATGGAATATTCTGTTCTGTGGAGTATGTTGTTCTTAATATTTAATTAAGAATGTATATATTTTTTGAAATATTTGAGTAGTATGTGCAAATTTTAAATTATAGTGCTTTTCAGTGAATAAATTTCAGTTTGCTTTTTTGAGTTTAAGAAAGAGTAATTTAATGTTCGTATTTATTAATTTTAGTGCAAATATTCTCAAGAATAATAATACTTTTAGGAAATTATATTGATTCTGCAAGAAGAAATCGAATATATTGCAACAAATGAATTTCAAATTGAACATATTTGCTTAAGATTTTTAATTAACCACAGAGAGCTTAAATTATATTTTTATTTATGCAGCAGATCGTAACAATATCACATTTTTAATGAGCATTTTTGTATGCTCCCTTGTGGGATGGGGGGCGCGGTTTCCTCATCCCCCATAATACAGTCCTGATCTGACGTCAGTGTATGCATGTGCATTCATTTATTTCGTGTTACTGTGCCGTCGAGTGAATAGATTCTATTAAAACTTATACGGAATTGAATTTTTAAAAAATGGATACTTTTTATACAGTAGAAGCTGCAATATTTATAATAGTAATTTCATCCTAAACTAAAACAACATAAGAACTTCAATTATTTTTTTTAATAAATTCAAACAAGTGTCAGAATTTAAATTGACGATTAATTTTCTTTATGAAACAAGATTTTAAAAGTTTCTAATTCTTAATTAAGGAAACATCGTCTGCATTGCATAAGAATCATGTTGTATATTTTGGACGTATTGTGACAAACAGAAGTCTTTCTTTTCTACGCAATTCATCCATAAACTATTTAACAAACATAATCCGCTGCTTTTTAAAACATTAGTATGTTTTCACTTAAAACGTCATAGTCTTAAAATGATGAATTACAAATGAAATGTATGGAGCTTTCCACCGTAAGTTAAAAAAATAAACTTTCGGATCCGAAGAAAGTTGAGTTCAGCGAAAAGATTCCTACTTCAACGCTCCACAAATAGAACTGAAGCAATTCGTCAGTCTCTATCATGTTAAAAACAGGGCTGAACCTGTGTGGGTGTACAGAAGCGTTCTTTATTCCGAGGAAAAAGAAAAAAAGAAGAAGAATTTTCTCTACTGTGGAAAAAATGCTGAAATTGTTTTTCTCACGTCTGTTAAGTAGATCTGAAAAGAAATACTCTGAAGTAGTGTGGTTACATTTCTTATTAACAATAGGATTAAATCGTGTGAAGTCACATGACTATTAGATAGTATCTGTGTGACTAAATTCTACCTATTAAAATACGTACATGTTTAGCTGGCGCAATGCGCATGCGTCGGTTATTAATCGCAGTTTTTATAATTTCTGTATAGTTTTTTAACAGAAAAAAAATGTAGATAGGATGTTGTAATGCAAAAAAGAAAAGATTTTTTGTTTTTTACAAGATTCCGTTGAAAAATTCTGAATTAGAATTATGAGAATTCGAAGGTTTGAAAAATACAAAAAGATATCGTTTTCTTTTTTGGCATAATAATTTTTTCTAAATGTTCTATTTCCTTTCTACAAGGAATTTTTTTGTATATTTATTTACTAACTTATTAAAAAAATAATCTAAGTACATAAATGAAATCAAATACTCGGGAAATTTAAAAAGCACAAATATAATTTAGCTTAGAATTGTCCTTATAAGGCTAACGAGCAAGAATTATTCTAATCGAATTATAAACAAATTATGGTATCAAATAAATTAAGCGTAATTCAGTTATAAATTAATTAATAAAAAAGTTTATAACCAAATTAAATTTCTAAGAAAATATGAAACAAAGAATACATCACTATTTCGGTAAATGAATTGTTTTTGTTCTACAAGCAACAACTGCATGCAGATTCAAAATTTGAACTAAGATGACTCAGTTTAAGTTTATCATGTAAAAATGAATTGACACTTTTTTTTTAATATAACGATGTTTACTATAATAAGATTGGTTATAAGCATAAAATATAAATATACAAGATATGCAAATTTATAAACGTGAATATACATATTTGTAAAAGCAAAAGAAATAAAACCTCGAATTATGACTTTACAAATTGTGTATTATAACAAAGCTAAACTTAAATATATTTTTAAGTTGAAAGAAATTTCTTAATATCTTTAAAAAATACTTGAAAATGTAATGAAATTTGTTGACTATTTAATACTGTTTTTTTACATGTTTTATATTGTTAAGAAAACTAGTGTGATTAAAAAATAAGCAACATTTCCGAATGTTTATTTTTTTTTAATTTAAAACATCTAGTCTATTTTATTATTTTTTCAAGCATTGTTTGGTCTGAAATATTAATTTAACTATTCGGAACAATGTTACATTTTCCCTTTTGATAGCTATCAGGACTTTTTCGAATGACTAGAACATACCCAGAAAAACGAATAAAATGGGAATCAATGGCGAATAAAAACTTTATCTCATTCTGAAGAAAATTACTCTAAAGTCACTAATTTTTTATTAATACATTTCACCGCTTCACAGAAAAGCATTTAAAGTGTCTTTTATTTTAAAATTTATATTTTCACTGCATCACCAACGAAATTAATTGTATAACCTCTAAATTAATTCAGTTTCATTCCACAATGAAATATATTTCAGTAATTCATTCAAAAAACGTAAAAATCGGTATTCGAAAAAAGTAAGGCGAAAACGCAAGAACATCTGATAAAATATTCATTTTTTGTATGCTAAACTCGAATTTAATCTAAGTGGCGGATCTTATTTTTGTCCTTTGTTTTTTACGATTTAAAGAAAAATGGTCTTAGTTACGAATCGTTTAATACTAGTGTTGACAAATCACGTGACAAAAAGCCTTGCATACAAAATGAAGTTAATTATCTCATAAAATGCAAATCTCTTTAAAAAGTAATATTTATACCAGATATTATTTTTTTTAACTCGCAGTTTTGAATTCCTAAACGATTTTTTTCCACATTTCTTCAAACAAAGCCTACCTATAAAAGATAACTCTTCGTTGATTGTAATTTTTTATACCTTTATTTTCCCCACAAGGGACTTGTTCAAAAAAAAAAAAAAATTCTGGGCACCTCAAGCATTCGTCGGAATTTTGTAATTACAAACGTGATAGGAATGGTGGTACAAGTTTTCCCCGAGTTCCTGATTCTTCCTCGCCATTTTGTTCTTTGAAACGCTCGGAAACTTATCTTTAAAAAGAACGTGATGGTTTAGAGGGAGAGTGGGGGTTGAAGAAAAAAAAAAAAGAAACCGAAAACAAAAATGAAAGAGAAAGAATCTCCGTGAGTGGTGAGGTTAAAGGTGTGTAGCAATGTATGACTATAAATTACTGCTTTCGTCTGGCCTCGAGGGGGGGATTTTGCCATGCCACGGGCTTAGGTAACCAGAAAGCGAGATCCTACACTTCATGTACGGAGAAAAGGTAGTTTTCCACCACAGGGTAAAAGGATATCACTTCATAATGCTTTGATGATGACGTGCACGTCGGGAATTTTGTCTTGATTATCATTCTGGCACTTGCGAAATGCTGACGTTCGCGATTTAATGAAGACTCGAAGCAAGAATCGTCGATAATCTTCTTTCTTTTTTCAATTCTTACTATTTGCTCACACTCTCCCTATATATATATATATATATAT